>CM076577.1:1404485875-1404852547 GCA_034641835.2 Pinus albicaulis
GCACTGGAAAAGTGGAGAGTCCAGAACAATGAGAATTTCGCTCCCAATGTAACCAATGCACCTATAAATGTCGCAAGGTGCTTTGCAGAGTAGCCTTGCATGGGGCTACCTGCATATGAAATGCACTTAGGCCCCTTAGTTCTTGCACTGGTGAGCTCTCATATGCTATATAATAAGCTTCAAACCATGGAAACCTTTGCTTGATGAAAGTCTTTCTTGATTTTTCTTGTTTCTTGTCTTACGGCATGTAGCAAAAAAAATGATAGGGAATGATAGACCCTTGATCATTGGTCCTGGAGAGGATGTCCAGTTAACCAGGTCATTCAGAATGGTGCACAAATTGACCTATAACAATTGCCCCCTAAAGCATGAGATCCAAATAATAAGAACATTTGGTTGAGATGCTTTACACTGTGATGAGTCTGGAAATGAAGCGGAGCGGTCACCTGCATCAATATTACAATACATTACATCATGATATATCCTCTTTTGATCATAATTTCTGAGGGTAGGCATTCCCATATTCAGCACATAAAACAATCTAATAACATGTACTTAATTCAGAAAGTCGTCTTCATTGGAATGCTGCCCAGATGTAGACATGCCTACAGATATAGGCCCATGTTTGGATGATGATCTGTATGTAAGGTCACTGTACAGATGATGTGTACAAAAATCCTGAAATTGCAGCCCAGATGGCTGAAACTAGATCCAGGGTCTTCTTATCTCATTCACTCGATCATTTGGGTACAAGTCTAGCCATGCAAATATATTATTTGTAGTCGAACATGGAAAGACATTGTTTGATTACCAGCCAATGATGTGAGCTATTAACAAACACGAGAGAACCATCATTAATTTCAATGGCTCTCAAGGTATTGCAGTACATTTCTTAAGGTGTGAATAGATGATTTGATGTCGAATGCCGAAAAAAATCTTTCGGTCAAAGGTCGAGAAGCGAGGATCTTGTCGTTGTTGTAACAAGCCTCGTGGTACTGGAATTTAATGTTTCTATGTGAACTTCTTGGATATTGATTTTTTGTGGACAGGAAGTCACTTTATTTCAAAATAGGAGTTATTGATTTTGGAGACAAGGGTATGACTTGATATAGAAATTTTCAGGGATGACGGTCATGAGAATGAAGGTTTACGAGTATTGTAGAAGGATGAGTTTTTAAACACTGGATGACTTATCTTGAACATATTGGCGACACTGTGAAGAGTTGGCAGCATTGACCCAAAACTGAAGTGAGGGTATGATGAACCATAGGTGTGAATGAACCGTCAAGATGATTACCCAATCCAAACAGTCACGGACATGGAGTGAAAGAAGTGTCATGTTCAAGAGCGACTTGCTACCAAAAAGAAACTATAATTACTTTTCCCAAATTTTCCCTGCTCATTTGTCGACCAGTACCTCTTTATTTTTTGATGCAGGGGTATTAGGCTCAAGAAAATATTTGTAAATAAATAAACATAAGGGGGGTCTCATGTTTTGTTTCCCTGTGACATTATCCATAGTTGAGTCATTTTTACTTAAATTGTGGAGGAAAATGTAACCACCGGAATGATTAGTGGGCATAGGAAGAGATAGTCCGTTTCATTCTGTCAGAGAGTTAGGCTAAAATTAGGACTATAGGAATTGCAGAGTTTATTGAGCGTTGAGGGAAGATGGAAAAATTACTGTTAATTTTTTAAATAAGTCTCTGTGATAGAGACCTGGATAGAGAACTGCATAGGCTGCATAGAACTGTAGTGGAGACAGAGTAGACGAGAAGGGCCAATTAATCAAAGATCTGGCCAGCTAAAAGCTTTTAATTTAATTCACTGTGTAAATGAGGAATTTGTCTCAGTATAACTATGCATTGGTTGTTCAAACTTTGTGTGGAGAATACCTTGCGTATTTGTGAATTCGTTGGTTAATTTCCTGTGTGAAAATGCCTTGAATCCGTTGTATGAGCAAGACTCTACAAATTGAGTTTAGAGTTTGCCTTTGTATTCAGAAATGAGAGTGTATGAGAGCTAGTGCGATAAAAACCGTGTTAAGAACCCTGGTATGTGTGTGATTGTGCTTAATTGAATTTTGCATGTGACTGGGCAACCCGATGATTAGTTTGGGAATTAAGGGATTATATGTTGTATGAGGAACATTTGAAATGAATAAATTGATTGAGGGTTTCATTCAAACTAACTCTGTGTGTAGAGTGATTAGAGTTGTATGAGAACACGGGAAATCGTCCTGTGTAGCGATGTATGGGTTAATTCTCAACCGCAAGGTGAATTGAAGCAGTGAAGTAGAGGGAAAGTGTATTGCCTCTAATTAAGGGGTTAAACTTGTTTGATATTGGAGATAAATCTCTGTGAGTTGATTTGGATAATAGCGCTGAATACCATGAGCTAGTATTGTAACCTCTCGTGAAGGGGAGGCCCTGAAAGGTGGTGTGAATTAAATCAAGACTACGTGAAACTCTGCGTAAAGAGTTCAATACCTAAGTTTGCTGCATTGTGATATTTTCTGATGAAGGCAGAGTTTTTTATAACCACGAGTTGAATACGTATTGGAACCCAGAGCAACAGATTAGTTGGAACCTGGAGGCACTACAGTAAGAACGGTTTTGGAAAACCATAACAGCCTATTTCGCACCGCCTTTGGTCGAGAACAAAACCACTTAAAAAAACACGATCCAATAATAATCGGACACGTCGATGGGGAAATACCACCCTCATCGCGTGAATTTTATGTGCTAAATCTCGACGGGAAAATTAATGCGATATTGCTATGGATCATCCGATCCAGAGGCTGATTGATCCAATGGCAGTCGCATCACAAGTTGCATGGGAGATAATTGAGGTACGAATCGGTTTTGTGTTGATTTAACACTGTTTAAGCATGATGGGTGTGTGCGGCCCTTGAACCCCTGTTCAATATAAATGTCATGTTAATGTTTGGTTGAATATTAGAAGCGCCGAGGTATATGATTATTAAAGGCATCGAACCTTGTTATTATATCATAATACCGTGGTCAGAGGAGTGTCAGTACCGTGTAAAATACCTCCCTATATTCAGTTCGACTTGGCCATTTGTTTAACTAAGGACATGAACGTCGATTCATATGCTTTAGATCAATATTCTGAAGGAGGATTCCTGTTACAATAAGCGCTCTTAAAGTGAGATAAATGTGAGTGCTTTATTGAGGGGAAAATCAAAGGTTGTAATAATTGAGAATGATATAATATTAGACATGGGTTGTATGGCATTAACCATTGAAGGAAGAGAGCTTCTGCTTATGGAAGTGGTTGTGTGGTTTTTATGAACCATAAGGTAAGGTGTAAGGGAGCTTCCGCACACAGATTTAACTAACTTAACAAAGGCCCTATTTGGAGGACTATATATCTTTTGAATATAGAAATTCATTTATCAAATTCTATGAATTTTATTAATGAATAAGAAAGAAGGAATTAAACTAGTTCAAGTAATTAGAACAACGTGAGATTGCCAGAGTGTGGATTTGATTGGGCAAAGAATTTTTGGATAAAATTTATACACATCTTGAGATTGAAATTTTGAGTAAACAGGGACTGTGGGTTTTACCCTGCACCATTTTTTAACAAGCTTGAGGAGGATAACATTTTCTTGATCTATAATTCAACCCTTTGGGAGAATAAAGTATCGCTATTTAATAATTTAACGAGTCTAGCGATGAATGAAACTCGATTCTTGCCATGATCTACAAGCTCGTCGCTATTTTATGTTTTAAGGAGCTTAACGACAGTGATAGCCTGGTCCTTTTTCATATTTAGAGAGCCTGAAAAAGAGGACGAAAGAGAACTCCATAAGTACTTTTTCGTAAATTTGTCACTCAGATTTGAAAAAGTGTAAAATAATATCTAAGAGAGCCTCTTTGGTCATGTTTAACCAAGGTATTCCTTTTTCGTAAATAATCTATCTCAGTCCAGAAAAGGGTTAAACTAATACTGAGTAATTCATTTACTTTAACGAGCTCGAAAAGACAAGTGCTCGGCAATCTTTTCACATTATCGGAGTCTGAAAAGAGTTGAAAGAAGACTCCAGGGGTTCCTTTTTCACTGTTATCGAAGCTAAAAAAAGAGATAAAAGTATGATTCAAATCCTTTTTTGTTTTTAACAAAGCTCGAAAAATAAGGAGAAAAATTATGTTTTGTGGTCAAGTCATTCTTTGAATAGATATACACGACTAATATATTCATCAGTTGTATTTCCTGTTCAAAGCAACATCAAATGGATTAAAAATACCTATTTCATGATAAAAACATAATAAAACTATATTCATACCAATAAATTTAACTTGCAAACAATTAAATGACTATAAAAAAGTAGTTTCACTATTCATTTTTACCATTTCCATTTTCGAGCTCTGAACTTGATTTTTCCCCCAAACTTCAGTTGTTGATTGCGGTCATTTCTGTGGATGGATTTTGTCGCCGTTTGATCTAGGTTAATACCATTAACCTCCTCTTCCTTTTAGTATTCATTTCCTTTCCATATTTGTAGATTTTTAGTGTTTTGTGGCCCCATAGGGTAAATTCTTCCCAAAATGAGGGCAACGCACCCCTGAATGTCGAAACCTGCATTGCATAGTAGGTACAGTGAAGGGTACTTGCATGTGCAATGCACTATCTCAGCCCAGGGAGTGCGTTGGGCACAGTTCAAGTTTTTTATTTTCAATTTGTGCCCAAAATTTTCCTAGTTTTTTGTAATGAATGGAAACTAATGGATCTTATGGTTGAATTTCAAGTCTCCAACGGATTAAAATGATGATTACATGGAGGGAAAGAGAACATGAAGAAAAAGATATGATTGCCTTGAATGATTCAGGTACTGTAAGAGCCCTAAGAGATTGTGGAATGTTTATGTACTTCAAATTATCAGGAATGAGGCAACAAATAGAACTCTTGGAGTTCTTAGTTCGAGCATGGGATCTGGAAGTAGAGGCATTTCACATTAAAAACAAATTCGTTCCCATAACAGTTGAGGATGTGTATTTTCTCACAGTTTTGTTGAGGAGAGGTTTTCCCATTTCTCTCACAGGGTCTACCATTGGAGGAGAGACAATGAGGGATTGTGTTATGCAGTATTTCTATCCAAGGGTAGAACCTAGCAAAGATGGGAAAATAAAAATACATGATGTCAGGGATTTTCCTTTGAGTACCATCCTTTTAACGATCGCTAAACTTGTTGGCACTGTTACGCTACATGTAGTGAACAAATCGTATATGCAGTATGCGCTAGAGTGCTTAGAGACAAAAATCTTCAACTGGTCTGAAGTTTTTCTATATCAGATAAAGGAACAACTGAATAAAGCAAAGGGAGGAAGGAAGAAATTGTTTAGTTATGGTTCAATCCTTATCTCCTTCGCTTTGGAACGGATTCCACTGATGCAACCACAACATGTAACATTGGATATATCTAGTCCTAGAGATCCTCGGATGCAGAGATGTGTAGAATGCATGGGTCAGCACGCAGGCCAATCGACTGTTGTGTTCTATACTGCATTCGTTGCCTGGTTCCAGCAACAGATCATCACCATCGATGAGTACGCATACACAGGTGCCGACTTCTGAGGAAATCCAGATCTAGTATTACCAAAAGGCGCTCAGTGTGGTGCAATAGGTAATAATGATTTGACCATGTTTTTTTATTTAGCTAAGGTTTATACAACATTTTTGTGTTTTTTATTTCTTTCCAAGACTAAACTAAATGTTTGATGTAATGCAGATATTTGTCGTGTTCAACCAGTAGAGGAACTTCTTGGATATTGATTTTTTGTGGATAGGAAGTCACTTTATTTCAAAATAGGAGTTACTGATTTTGGAGACAAGGGTATGACTTGATATAGAAATTTTCAGGGGTGACGGTCATGAGAATGAAGGTTTATGAATATTGTAGAAGGACGAGTTTTTAAACACTGGATGACTTCTCTTGAACATATTGGCGACACTGTGAAGAGTTGGCAGCATTGACCCAAAACTGAAGTGAGGGTATGATGAACCATAGGTGTTAATGAACCGTCAAGATGATTACCCAATCCAAACAATCACGGACATGGAGTGAAAGAGGTGTCATGTTCAAGAGCGACTTGCTACCAAAAAGAAACTTTAATTACTTTTCCCAAATTTTCCTTGCTCATTTGTCGACCAGTACCTCTTTATTTTTTGATGCAGGGGCATTAGGCTCAAGACAATATTTGTAAATAAATAAACATAAGGGGGGTCTCATGTTTTGTTTCCCTGTGAAATTATCCATAGTTGAGTTATTTTTAGTTAAATTGTGGAGGAAAATGTAACTGCCCGAATGATTAGTGGGCATAGGAAGAGATATTCCGTTTCATTCTGTCAGAGAGTTAGGCTAAAATTAGGACTGTAGGAATTGCAGATTTTATTGAGCGTTGAGGGAAGATGGAAAAATTACTGTTAATTTTTTAAATAAGTCTCTGTGTTAGACACCTGGATAGAGAACTGCATAGGCTGCATAGAACTGTAGTGGAGACGGAGTAGAGGAGAAGGGCCAATTAATCCAAGATCTGGCCAGCTAAAAGCTTGTAATTTAATTCACTGTGTAAATGAGGAATTTGTCTCAGCATAACTATGCATTTGTTGTTCAAACTTTGTGTGGAGAATACCTTGTGTATTTGTGCATTCGTTGGTTAATTTCCTGTGTGAAAATGCCTTGAATCCGTTGTATGAGAAAGACTCTACAAATTGAGTTTAGAGTTTGCCTATGTATTCAGAAATGAGAGTGTATGAGAGCTAGTGCGATAAAAACCGTGTTAAGAACCGTGGTATGTGTGTGATTGTGCTTAATTGACTTTTTCATGTGACTGGGCAACCCAATGATTAGTTTGGGAATTAAGGGATTATATGTTGTATGAGGCACATTTGAAATGAATAAATTGCTTGAGGGTTTCATTCAAACTAACTCTGTGTGTAGAGTGATTAGAGTTGTATGAGAATGCGGGAAATCGTCCTGTGTATCGATGTATGGGTTAATTCTCAACCGCAAGGTGAATTGAAGCAGTGAAGTAGAGGGAAAGTGTATTGCCTCTAATTAAGGGGTTGAACTTGTTTGATATTGGAGATAAATCTCTGTGAGTTGATTCGGATAATAGCGCTGAATACCGTGAGCTAGTATTGAAACCTCTCATGAATGGGAGGCCCTGAAAGGTGGTGTGAATTAAATCAAGACTGCGTGAAACTCTGCATAAAGAGTTCAATACATAATTTTGCTGCATTGTGATCTTTGCTTATGAAAGCAGAGTTGTTTATAACCGCGAGTTGAATATGTATTGGAACCTAGAGCAATGGAGTAGTTGGAACCTGGAGGCACTACAGTAAGAACGGTTTTGGAAAATCATAACAGCCTATTTTGCGCCTTTCGTCCGGAAGAAAGCCACTTAAAAAAAACGCGATCCAGTAATAATCGGACACGTTGATGGGGCAATACCACCCTCATCGCGTGAATTTTATGTGCTAACTCTCGACGGGAAAATTAATGTGATATTTCTATGGATCATCTGATCTAGAGGCTGATTGATCCAAGGGCAGTCGCATCACAAGTTGCATGGGAGATAAGTCAGGTACGAATCGGTTTTGTGTTGATTTAACACTGTTTAAGCATGATGGGTGTGTGCAGCCCTTGAACCCATGTTCAATATAAATGTCGTGTTAATTTTTGGTTGAATATTAGAAGCGCCGAGGTATATGATTATTAAAGGCATCGAACCTTGTTATTATATCATAATACCGTGGTCAGAGGAGTGTGAGTACTGTGTAAAATACCTCCCTATATTATGTTCGACTTGGCCATTTGTTTAACTAAGGACATGAACGCCGATTCATATGCTTTAGATCAATATTCTGAAGGAGGATTCCTGTTACAATAAGCGCTCTTAAAGTGAGATAAATGTGAGTGCTTTATTTAGGGGAAAATCAAAGGCTGTAATAATTGAGAATGATATAATATTAGACATGGGTTGTATGGCGTGAACCATTGAAGGAAGAGAGCTTATGCTTATGGAATTGGTTGTGTGGTTTTTATGAACCATGTTAGTCATCAGTATTTTTCATTTGTTAGTGATGACTAGACCCATAGCTGAGTTTTCTAGAAGCTGATTTCCATATGTCAATTTGTCATCTAGAAAACCCTCATAAAACTTTTTTCGCTCTCTTACTTTTCAGTCTGCCCATGTCAAAGTTAAAACCCATTATCACCATATTTTCTAGCTTCAACCCTACTGGTCTGCCCATCAGCTCTAAAAAGGCAAATCCAAGTCTGTTTCAAAAGCCTCCCCTAAGTTAGGAAGTGGCGCTTTAAGGCATTTTACCTTTGGCAAACATCAAAAAGCCAAAAACCTCCATCTGACACAGAACATTCATGACTGACCTCTCACTCTGCAAATCAAGTTGATCACAGCTCTAGGTCACGCCACTTACACACCCCTAGGTCTCAGCACTGCAGAAACCACTGCCTCAAGCTGATTATTAGGTGTTTCACAGTGTTTTATGGTTTCTACAAAGACAGGAAATATAACAGCATCTCAGAAGAAATTGCTTGAATCTACATTTAGAAGAACAACTGCTTCTCAATGTAAACATGAGCCTGAGATATATCTGCAAGACAGAGAGTCACTCATCAAGACCTTGCAGCTTCCTTCAGCATGAAAATCACAGTAAGAGAAAGACACCACTGTCACAAAAAACTGGTAATTTGTCATGGCCAAGAACCTCCTTCATTTACAAGCAGAGGGTCAGGGTGCCTCCTTCATCTACAAGCAGAGGGCGCTGGCCAATATTGACTTTAAGGATTGCAAAAGCCCAGGTTTTCTTTTTACTGAACAGTGAAACAGTGACTCTAGGTTTTCTGAGTGTAAGTAATGATCATAACAGGGCTAGAGTCTGAAGTATGCAAGTTAAAGGAAAACAGAGTTTTGGTCTTGTAAAGGAAGTCATTTGAAGTTTTCAAATCATATGAATTGTTAAAACCTTAGAGAGACACATCATTAGTGAAAACAATTCTAATCATAAGCAGCCTGCTGTTTCAAGAAGACCAAATTGAAGAAATGTTGACAAATCATGTCATTACACAGGCAAAAGAAAAGGTGGTTGTTTTTCAAAGGGTGCTAATACTCCATCCTCACAGAGATTATCTTCCAAATAACTTGTCATAGGTTGACCAAGGCAAATGGTGACATTTCAGTTCCCCTCAGCAAAGAGCAGTACAGTGAGACAGTGACACCTTGACTGGGGTTTTCCTGAAGCACAGTAGTGATTGCAGGCAGAGGTAAAAGTATTAATGTTTTCAATTTTGTTTGCTTATCATCATATCCAAGAAAAACCCTTGTCAGGCAGGCTTGTCAAACAATCTTCAGATACTTTGCCAAGTGAAGGGCCTCCTTCATTCATGAGCAGATGGCCAAGGCATTGACTATTTTTAAAGACTGATTGGTCAAAAGATGCAGTGGAAAGCAGACAAAGAAGGAAAGCAAAAGTCATTACACAGGTAACAAATGGTGTTTATGTGTCAAAGGGTATTGGTTTTCCTACTCATAGGGAAATGTCTTTCAAACTATACATCATAGTGGACAGGAGACAATTTGAACATGCATGCTATTGTTACAAAAAGGGGCAGTTTCCTTAGGAGAAGGGGTCAAACAACACCTCACTGTCGCATTTCAAGAAGTCTAAAAGAGTTCCTTTCAAGTAAACAGAGAAAGATAGTATGAATGGATGCAACTAAAATATGGCGCTAATCATCAAAGGAAAAAGCTAAGTGCCACCGCTCCAAAAAGAGACATCTCCTCCTCTAAGTAGATAACAGTCAAAGTTTCAAAAGACATTTTATCCACAAAGTTGTGATCTGAGTTTTGAAAAATTTGAAATGCATGGAAAGAAAATCAGCAGGCAAGGGCAATTTGAGTTCTATCACCAAGAGACATCACCTTTTGAATTATTGTTCATCATGTCCAAAAAAGGGTCATTTGGCATATTGTCATTGTTTGGATGGTTTGAAACAAACACAGTTTTTCATTATTCAAAAGGACAGAGGTATTGTGTGATATATTTTGAGCAGGGAAGTATTTTGAAAAAGGGGCGCCTTTCTTAAATCAAAGAGCCATGACTAAAATTCAAATAATGTCAACAAATTTGGGCACCTGCAATAAGAAAGAGGTTGAAGAAACAAGAAAAGACAGAAGCTGTCAAAGCAAGGGATTAACAAAGTGGCAGTAAAGTTTTTCTCCAACACTAATGTTAAAACACAGTGAAAGAAAATCTAATCCTGGAGGTTTGTTTTTATAAAGGATCATACTCACTGAAAATAACCAGAGTGTATGCCACTTTTTGCCAACAATGTTTACAGGTCTCGAGCTATGTGTTGAAAAAATGAAGGTTCGACATATTGTTTAAAGAACAAACCATTTTCAAACTTTTGAAAAAGAAAAACCCTCCCAAGTCAAATGGGACCATTTGTTTTCTATGCTTCAAACAAAGATCAAAGCCGTTTTTTCGTTCCATTTTGAAATTCATCAAGCCCAGGCAAGGTCTCTTTGCTACCCTCAGCATCGAAACAAAGAAATTTCAGCTCGATCTGCAGGAGTTGGCTATTTTTTTCACCGCGCGACGCGCCTGGAAGAAGATTTGAACGGGCGGTCAACGTATGCGCGACGCGCCTGTACGCGTGTGCGATGCGCCTGTACACGGCGCCCGACCCCGACCCGACAGGCTACCCGAGTAGTTTTGTGTGCGACGTTCTTTCTCTGCAGAGTGCCGCGCAGGCTTAAAAACTCTAGTGCACCTCCAGTTCATACGCTATGTTACTCCAGCTCTCCACAAAGGATCTTCCATCAAATTCGAAGAGGTATTTCGACACTGACCTTGAAATTTTCGAACACTGAAGGTTAAAACTGTATATGTGGCATGAATTTATTTGCTGGATGTGACTTACCATTAAAGAACAGTGAAGAGTAATAAGAAAAAGGTTTTGTGAAGGGATAGTGTATTGGTTGAGGGCTACAGACCTGGTTATTACCTAAAAACACTATAAGTCCTGTTATCCTACCTCAGAAACTCTGCCAGCACCTCGTGCCCTTCAAAAACCTGCCACCTCATCCAGTAGACAGAAGAACTTAACTGAGTTTTTTTACTCGTCATTCTCATTCGAGAAGTTGATTTTCACAGAGTATAGAAGATTTCTTTCAAGGAGGACTAGTTTTCCATGTTGAGGAGAAGTTTATATTATTGAAAACTAAAAGGCAAGTGACTCCTATTTTTCTTAGAAAAAGACAGTTTTCACTGGGTATCTACTTGACTGTCTTTAGTTATTCTCCAAACTCGTTTGATAAGTTGATGTTTAAAAGGGATACAAAGATACTTGTTAAAAAGACCGGGTTTCTATATTAAGAAGGAGCTGCTCCAATATAAAGACTGTTACATCACCATATATAACAAACAGTTTTTGGCTGAGAATATCTTTGATTCAGAAAACTGTGTTGAAGTGTTAATCACTATTAAAGGTCTGTACAGGGAAAGACAGTTGCACTATGTACATTTCTAGTTACCTCTTGTTCTTCAAACTCTCTGTTCATTTGATTTGCAGATGATTGCAAAGTGATTTGCTACGACAGGCAGGAACTCTATATTGAGAAAAAGGAACTCTGATTATGTGAAAGGATATTCCCCCTACAGGCTTGGTTGAAACTTGTAAAACAGTCTTCAAAAATCTGTCACCTTGTTCCATATCAGTGAGTCTGGCTGTATTCTCACACTGGGGGTTAACTTTTTATATGTATGACTCTGTTTGATGAAGTGACATACAAATAAATAATAGTGAAATATAATAAGAAAAAGGGATTTGTCAAAAGAAGTAGTTTATAAGTTGAAAGACTACAGGGTAAAGTTGCTCCTGCTCCTCATAAAAAGACAGTTTTCACTATGTAGTTTCTTGACTGACTTTTGGTCTTCGAGCTGGTTTGATAAGTGGATGTTCAGGTAGAAACAAAGGATGTTTCCTACATATCCAGGGGTGTTACATTGATAAGAGGTCCTAGTTATTTTGAAAAGAGAAGACTATTGCAGGCTTGGTTGAACTTTTGGAGCATTTTTACTCTGTCACCTTGTTCAGAACTGTGATATTGACTGTCTAATCATACTAATGGTTGATTGCACCATATGCAAGTTTGTTGAATGTTTGACACCTTAGACAGGGCAGGTTTTTAATGATTGGAAATTCTACCTTGAGACAAAGATTAAGATGTATTGAGTGACCTCTAAACCTCATAAGAACAAGGTAATTTCTTGACACTTTGCACAGGGAATTTACCTAGCAGTCTGTCTCCTTTTTACTGTATGGTATCCTATTGAAAATTCTGTTGGCAGAGATACATTCAAGGTGGAAGGCTACTTTTTAAGAGAGCAGGGGTTGTGTATTATAAGGAAACTTGTTGCAACCATCCAAATCACATTGTTTCTCTGTCAAAGAAGTACATTGATACAGTTTAACTCCAAAAGGGTAGTTTACACACACTGAGGCAGTTTGTTTCTTCCAAAGCATATTTAGGTCAAAATGCCTCCAAGGCAAGACAACAGGAGCGGTCCGCATAAAAGATATGAGCCAATCTCTACAGAAGAGGTTAATTCTCATCCATCTGTCCTTTTCAACTTCCATGAAGTAGGTTGCCTAGATTTCTGCCAGAAGATATAGGAAGTCAAAAGTTTTTCGCCATTAACACACCTATGCGCCCCGAGGTTCCAGAACAAGCATTTCAGGGTAGCGGACCTTGATTTCAAGTTTTCTCCAAGATCAGTGTCCAAGGCCACCAAGATTCCATATCATGGCGAAAAATGGTTCAAACAGGCCCATCTTGACTTAGAAGATTACAAGCCTTTCATCAAACCTGAGCATAGAGATGCTTTCACTGCTATTTTCCCTTTTTCATATCTTCTTGACAGCTATGCTCCTCTTATGAAAGTCATAATGAAATATTTTACTTGCGAAGGGAGGTTTGATCGAGTTTATGCCTACCATGTTCACCTATTGATGCATTTCACTAGAAACAGGCAACTAAATCTCCCTTACTTTTTATTCAAGAGCATCGAAAAGATGTCATCTACAGTGCAGAAGAAGGCCCCTCCTCTGCAAATACCTTCCCTTTTCCATCATTCTCTGATTAAAATTATCATCCTACATCAGCTAGAGAAGAAGGAAGTTCCATGGGATGTATTCATCAGTCACCCATATTTCTTTAATGTTCCTCCTGTCCATGTGTCTCCCACTCAGCCTATCCATCGCCCGGTACCTTTTTCCAGTAGGCCTACTCCTAGAAGGCTCAAAATGACTACAGGACAGCCAGGACAGTAGGAAGAAGGAGAGGGGAGTAAACAGCAAAAAGAGAAAGGTTAGCAGCAAGAGGAAAAGGATGAACAGCAGCAAGCAGAAGATGAAGGTCAACAGCAGAAAGGAGATGAGGAACAACAGCAACATAAGGTGAAGGTCAGCAGGCACAAGATGAAGAACAACAACTTGATATGGAAGGACAGGAACAGCAGCTTGGGCAGGAAATTGAGACACAACTTGAGCCACAAAATGAGCAGGAAATCCATGAATAGCAGCAGCTCGATTTTGGCGAAGAAGGGCAGCAGTTTGAAACACCACATGAACAAGGCATTGATGTAGAACGGCAAGCTAATGTTGGCGAACATGGGCAGCAAAGTGAACAGCAAGAAGAAAACATCTAGCAACCTCAAGGAGAGCAGCATTTTCAAGAAGATGTCAAGGGTAAATCAGTTGTGTCTCCTCCTCCCATAAGAACAAAACTCAGCACAGCAAGGAAGAAAGGGTCTAAGGCTGCCACTCTAACAGTGACAAAGGTTGTTTCTAGCAAAAGGAAATCACCCAAAAGGAAACCTACTAGTATGCCAAGGAGGAAAAGTGCAAGATTGGCCTTCAAAGGGAAAAGCAAAGTTGGAGAAAGTACAAAGCATGGAGGTGCACTGGCTGTCATCCCAATCCAAAGCGATGACAGTGATAATGAGGCCCGCCTTCTTGAAAACCTCCTAATCCATAAAGAGGGGCAAATTGAGGCATTAGAGGAGGATCTTCAAAGGGCAAGGAACTTCAACCACTTCTTGGAGATCCAAAACAAACAGATGAATGTTCACACAGCTGTTCATGAAGCACGAGCTATCAAATATAAGAATGAGGCAGCTAAGGCACAAGCAAGGATAGAAGAACTAATTGGTGAGTTTGATGAGGAAGAAGAAGAATACCAGCCTAGGCAGAAGAGGCCTAGGACCATAGGGCTTAAAAGAGCCTTGGAAAAGCAGAAAGAAGAAGAACAAGCCCATCTCCAAGCCTTTCCTCTCACTGCACTCCTTGAGCAGGAAATTGAAGAAAACAAAGAGGCATGGCTCGAAAGAGAAAACAAACACTTGGAGATGAAGCTTGAAAGAGCAAACAGAGATCTAGAACTACAAAGGAAGAGGAAACACCACTTTCAAAAGTTGAATCAGTTTGCCCAGCGCAAACTAAAGGCAGCCCAAGAGAGATTGAAGAAGGCAAAGGGGAAGCGCCCGGCACAAAAAGAGGAGAAAAGCACATCAGATCTTGAAATTTTGGCCTCAACTTCGGAGCATGTTGCTAGGGACCCCTGAGAGTCATGCATGCCAATTTTGGGCCCATTTCGACAACTTTTTGTTTTTTGGCTTTTTTGGGGTTTTTGGTCGAAAACTCATAATTTCGCCATTTCAGTTTGAGGATTTTTCAAGGGAGAAGGATGATACCAGTTGATGCCATAATTCTATGAGAAGGTCCTCAGTGATTTTCAGAACATTTGGAGATCATTCGCCCCCTCAAAACGGCGAAAAATGCTCACTTTTTGCACATTCTGCCCGTCATATCAGCAGTCTGCTATTTCCTGGTTTTTTACACACAGGTACAGATTTGGAGGACTTCCAGGCATCAGATTGAGGTGATTTCAGTTGCGCCAGAAAGTAGACACAGAAAGATTTCCAAAAAGCTATTATGAACCTTGTTTCGACACTGGGAAGGTTGCCAATTGTCTCCAGCAAGTCAGGGGACCTTTTTCTGATATAAATTTGAAGTATTTTTGTAATTTTTGAACCTCAAAAATCTGCTTTTCCCAAATGTGCGTTTAGCTATTTTTACACTTGGGAAATGATGTAAAGTCAATATAATTCCCATTTTTAGAATTTTTTTAGATATTTTATGGGATATTTTGTGCCTTGGTCTTTGCAAAGCCTTAAGGACAAGTTTATATATTTTGATTAGGCCAATGGGATAGCTAGTTGCACCATGAGGTTTTCCTCACTTGAGCCTATTTATTCCACAAGGCTTCATTATAAAACAAGGCTGAACTTGAGAGAAGAATCAATATATTGGTCATATGAGCTTTGAAGAACATAATTTTGTTATGATTTTGGACTGCCTCTTGGATGCTTTTGATGAATGATGAAGGGTTGTTGATGGATTCCATGACATGGTAGAATGGTATAGTGTTTCTTGCTTTGTTGTTGTCTTCTAGTTTTCATTCATGATACATGCTTCTTGCTGCTATAGATCAGTAGAGATTAAGTTTGAGATATTCCCATGGAGGCACCTCAAATTTCCTGAATCTTCATAGCTTTGTGTTTTCTTCTTCCTTAGTTATACTAAAGAATTCTTAACTGCTCTTTAGTAACTTAAGGATATTGTTGCTAGTTTTATTCATAAGTTCTATGCATGTTGAGTAGGATGTATGGTGTGCCCTGCTTACCTATAAGCTGTCCATAGTTCTGTCCATGAAACTATCTCTTTGACTGATTAGTTTATCATCTTGTTGAACCAAGGAGGCCTAGTCCCGATCTAGCCCTTTGCCTAAGACTATGAAAGCTTGTTTGTCAAAGTGCCCAATAACTTAGAGACTGTGTTTAGGCATTCCGGCATAGTATTTTGATTTGTTAGTCCCTCTTATGTTTTTTCCCCAAATTCTGATAGCCATTTCCCGAAGTTAGAAGGTCTTATACTTCTATGCATGGCTGGAATGTTTGATTTCTATGTATTAATTAGCTCATAGTTACATTTAGCATGATTAATGTCTTGCTATAACATGTTTATGTCTGCTATCAACTAGTTACACTTGAAATCCCTCGTCTTTCACAAACTTGATGTCCATTTACTCCATTTTTCCCAAAGATCCTTTCTACCTTGAATCAAATCGGCCCTACAGCAGCCTTGCATCATCATCTCATAGCTTCCTTGACCTTTTTGACCCCATAGCCTAGTTGATCTAACTTCTTGTTACCCATTTTATATATCTTTGATCAGTTTTATCCCTCACAAACTTAAAAACAAAAAAACCAAAAACATACTTCATAACTAGCCTAATATCAGAACACCACAAGCAAACACACAGATATCCTTTACACATATAGAGAGAGCCCTCTCTGAGTCCAGGAAGGCTAGGTCCTTGGGCTCCAAAGCTTGGTTTGATGTTACATCGTCATTTGGCTCACCAATCGGCCAAATCACGGGACCCTAACAAACCATAACGTAAGGTGTAAGGGAGCTTTCGCACACAGATTTAACTAACTTACCAAAGGCCCTATTTGGAGGACTATATATCTTTTGAATATAGAAATTCATTTATAAAATTCTATGAATTTTATTAATGAATAAGAAAGAAGGAATTAAACTAGTTCAAGTAATTAGAACAACGTGAGATTGCCAGAGTGTGGATTTGATTGGGCAAAGAAATTTTGGATAAAATTTATACACATCTTGAGATTGAAATTTTGAGTAAACAGGGATTGTGGGTTTTACCCTGCACCATTTTTTAACAAGCTTGAGGAGGATAAAATTTTCTTGATCTATAATTCAACCCTTTGGGAGAATAAAGTATCGCTATTTAATAATTTAATGAGACTAGCGATGAATGAAACTCGATTCTTGCCATGATCGGCAAGCCCGTCGCTATTCTATGTTTTAAGGAGCTTAACGACAGTGATAGCCTAGTCCTTTTTCATATTTAGAGAGTCTGAAAAAGAGGACGAAAGAGAACTCCATAAGTACTTTTTCATAAAATTTTCACTCAGATTTGAAAAAGTGTAAAATAATATCTAAGAGAGCCTCTTTGGTCATGTTTAACCAAGGTATTCATTTTTTGTAAATAATCTATCTCAGTCTAGAAAAGGGTTAAACTTATACTAAGTAGATATCAATTCATTTACTTTAACGAGCTCGAAAAGACAAGTGCTCGGCAATCTTTTCACATTATCAGAGTCTGAAAAGAGTTGAAAGAAGAATCCAGGGGTTCCTTTTTCACTGTTATCGAAGCTCAAAAAAGAGATAAAAGTGTGATTCAAATCCTTTTTTGTTTTTAACAAAGCTCGAAAAATAAGGAGAAAAATTATGCTTTGTGGTCAAGTCATTCCTTCAATAAATATACACGACTAATATATTCATCAGTTGTATTTCCTGTTCAGAGAAACATCAAATGGATTAAAAATACCTATTTCATGATAAAAACATAATAAAACTATAGTCATAGCAATAAATTTAACTTGCAAACAATTAAATGACTATAAAAAAGTAGTTTCACTATTCATTTTTACCATTTCCATTTTCGAGCTCTGAACTTGATTTTTCCCCCAAACTTCAGTTGTTGATTGCGGTCATTTCTGTGGATGGATTTTGTCGCCGTTTGATCCAGGTTAATACCATGAACCTCCTCTTCCTTTTAGTATTCATTTCCTTTCCATTATTTGTAGATTTTTAGTGTTTTGTGGCCCCATAGGGTAAATTCTGCCCAAAATGAGGGCAACGCACCCCTGAATGTCGAAACCTACATTGCATAGTAGGTACAGTGAAGGGTACTTGCATGTGCAACACACTATCTCAGCCCAGGGAGTGCGTTGGGCACAGTTCAAGTTTTTTATTTTCAAGTTGTGCCCAAAATTTGCCTAGTTTTTTGTAATGAATGGAATCTAATGGATCTTATGGTTGAATTTCAAGTTTCCAACGGATTAAAATGATGATTACATGGAGGGAAAGAGAACATGAAGAACAAGATATGATTGCCTTGAATGATTCAGGTACTGTAAGAGCCCTAAGAGATTGTGGACTGCTTAAGTACTTCAAATTATCGGGAATGAGGCAACAAATAGAACTCTTGGAGTTCTTAGTTCGAGCATGGGATCTGGAAATAGAGGAATTTCACATTAAAAACAAATTCATTCCCATAATAGTTGAGGATGTGTATTTTCTCACAGGTTTGTCGAGGAGAGGTTTTCCCATTTCTCTCACAGGGTCTACCATTGGAGGAGAGACAATGAGGGATTGTGTTATGTAGTATTTCTATCCAGGGGTAGAACTTAGCAAAGATGGAAAAATAAACATACATGATGTCAGGGATTTTCCTTTGAGAACCATCCTTTTAACGATCGCTAAACTTGTTGGCACCGTTACGCTACATGTAGTGAACAAATTGTATATGCAGTATGCGCTAGAGTGCTTAGAGACAAAAATATTCAACTGGTCTGAAGTTTTTCTATATCAGATAAAGGAACAACTGAATAAAGAAAAGGGAGGAAGGAAGAATTTTTTTAGTTATGGTTCAATCCTTATCTCCTTCGCTTTCGAACAGATTCCACTGATGCAGCCACAACTTGTAACATTGGATATATCTAGTCCTAGAGATCCTCGGATGCAGAGATGGGTAGAACTCATGGGTCGGCATGCAGGCCAATCGACTGTTGTGTTCTCTACTGCATTATTCACCTAGTTCCAGCAACAGATCATCACCATCGATGAGTACGCATACACAGGTGCCGACTTTCGAGGAGATCTAGATCTAGTATTACCAAAAGGCGCTCAGTGTGGTGCAATAGGTAATAATGATTTGACCATGTTTTTTTATTTAGCTAAGGTTTATACAAAATTTTTGTATTTTTTATTTATTTCCAAGACTAAACTAAATGTTTGATGTAATGCAGATATTTGTCGTGTTCAACCAGTAGAGGAACTTCTTGGATATTGATTTTTTGTGGACAGGAAGTCACTTTATTTCAAAATAGGAGTTACTGATTTTGGAGACAAGGGTGTGACTTGATATAGAAATTTTCAGGGATGACAGTCATGAGAATGAAGGTTTATGAATATTGTAGAAGGATGAGTTTTTAAACACTGGATGACTTCTCTTGAACATATTGGCGACACTGTGAAGAGTTGGCAGCATTGACCCAAAACTGAAGTGAGGGTATGATGAACCATAGGTGTGAATGAACCGTCAAGATGATTACCCAATCCAAACAGTCACGGACATGGAGTGAAATAAGTGTCATGTTCAAGAGCGACTTGCTACCAAAAAGAAACTTTAATTACTTTTCCCAAATTTTCCCTGGTCATTTGTCGACCAGTACCTCTTTATTTTTTGATGCAGGGGCATTAGGCTCAAGAAAATCTTTGTAAATAAATAAACATAAGGGGGGTCTCGTGTTTTTTTTCCCTGTGAAATTATCCATAGTTGATTTATTTTTAGTTAAATTGTGGAGGAAAATGTAACTGCTCGAATGATTAGTGGGCATAGGAAGAGATAGTCCGTTTCATTCTGTCAGAGAGTTAGGCTAAAATTAGGACTGTAGGAATTGCAGAGTTTATTGAGCGTTGAGGGAAGATAGAAAAATTACTGTTAATTTTTTAAATAAGTGTCTGTGATAGTGACCTGGATAGAGAACTGCATAGGCTGCATAGAACTGTAGTGGAGACGGAGTAGAGGAGAAGGGCCAATTAATCAAAGATCTGGCCAGCTAAAAGCTTGTAATTTAATTCACTGTGTAAATGAGGAATTTGTCTCAGTATAACTATGCATTTGTTGTTCAAACTTTGTGTGGAGAATGCCTTGCGTATTTGTGAATTCGTTGGTTAATTTCCTGTGTGAAAATTCCTTGAATCCGTTGTATGAGCAAGACTCTACAAATTGAGTTTAGAGTTTGCCTGTGTATTTAGAAATGAGAGTGTATGAGAGCTAGTGCGATAAAAAGTGTGTTAAGAACCCTGGTATGTGTGTGATTGTGCTTAACTGAATTTTGCATGTGACTGGGCAACCCGATGATTAGTTTGGGAATTAAGGGATTATATGTTGTATGAGGCACATTTGCAATGAATAAATTGCTTGAGGGTTTCATTCAAACTAACTCTGTGTGTAGAGTGATTAGAGTTGTATGAGAACACGGGAAATCGTCCTGTGTAGCGATGTATGGGTTAATTCTCAACCGTAAGGTGAATTGAAGCAGTGAAGTAGAGGGAAAGTGTATTGCCTCTAATTAAGGTGTTAAAATTGTTTGATATTGAAGATAAATCTCTGTGAGTTGATTCGGATAATAGTGCTGAATACCATGAGCTAGTATTGTAACCTCTCGTGAAGGGGAGGCCCTGAAAGGTGGTGTGAATTAAATCAAGACTGCGTGAAACTCTGCGTAAAGAGTTCAATAAATAATTTTGCTGCATTGTGATCTTTGCTTATGAAGGCAGAGTTGTTTATAACCGCGAGTTGAATATGTATTCGAACCCAAAGCAACGGAGTAGTTGGAACCTGGAGGCACTACAGTAAGAACGGTTTTGGAAAACCATAACAGCCTATTTCGCACCACCTTTGGTCCGGAACAAAACCACTTAAAAAAAACGCGATCCAGTAATAATCGGACACGTCGATGGGGAAATACCACCCTCATCGCGTGAATTTTATGTGCTAACTCTCGACGGGAAAATTAATGCGATATTTCTATGGATCATCCGATCCAGAGGCTGATTGATCCAAGGGAAGTCGCGTCACAAGTTGCATGGGAGATAAGTCAGGTACGAATTGGTTTTGTGTTGATTTAACACTGTTTAAGCATGATGGGTGTGTGCGGCCCTTGAACCCATGTTCAATATAAATGTCGTGTTAATGTTTGGTTGACTATTAGAAGCGTCGAGGTATATGATTATTAAAGGCATCGAACCTTGTTATTATATCATAATACCGTGGTCAGAGGAGTGTGAGTACCATGTAAAATACGTCCCTATATTAGGTTCGACTTGGCCATTTGTTTAACTAAGGACATGAACGTTGATTCATATGCTTTATATCAATATTCCAAAGGAGGATTCCTATTACAATAAGGGCTCTTAAAGTGAGATAAATGTGAGTGATTTATTGAGGGGAAAATCAAAGGTTGTAATAATTGAGAATGATATAATATTTGACATGGGTTGTATGGCGTTAACCATTGAAGAAAGAGAGCTTCTGCCTACGGAAGTGGTTGTGTGGTTTTTATGAACCATAAGGTAAGGTGTAAGGAAGCTTTCTCACACAGATTTAACTAACTTACCAAAGGCCCTATTTGGAGGACTATATATCTTTTGAATATAGAAATTCATTTATCAAATTCTATGAATTTTATTAATGAATAAGAAAGAAGGAATTAAACTAGTTCAAGTAATTAGAACAACGTGAGATTGCCAGAGTGTGGATTTGATTGGGCAAAGAATTTTGGATAAAATTTATACACATCTTGAGATTGAAATTTTGAGTAAACAGGGACTGTGGGTTTTACCCTGCACCATTTTTTAACAAGCTTGAGGAGGATAACATTTTCTTGATCTATAATTCAACCCTTTGGGAGACTAAAGTATCGCTATTTAATAATTTAATGAGTCTAGCGATGAATGAAACTCAATTCTTGCCATGATTGACAAGCCCGTCGCTATTTTATGTTCTAAGGAGCTTAACGACAGTGATAGCTTGGTCCTTTTTCATATTTAGAGAGTCTGAAAAAGAGGACGAAAGAGAACTCCATAAGTACTTTTTCATAAATTTGTCACTCAGATTTGAAAAAGTGTAAAATAATATCTAAGAGAGCCTCTTTGGTCATGTTTAACCAAGGTATTCCTTTTTCGTAAATAATCTATCTCAGTCCAGAAAAGGGTTAAACTTATACTGAGTAGATATCAATTCATTTACTTTAACGAGCTCGAAAAGACAAGTGCTCGGCAATCTTTTCACATTATCGAAGTCTGAAAAGAGTTGAAAGAAGACTCCAGGGGTTCCTTTTTCACTGTTATCAAAGCTCAAAAAAGAGATAAAAGTGTGCTTCAAATCCTTTTTTGTTTTTAACAAAGCTCGAAAAATAAAGAGAAAAATTATGCTTTGTGGTCAAGTCATTCTTTCAATAAATATACACGACTAATATATTCATCAGTTGTATTTCCTATTCAGAGCAACATCAAATGGATTAAAAATACCTATTTCATGATAAAAACATAATAAAACTATAGTCATAGCAATAAATTTAACTTGCAAACAATTAAATGACTATAAAAAAGTAGTTTCACTATTCATTTTTACCATTTCCATTTTCGAGCTCTGAACTTGATTTTTCCCCCAAACTTCAGTTGTTGATTGCGGTCATTTCTGTGGATGGATTTTGTCACCGTTTGATCCAGGTTAATACCATGAACCTCCTCTTCCTTTTAGTATTCATTTCCTTTCCATTATTTGTAGATTTTTAGTGTTTTGTGGCCCCATAGGGTAAATTCTGCCCAAAATGAGGGCAACGCACCCCTGAATGTCGAAACCTGCATTGCATAGTAGGTATAATGAGGGGTACTTGCATGTGCAACGCACTATCTCAGCCCAGGGAGTGCGTTGGGCACAGTTCAAGTTTTTTATTTTCAAGTTGTGCCCAAAATTTTCCTAGTTTTTTGTAATTAATGGAATCTAATGGATCTTATGGTTGAATTTCAAGTTTCAAATGGATTAAAATGATGATTACATGGAGGGAAAGAGAACATGAAGAAAAATATATGATTTCCTTAAATGATTCAGGTACTGGAAGAGCCCTAAGAGATTGTGGACTTCTTAAGTACTTCAAATTATCGGGAATGAGGCAACAAATAGAACTCTTGGAGTTCTTAGTTCCAGCATGGGATCTGGAAATAGAGGCATTTCACATTAAAAAAAAAGTCGTTCCCATAACAGTAGAGGATGTGTATTTTCTCATAGGTTTTTCGAGGAGAGGTTTTCCCATTTCTCTCACAGGGTCTACCATTGGAGGAGAGACAATGAGGGATTGTGTTATGCAGTATTTCTATCCAGGGGTAGAACCTACCAAAGATGGAAAAATAAACATACATGGTGTCAGGGATTTTCCTTTGAGAACCATCCTTTTAACGTTCGCTAAACTTGTTGGCACCGTTACGCTACATGTAGTGAACAAATCGTATATGCAGTATGCGCTAGAGTGCTTAGAAACAAAAATCTTCAACTGGTCTAAAGTTTTTCTATATCAGATAAAGGAACAACTGAATAAAGAAAAGGGAGGAAGGAAGAAATTTTTTAGTTATGGTTCAATCCTTATCTCCTTCGCTTTGGAACGGATTCCACTGATGCAGCCACAACATGTGACATTGGATATATCTAGTCCTAGAGATCCTCGGATGCAGAGATGGGTAGAACTCATGGGTCGGCACGCAGGCCAATCGACTGTTGTGTTCTCTACTGCATTCTTTGCCTGGTTCCAGCAACAGATCATCACCATCGATGAGTACGCATACGCAGGTGCCAACTTCCGAGGAGATCCAGATCTAGTATTACCAAAAGGAGCTCAGTGTGGTGCAATAGGTAATAATGATTTGACCATGTTTTTTTATTTAGCTAAGGTTTATACAAAATTTTTGTGTTTTTTATTTCTTTCCAAGACTAAACTAAATGTTTGATGTAATGCAGATATTTGTCGTGTTCAACTAGTAGAGGAACTTCTTGGATATTGATTTTTTGTGGACAGGAAGTCACTTTATTTCAAAATAGGAGTTACTGATTTTGGAGACAAGGGTATGACTTGATATAGAAATTTTCAGGGATGACGGTCATGAGACTGAAGGTTTATGAATATTGTAGAAGGATGAGTTTTTAAATGCTGGATGACTTCTCTTGAACATATTGGTGACACTGTGAAGAGTTGGAAGCATTGGCCCAAAACTGAAGTGAGGGTATGATGAACCATAGGTGTGAATGAACCGTCAAGATGATTACCCAATCCAAAAAGTCACGGACATGGAGTGAAAGAAGTGTCATGTTCAAGAGCGACTTTCTACCAAAAAGAAACTTTAATTACTTTTCCCAAATTTTCCCTGGTCATTTGTCGACCAGTACCTCTTTATTTTTTGATGCAGGGGCATTAGGCTCAAGACAATATTTGTAAATAAATAAACATAAGGGGGGTCTCAAGTTTTGTTTCCCTGTGAAATTATCCATAGTTGGGTTATTTTTAGTTAAATTGTGGAGGAAAATGTAACTTCCCGAATGATTAGTGGGCATAGGAAGAGATGGTCCGTTTCATTCTGTTAGAGAGTTAGGCTAAAATTAGGACTGTAGGAATTGCAGAGTTTATTGAGCGTTGAGGGAAGATGGAAAAAATACTGTTAATTTTTTAAATAAGTCTCTGTGATAGAGACCTAGATAGAGAACTGCATAGGCTGCATAGAACTGTAGTGGAGATGGAGTAGAAGAGAAGGGTCAATTAATCAAAGATCTGGCCAGCTAAAAGCTTGTAATTTAATTCACTGTGTAAATGACGAATTTGTCTCAGTATAACTATGAATTTTTTGTTCAAACTTTGTGTGGAGAATACCTTGCGTATTTGTGCATTCGTTGGTTAATTTCCTGTGTGAAAATGCCTTGAATCCGTTGTATGAGAAAGAATCTACAAATTGAGTTTAGAGTTTGCCTGTGTATTCAGAAATGAGAGTGTATGAGACCTAGTGCGATAAAAACCGTGTTAAGAACCCTGGTATGTGTGTGATTGTGCTTAATTGAATTTTGCATGTGACTGGGAAACCCGATGATTAGTTTGGTAATTAAGGGATTATATGTTGTATGAGGCACATTTTAAATGAATAAATTGCTTGAGGGTTTCATTCAAACTAACTCTGTGTGTAGAGTGATTAGAGTTGTATGAGAACGCGGGAAATCGTCCTGTGTAGCGATGTATGGGTTAATTCTCAACCGCAAGGTGAATTGAAGCAATGAAGTAGAGGGAAAGTGTATTGCCTCTAATTAAGGGGTTGAACTTGTTTGATATTGGAGATAAATCTCTGTGATTTGATTCGGATAATAGCGGTGAATACCGTGAGCTAGTCTTGTAACCTCTCATGAAGGGGAGGCCCTGAAAGGTGGTGTGAATTAAATCAAGACTACGTGAAACTCTGCATAAAGAGTTCAATACACAAGTTTTCTTCATTGTGATCTTTGCTTATGAAGGCAGAGTTGTTTATAACCGCGAGTTGAATATGTATTCGAACCCAGAGCAACGGAGTAGTTGGAACCTGGAGGCACTACAGTAAGAACGGTTTTGGAAAACCTTAATAGCCTATTTCGCACCGCCTTTGGTTCGGAACAAAACCACTTAAAAAAAACGCGATCCAGTAATAATCGGACACATCGATGGGGCAATACCACCCTCATCGCGTGAATTTTATGTGCTAACTCTCGACGGGAAAATTAATGCGATATTGCTATGGATCATCCGATCCAGAGGCTGATTGATCCAAGGGCATTCGCGTCACAATTTTCATGGGAGATAAGTCAGGTACGAATCGGTTTTGTGTTGATTTAACACTATTTAAGCATGATGGGTGTGTGCGGCCCTTGAACCCCTGTTGAATATAAATGTCGTGTTAATGTTTGGTTGAATATTAGAAGCACCGAGGCATATGATTATTAAAGGCATCGAACCTTTTTATTATATCATAATACCGTGGTCAGAGGAGTGTGAGTACCGTGTAAAATACCTCCCTATATTAAGTTCGACTTGGCCATTTGTTTAACTAAGGACATGAACGTCGATTCATATGCTTTAGATCAATTATCCGAAGGAGGATTCCTGTTACAATAAGCGCTCTTAAAGTGAGATAAATGTGAGTGCTTTATTGAGGGGAAAATAAAAGGTTGTAATAATTGAGAATGATATAATATTAGACATGGGTTGTATGGCATTAACCATTGAAGGAAGAGAGCTTCTGCTTATGGAAGTGGTTGTGTGGTTTTTATGAACCATAATGTAAGGTAGCTTCCACACACAGATTTAACTAACTTACCAAAGGCCCTATTTGGAGGACTATATATCTTTTGAATATAGAAATTCATTTATCAAATTCTATGAATTTTATTAATGAATAAGAAAGAAGGAATTAAACTAGTTCAAGTAATTAGAACAACGTGAGATTTCCAGAGTGTGGATTTGATTGGGTAAAGAATTTTTGGATAAAATTGATACACATCTTGAGATTGAAATTTTGAGTAAACAGGGACTATGGGTTTTACCCTGCACCATTTTTTAACAAGCTTGAGGAGGATAACATTTTCTTGATCTATAATTCAACCCTTTGGGAGAATAAAGTATCACTATTTAATAATTTAATGAGTCTAGCGATGAATGAAACTCGATTCTTGCCATGATCGACAAGCCCGCGCTATTTTATGTTTTAAGGAGCTTAACGATAGTGATAGCCTGGTCCTCTTTCATATTTAGAGAGTCTGAAAAAGAGGACGAAAGAGAACTCCATAAGTACTTTTTCGTAAATTTGTCACTCAGATTTGAAAAAGTGTAAAATAATATCTAAGAGAGCCTCTTTGGTCATGTTTAACCAAGGTATTCCTTTTTCGTAAATAATCTATCTCAGTCCAGAAAAGGGTTAAAATTATACTGAGTAGATATCAATTCATTTACTTTAACGAGCTCGAAAACACAAGTGCTCGGCAATCTTTTCACATTATCGGAGTCTGAAAAGAGTTGAAAGAAGACTCCAGGGGTTCCTTTTTCACTGTTATCGAACCTCAAAAAAGAGATAAAAGTGTGATTCAAATCCTTTTTTGTTTTTAACAGAGCTCGAAAAATAAGGAGAAAAATTATGCTTTGTGGTCAAGTCATTCTTTGAATAAATATACATGACTAATATATTCATCAGTTGTATTTCTTGTTCAAAGCAACATGAAATGGATTAAAAATACCTATTTCATGATAAAAACATAATAAAACTATAGTCATAGCAATAAATTTAACTTGCAAACAATTAAATGACTATAAAAAAGTAGTTTCACTATTCATTTTTACCATTTCCATTTTCGAGCTCTAAACTTGATTTTTCCCCCAAACTTCAGTTGTTGATTGCGGTCATTTCTGTGGATGGATTTTGTCGCCGTTTGATCTAGGTTAATACCATGAACCTCCTCTTCCTTTTAGTATTCATTTCCTTTCCATTATTTGTAGATTTTTAGTGTTTTGAGGCCCCATAGGGTAAATTCTGCCCAAAATGAGGGCAACGCACCCCTGAATGTCGAAACCTGCATTGCATAGTAGGTACAGTGAAGGGTACTTGCATGTGCAACGCACTATCTCATCCTAGGGAGTGCGTTGGGCATAGTTCAAGTTTTTTATTTTCAAGTTGTGCCCAAAATTTGCCTATTTTTTTGTAATGAATGGAATCTAATGGATCTTATGGTTGAATTTCAAGTTTCCAACGGATTAAAATGATGATTACATGGAGGGAAAGAGAACATGAAGAGAAAGATATGATTTCCTTGAATGATTCAGGTACTGTAAGAGCCCTAAGAGATTGTGGACTGCTTAAGTACTTCAAATTATCGGGAATGAGGCAACAAATAGAACTCTTGGAGTTCTTAGTTCGAGCATGGGATCTGGAAATAGAGGCATTTCACATTAAAAACAAATTCGTTCCCATAACAGTTGAGGATGTGTATTTTCTCATAGGTTTGTCGAGGAGAGGTTTTCCCATTTCTCTCATAGGGTCTACCATTGGAGGAGAGACAATGAGGGATTGTGTTATGCAGTATTTCTATCCAGGGGTAGAACCTAGCAAGGATGGAAAAATAAACATACATGATTTCAGGGATTTTCCTTTGAGTACCATCCTTTTAACGTTCGCTAAACTTGTTGGAACCGTTACGCTACATGTAGTGAACAAATCGTATATGCAGTATGCGCTAGAGTGCTTAGAGACAAAAATCTTCAACTGGTCTGAAGTTTTTCTATATCAGATAAAGGAACAACTGAATAAAGCAAAGGGAGGAAGGAAGAAATTTTTTAGTTATGGTTCAATCCTTATCTCCTTCGCTTTGGAACGGATTCCACTGATGCAGCCACAACATGTAACATTGGATATATCTAGTCCTAGAGATCCTCGGATGCAGAGATGGGTAGAACTCATGGGTCGGCACGCAGGCCAATCGACTGTTGTGTTCTCTACTGCATTCTTTGCCTAGTTCCAGCAATATATCATCACCATCGATGAGTACGCATACGCAGGTGCCGACTTCCGAGGAGATCCAGATCTAGTATTACCAAAAGGCGCTCAGTGTGGTGCAATAGGTAATAATGATTTGACCATGTTTTTTTATTTAGCTAAGGTTTATACAACATTTTTGTGTTTTTTATTTCTTTCCAAGACTAAACTAAATGTTTGATGTAATGCAGATATTTTTCGTGTTCAACTAGTAGAGGAACCAGAGCGCGAAGTAGATGCGCCAGTAGAGACGGCTGTCGGGAGAGCAGTCCTTCAGGACCTTGATATGGATGAGACTCTAGCTGAGCTTCAATAGTACATAGAGGGGTTGACCTTTGAGATTCCGCATTTCCCAATCAAAGAGCTTCCCATGCAGCTGTAGCGACACACCATTGGGGTTCCTAACCATTGGATGCAGTTGCTCCATAGGATTTCTAGATATATAGCATGTTACCATGAGCACCACTAGTTTACTTGTGACGTTTTGCATACATTTTGAGGTTAGATGACCAATGTGTCTTGGGCACAAATTTTGTAAAAACCTATAACTATCTATCTATATGATTTCATAGTTTTTCCTATGTTTAATGTACAATCCTATTCAATGATGTGAATGTTTTCTTTACCTATGTCGCAAATGTCTATCTAAAACTTGACTAGCTAATGAATTAGTTAAAGTGTTCAAATTTCTAGAAATGTGTTGATATTGAATGAAATCAAAATGTATTTCCAAAAGTCAAACTCTTAGGAACAATCTAAGCAGTGTTGGATTTCTAACAGTATAAACACTAGTAAGTTGTAATACCACAAGTTGTGAGTCTAACCTTATGATTATGTGGTTAATACCAAATGAAATGGCATCAAAGAGAAGTTCGATCAACGCACTATACTTAGCGATATTTTTCGTCGATATACCAATACAAATCCCTTGAAAACTCACTAACTCTCTGTTCGGAGCGAAAATGGCCCACGCTGCAGAAGATAGATTCTACGTACTATGACTACCACCATCAACATATCCAACAAATGGTTATGAAGATTTAGATATCTACCATAAAATGTAAAGCGGATTACTAACGTCAAGAAAACTCTAAAAATAAATTAAGGTAGTGAATGCAAGTCAACAACATATAAACAATATAATAAAAAAATTACTACACTCATGATTAAGCATAGTAACGTTTCAAACACAACCCATTTCTAGGCTGTGCCAATGGAATCCCATCATAATCAACTAACTCGGAGGCACCCTTAGCAAGAATTCTTTTAAAAATATAGGGGCCATGCCATAATGACTCGAATGTCCCTGTACCTATTACATTAGCTTCTTGATCATAAAGAAGGACCAAGTCACCATCTGAGTAGATGCGAGCCTGGACATTTTTGTCGTATTGCGCCTTTATACATCTCTTATGTGCTTCGTTGGCCAATTTGGATTCACGATGGGTTTCATCTAGATGGATGAGGTTAGGGAGATGTGCTTCTTCTAATGAGATGTCAGGTAACAAGTCTATCGTGAGTTTTAATGATGATATTTCGCATTGGATTGGTAAGATAGTTTCCAGACCATACACTAATTGAAAAGGAGTAAATCCGGTTGTGTTTCACACCAAGGTTCGATACGCCCACAAAGCGGAGTAGAGGATCAAGTTCCAGTTCCTTTTACAGACTCCTATCATTCGTTGAAGCATTCATTTAAGAATTTTTTTAATAGCCTCAACTTGTCCATTTGATTGTGGATAATAAGGAGTAGAATTATCATGTGACAATCCTAACTTGGCAGTCAATTCAGACATCATATGGTTGCAAAAATGACTCCCATGATCTGTAACTATAGCCTGTGGGACCCCAAACCATGCAATAATGTGGTTGAAGAAAAACAATGCAGCTGTCTGTCCTGTGTTGTTGAATGTAGGCATCACTTCGGCCCATTTGGTAAAATAGTTGACTGCGACAATAATATAACCATGACCCCCGAATGAAGGAGGGTTACTGTTGGACAGATAAGTCATTCTTACGGACAAGACAGACCTCCCAAGTGTCCTACGGATAGCTAGCAACAAACAAACAACTAAATCTATATTTCTCTAGATATACTTCGAATCATAATTAAATGCTATAAAAGTTCAACGATCCTACCTTTGATCCAACGCTAGTTTGTAGTAGTAATCCTTTAGTCGCCCGAAATATTTGCCTTCGAAGATCTGCAATCACAAGCAAGAAAACATCAAATAGCACCTGCATAGCATATATTCATAAATCATATCTATTATGGTGATCAAGGAATCCATAAAATAAACCAATAAATTGACATCTTATTGAGAAAAATGGACTTATTTGTATTAACTTAAATAAGAAGAGCCTTACAACCATGTCCACCTTGATGTCATACAAGCCTTCCTGGGGTCCAGAACAGGCGTCTCCTTTACTCTGACAAGCCTTGCACTCTTCCAACCGAGATATATACAGGTATGTAATCTTTCTCGCATAAAATCTTAGCTAAAAGGTTCTAAGTTTCAACAACACTTCAACTCCAATAATACGAAAACTTCAGCTCATCAATTGTAACCCTTTGAAGCTACCCTATGCCTCTTTTTATAGTGAAAGAGAGGAAGTTATAGCTCCATACAAGAAGGGATAGAATCCTCCTTCAAAGGGATTAGTTCCTTACATCAAGGGATTAGCTCGTTAATGGATGGGATGCATGAACCTGAAAGGAGTGAACTTTCCACTGTAGGAATGTTTCTAGAAGCTTCAAAAAATGACTTAAATTGAGCTTCTATATTTTACTTGTGCCTTTTCTTATCTTTTGCACCCTTAATAAACAGAAAGTTTGTTTGGCTATGCATGATTTATAGCCAAAAGGTGCGGGATCGCAGGAAATACTAAGAGAAAGTGCGGTACAAGAGTTTGAAGACTTTTATGAGCTTTTCTCTTAGTTTCAAGGCTTGACTTTAGGAACTTTGATATTGTAGACTTCTAAGGGAGTACTAAAATTTGATGGTGACAAATTTCAATGTAACAAATTTCCCCCTAAAGTGCGAAGTCTGAGAGTATCGGAAGAGTGATGTGCTTTATCATTTCAAGGATTGGCCTGTCAACACCCCAGTTAGAACCCTGTAAAAATATTCAATGCAAAAAATATATATCATCGCTGAGGTAGGCATTCCCATACTCAGATCAAAACTAACTAAACATGTTCTGATATAGAAATGATTTTAATATTACATCAATAGTGTAGACACAGTATGGGCGCAGCCATCTATAATGAATAGTCTACTGCATAATGAATAATAAAACTCCTCATAGCCTGGATGGTGGAAACGAGATCCAGGGTCTTGATTTCTGCTTCTCAAACTAGTATGATTCTATCCATGTGATTAAATGTGTTGAAGTCGAACATGGTAGAAACCACTTGATTACCAATCAATGATGTGAACTATTAACAAGTGGGAGAGGAAACACCAATAATGACAATGCCTCACAAAGTACTCAGTACAATCCATGAAATGTGAATAAGTGATCTGAAGTCGAACATTTCATGAAATCATTCGATCGAAGGTCAGTGATGTAACCTGTCGTCGAAGGCGAGAAACTTGCCTTTAAGGCATGCAGATTTCAAGGTACTGACGAATTCTAGATCAACTTCCTAGATGATGAGTTTTCGTTGATAGAAAGTGATCTGTCGTAAGCAAGCTCACGACACGAAACCATAGATCAAGTTTTGAATTTTTTTTGCAAGGACTGACTCAAGGATGGTCAACGCAAATGGAGACAAATGTTTGCAGATGAATGGTTTGTTTGAATATCCTCTTGAACACATAAGGACACTGCAAATGGTTTGGTGACAGTTTCCCTAAGCTAATACCCAGAAACTGGCTAAAGACCTTCAATGTGGTTTGATTAAATGATAGGAAAAGGATTTCCCAACCCAAGTGGAAGTGTGACAAAAAGTGTCGTGTCTAAAAGTGGTGTAATGCTTTTGAAAATCAAAGTGTAATAAACGAATCTGTTTTCTCTCTTTTCCCCCACCATTTCTAGCAAGCACCTCTTTATTTTTGACAAGCTTGAGGAGGATAACATTTGCTTGTTTATAAGCTCATCCTTTAGATGAGTCCAACTTAGTTTAAAATCAAACCCTAAGAAGGAGTGGTTCATTCCTGTTTGTAATCGACAGGTCCTTTACTATTGAATTTTAACGAGTCTAGTATAGGATAAACTTGGTGTTTTTCATTTTTAGGGAGTCAGAAGAAAAAACTTAAGAAAACTCCATGGGTGTACTTTTTTGTAAATTTAGTCTCTCAAGCCCGAAAAAGGATAAAATAATGCAAGAGAAAACTCTATTGACCATGATTAGTCAACGTATACATTTTTCGTAAATAGTCCATTTCAGTTCAGAAAAGAGGTAAACTTATACTGAATGGATGACCGTTCATTTACTTTAACGAGTTCGAATAGTCAAGTACTCGGCAATATTTTCAGTTTTAGAGAGTCTGAAAAGGGCTTAAAAGAGGACTCCATGGTTTCACTTTTTCATAAATTTTAAAGAGCCGGAAAAAGTGATAAAAGTTTACTATTCGTCAAAAATGACCATTTTGCCTAAAAAATTTGTTATTCTGCACAAAAGCTCGAAAAATTAAACATGTCTATTTCAATAATAAAAATTATTTTGAAAAACCGATTTTTTAAAGTGAAAAATAAACAAATTTAAAATTTATTTATCCGAAAAAAATTATAAAAAGGAGTTTTTCAAGTTGATTTTCACCATTTGAGTTTGGAGTGAAGATTTTAGAGCTCTTGGAAAAAAAATTCTTTCAAGAAGATTCTGGGAAAACCAACCGTCGGAATCAAAAAACGTCTGATCGAGGTAATCCACAACCTCTTTCTCTTGCATTTCTCTTATTTTGGGAGGAAAATAGGTTGAAAAATCCACCCTCAGGGGTCCACAGGTAAGACATTGGGTACTTGCAGACCCTGACATTTTCCTACAAAGGAAAATATCGGGGCGCTGCACTTTTAACATAGGGCCCATGCGGAGCTATGCACTGTCCCTGAGCGTAAACTGCGGGGGCGCTATAACAAATTTAGAAACATATTTTCTTCCTAAATTACCCAAATTGTTTGTTTCAAAATTATTCTAATCCTTCATTTTACTTATTGTAGGATATCTACAATGCTCATTTGGCGAGAACGGGAGCATGAGGAGGTAGATGAAGCAGTAATGATTCATCAACCTACTTTGCAAGTTTTAAGAGCATGTGGGCTTTTCAAATTTTGGGCTATCAGTGGCATGAGAGCTCAAGTGGATCTTCTTACTTGGCTAGTAGTTAAATGGGATGTTCAAGACTAGTGTTTTGTGATCAGAGGTCACTGGCTCGATATTGAGCTGGAAGACATATATTTTTTGACTGGTTTGTCTAGGAGAAGCAAACCACTATCTCTATTTGGGGCTAGGCCAGGTGGCCAGTCTATTGCCAGCATCAAATTAGAGTTTTGTAATGATGAAGCCAATCCCTGAGACAAAAGGGTTGACATTAAAAATATCATCTGTCTCGAGTTAAAAGTGATTTCTTTTACCGTTGTCAATTTGTGCGGAAGTGCAGCTTTGCATGTAGCCACTGGATCTCAGATGTGCATTGCAGTAGATTGTTTTCGAGGCACCATATTCAACTAGTGTGAGGCAGTGTTGGAAAATGTGAAAGGCCAAATTACCAAAGCAAAGAATCGGAAGTTAAACAACTTCGGATATGGGTCCATCGTCGTCACCTTTGCTCTAGAGAGGATCCCTATGTTAGCCCTGCAACATATTCCTATTGATGCTATTCGACCTTGAGAGCCTAGGATGGTTCCTTGGGTCACTTTGATGGCCCACCACAGCGAGGGTGGGGAGATAGTTCGATTTCCCTCGACTTATTTATGTTGGCTAGAACGCCAACTTTTTGTGATAGAGGATTTTCCTTATGCGGGTATGGATTTTCGAGGTGAACGTGATATGCCCCTTCCTCTAGGAGCTCAGTGGGTCTGAGTCGACCAGCTAAAAACTCATAAAAAAACTGATAAAAAAAAACTCAAATGCAGATGTGGATCTGAGTCGACCAGCCATTCTCTGCCCCTTTGACTGGAGACAAAGGGATGTAGCACTACCACCGCCACCCCCACAGGATCAGACTACAGAGATCCTGACTGATTTAGAGCACCATTTTGAGCGGCTCACTATGGATATTCCTGAGACCACCATAGATGATATCCCAATCCATCTATAGAGATATTTCATTGGTGTTCCTGGACCATTCAGGAGGTTTTTGACTAGGGTGGCACGAGAAATGGTGTATTATCATGATCATCACCACGAATAGTGGATGATTGACTTGTAGACTCATTTTTTGTATCACTTTTTTCCGATCATAAGGTGTTTTGAGCCTATGATCGAAGACAATGTACTATTTTTTGAACACTATATCTATACTATGATATACTATTATTTCCAGTTACCTGTTCAATCATGTTATCAAATGTTGATTTATTACTTTGTTATCGCAAATGTCTATTTATAACATTAGAAGCAATTTCATCTGCTAATGTATTTAAATTTCTTGGAATGTTTTGATACTCAATATAATAAAAATCTCGTTCCAAGAGATGAACCCTTAAAAATAATCTTAATAATACTGGATTTCTAATGGCATATACTTGATTTAACTGTAATACAACGAGTTCAGAATCTAACCTAACGATCAAACTTTGAATTCCAAATGAAATGGATTCCGATAATAATTCAATAATTGCACTATATTCGGCAATATTGTTCTTTGTTTGACCAAGACTTACCCCATGCATCGATACTAACTCTTTAGTGGGTGAATAAATAACCCAAGCTATGGAAGAGATGTTTCGTGTACTACGAAAAGCGCCAGCAGCAAAACCAATATATGTTTGAAAGGACGTCGACATATGCGATATCAAAAGTATCCAAATAAACAGGAATAGTAGTAAGAGCACAATTAAGCTAGGCACACGTTTCTAATCTATAGAACACTAGCTAAAAGGTAACTAATATACAGAGAAGATTTCCACACAAAAATCAAGCGTAATATCTCTTCAGATAAATTCCATTTCTGGGTTTACCTAAAGAGACCCCGTCAAAATCAATCAATTCATAGGTCTCTTTTGCAAGCTGTCGCTTGAAAATATAAGGACCATGGCACATGGGTTCAAATTTCCCATCTCCTAGCTTATTGTTGGCTTGATCATAAATCAAAACTAGTTCTCCTTCTGAAAAATTACGAGGGGTAACACTTCTATCATACTGAATTTTCATTCTTTTCACATGAGCTCGGTTGCTAATGTAGTAGTGTGCCGATTCTCATCTAATTGAGCCAAGTATAAAAAAAAAAATTTCCTCTTTAGAAGTGTCTGGTAATAATTCTATGGCTAGCTGGAGTGACGGTATCTCGCATTCAATAGGTAATACCACTTCTAAACCGTAAACCAATTGAAAAGGGGTAAAACCTGTCGATGTTTTTGCTGAGGTTTGATATGGACAAAGTGCTAAAAAGAGCATGGTATGCCAATTCGGCTTATGAATTCCAATGATTCATTTGATCATGGTGACTAAAACTTTATTAATTGAAGGGGTAAAACCTATCGATTTTTTTGGTGAGGTTCGATATGCCCAAAGTTTTGAAAAGAGCATGGTATGCCAATTCGACTTATGAATTCCAATGATCCGTTTGATCATGGTGACTAAAAATTTATTAATTGCTTCAACTAAACCATTGGCTTGCGGATAATATGGTGTAGAACTATCATAGCACAGACCAAGTTGGTCTGTTAACTCGGTCATCATGATATTTCGAAAATGGCTCCCGTGATCAGTAATTATCGCTTGGGGTACACCGAAATGAGCAATCACATGATTGAATATGAAAGAAGCTATAGTTTTTCCATCTGCCACAAATTTAGGCATCACCTCGACCCATTTGGTAAAATAATCTACTGCTAGAATAATATACCCATGCCCCCCGGCCGCATGAGAGTTACATGTAATGAAGTCAATGCCCGATTTTGCAAAAGGACCGACAACAATTATAGGGTGAAGAGGAGTAGTTGGTGCACACATTTTTCTATTGAATACTTGACAATTATGACATTTTCGGACCGCATAAATACAATCTTTAAAAAAGGATGGCCAGAAATAACCTGCGTGCAATATCTTTTGGGTTATGGCATACCCAGACATATGACCGCCACATGCTCCAGAGTGACAATCATTTAAAACATTTTCGGCTTCTTCATAGGTGAGACAATGTTGAAAAATTGAGTCCGCACCAGGACGATATAGTGTGTCACCAACAATATGATATTTTTGAGACTGGAAACGTATTTTTCGTCATTGCGATTGTGAAAGCTCAGGACGAAAAGATTGGGTCTAAAGATAAACAATAATATATCCATACCAAGGATCAATGGTACTAATAAGAAACAAGGATTCATCCGTGATTGGTTGTTCCACCACAGTTTTTGTATCAGTACGTGGGAAATCACACATAAGTTCAACAAATATCAATGATTTCTTGGATTTGGACTTTTCAAATTCCAAATCAAACTCCTACAGGATAACAATCCATTTGGAGTATTTTCCCCCTAGCAATTGTTTGGTCAAGATGTACATCACAGGGTTACATTCAGAGATCACTATCGTTTTGCGTAAAAGTATGTAGTGACGAAAACATTGGACAGATTGAACAGCTACCAAGGCCAATTTCTCCACATGTGAGTATTTGATCTCAGTCGGATGCAAATTTTTACTAAGATAGTAAATCACATGTTCACTATGGAATTCATCTTCTTGAACTAAAACCATTCCTATCATGGAATCGAAAGCGGCGATGTCAAACCAGGAGGTAACTCCTCAAAACTAGAATATGTATTAGCTGAAGAATGTACATGCTTATATAGATGGGAGGTGAGGCTATTGGGATTCAGCTCCCAATGACTCTTGGCCTTCTTTATTTCCTAATAATAAATAATATACAAAAATACATATGCACACCCATCCATAGGATTAGGTGTCAACATTCCCCCCTTTAATCCGAAGGGATGTTGGTGAGTCCAAGCATCGATCTGAACTTTTCAAATTTTTCTCTTCCAAGTGCTTTGGTGAAGATGTCAGCAGTTTGCTCATTTGTGGAACAATGATGTAGATGGATGGTTTTGGCCTGAACATGATGTCGAATGAGATGGTACTTTGTATTGATGTGCTTTGTTCGATCATGGAACTTTGGGTTCTTGGCCAACTTTATTGCAGAAGTGTTGTCGATCATGAGTGGAGTGGAGTACATTTGTTTCATCTGCAAATCTTCCAAGATTTTCCGGAGCCACACAATTTCCTTTGTTGCTTCAGCTGCTGCCACATATTCTGCCTCGGTCGTGGAATCTGCTGGAACTGACTGCTTGCGTGATCTCCATGAGACAGCTCCTGATCCAAGACTCATGGTGTAACCTGTAGTAGACACCCCTGTTTCTTTGTCACCATCAAAGTCTGAATCAGAGTATCCGGTCAAGTTGAAGTCGCCTACCTATGTATATTTGAGTCCAAAGTCTTGAGTCCCCTTCAAGTACCTTAGCACTCTTTTTGCAGCAGACCAATGTCCTTCACAAGGTTTTTGCATGAACCTTGAGAGGATTCCAACAGAAAATGAAATGTTAGGTCTGGTGGTGGTCAGATAGATAAGACTTCCTACAAGCTGTCTATACTTAGTTGCATCCTCAAATTCCTTCCCTTCAATAGATGTGAGCTTCAAGTTTTGTTCCATTGGAGTGCTTAAGGTTTTACAGTCATCCATGCCAAACTTGTTCAAGAGATCTCCAATGTACTTCTTCTGAGAAAGAAATATGAATTTAGGATGTTGAATTACTTCAATACCCAAGTAGTAATGAACATGACCCAAATCAGTCATTTCAAAACCTTTCTTCAACCCTTTCTTCATGGATGCAATATAGCTCTCATTATTTCCTATTATCAAAAGATCATCTACATATACCACAAGATATACAACTGTTTTTCCAACTTTCTTAACAAACAAAGTTGCATCATCAAGATCAAAGTGTTTGAAATCAAGTTTCAGAAGATGCTCGGTCAACTTCTCATACCAGGCTCGTGGTGCTTGCTTGAGGCCATACAAGGATTTCACAAGTTTGCAAAATTTGTGTTCTTGACCCTTTACCACAAATCCTTCTGGCTGGGACATATAAACTTTCTCCTTCAGATCTCCATTCAAGAACGCTGTTTTTACATCCATCTGATGAACTTTCCATCCACTCTGAGCTGCTAAGGCAAAGAGAGTCCGGATGGTGGTCCATTTTGCTGTGGGAGCAAATGTTTCTTCATAATCGATTCCTTCCTTCTGTGCGAATCCTTTTGCCACAAGCCTGGCCTTGTGCTTGTCAAGGGAGCCGTCTGCTTTGTACTTGTTCTTGTAGACCCACTTACAGCCAATTGGTTTCGTTCCCAAAGGCGGATCAACCAGCTTCCAAGTGCCATTCTTTATCAAGGCATCATACTCCTTCCGCATCGCTTCTTTCCATTCATCATGAGAAGCGGCTTCTTTGAAGGAAGTTGGTTCATGATCTGTAGACAAACTCAATTCACAGTTATAAGCAATATCCATATCAACAGGGGAATCAGAATTATCTACATCACCTTCGATTTCTTGAGTGGAACTTCTTGTTCCCGTTTTTCCAACCTCATCAGGATGAACATCCTCCAGTGTCTTTGTCAGCCATTTGGGGGGACCTTTCTGAGATGGCCCTGGCTGGTCACTTGACTGAGTTGGGATTGATTCAAGATTCAATCTCCCAATTCTGTCAATCACATCATCCAATGTGTCATCCATGGTTGTTTCTTCATGTGGGGGAGAGAGTGCTCAGGATATGATTCCACAGTTTGATTCAATATCAGAATCCCCCCTTCAAGGTGTGGAATCACATTATCAAACTCTTGGAAAGACTTTGCATGTGTGAATCTGTCCAGGCGATCAAGTTGCCGCTCAACAACTTTGTCACTCTTGGAAGATTCAAGAAATATAACATCTCTTGCTATCACAAACTTCTTATTTGCTTCATCATAGAGACGATATCCTTTGGAGGTATTGGAGTACCCCAAGAAGATACATTTTCTGCTTCTAGCACCAAGTTTGTTCCTTTGACCCTTGGGTATCAAGGCATAACAGGTGGACCCAAAGACCTTGAAATGCTTTACCGAAGGCATGTGGCCATGCCACATTTCAAAAGGAGTTTTGTTTCTAATTGAACTTGAAGGACACCTATTCTTTATGTAAACAACACATAGAACTGCATCAGCCCAAAACATCAATTTTAAATTCTTGAAAAATAACATGGAGCGGACCATATTTAAAATAGTTTTGTTCATTCTTTCAGCTACACCGTTCTGTTGTGGATTATATGGCACAGTTGTTTGATGTTTGATTCCATGTTGACGAAGATAATTTTCAAATTCGTTTGAAGTGTATTCTTTTCCATTATCGGTACGTAGAGAGCCAATATGTGTTTGTGCATCATTTTCAATCCATGCATGAAAATTCTTGAAAGTTTGAAAAGCATCAGACTTATTCTTCAGTAAGTAAATCCAACACATTCTGGTGTAGTCATCAATAAATTTCATCATGTATTTGTTTCCATTTGTAGAAGCAATAGGCATAGGGCCACATAAATCTGAATGAACAAGTTCAAGTTTCCTATGTGCTCTTGAGTGTGAATCATGAAATGGCTATTTGCTATGCTTTCCTAGAATACAAGCATCACATTCCTTAGGTTTTCTAGGAATTGTAGGCAGTCCATCAACACCATTTTTCTTCAACAAACGAAGGCTTTCATAGTTTAAGTGTCCAAATCTAGCATGCCATAAAAGACTTGATGGGAATGTAACTTCATCATGATGTGAACTGAATGCAAAGTTTTGAGCATGAGCAGATGAACCTTTCAGCTTCAAGAGTCTCCCTTCTTCTATTCCCTCCATGACAAGTGAGTGATCTGATGCTTTTCTGACCTCTGCCTTGCCATCAAACAAGTGAATCGAGTGTCCTTGCTGGCGGATTTGGACCAGGGACAGCAAGTTTCTCCTCAACTCAGGGAGGTATAGAACCTCATGTAGAATATGATCTGGAAGACCAGGCAACTTAAGCCTGACTGTGCCAAGCCCTGATGGCTTGAGTTTGGATTTATCTTCGAAATATACTGCTCCATCAACTTTGTCAGTGAATTCTTCAAAAAAATCTTTTCTAAATGTCATGTGACATGTTGCTCCTGAATCTAGCAACCAATCATCTCTCCATGAAGTAAATGAAACATCAAATAGGTTTTCAGTTACTCCATTGTTACAATGTGCTAGAACAGAATGAGCTGATTCAGCTTGTTTACCTTTGTCTTTGTCATCAGTTTTACCTCTGTCTTGATTTGTTTGCTGCTGAGCTTTAGATTGTCTGCCCCCCTTTTTTCTGAAGTTTCTTCTTCTTCTTCTGTCTTCTCTTCCTTTCGATGGACCTGAATCATGTCTCTTTTCTCTCTGTGCCAAGTAGGCAACCTCTTTAGAAGATGAAGGGACTTTCATCTTCTTTTGAAGGAGGAGAGAAAAACCAAAACTTTGCTGGAAAATTTCTCTTGAAGGAGAGAAAACAAAAAAATCTTTTGCTGGAAAATATACTCAATTAAAAAGGGCAGAAACTCTTGCTGGAAAAAATATTTTGCTCAAAAACTCTTGCTGAAGACTGAATTTAAAAAAATACTCTTTGCTATAAACTGATTCTGCATAAAAAAAATGTATTTTTTTTTTTGTTTGGGAGAAAATTGTATGTGAAAAAATGGCGAATGGTTTTGTAAAGGACGGAATGATATGAATGGGAGGGGGTAGAATTATGAAAGGGGAAAGAAGGGGCGGAATGGAGGGATATGGGAATTATATGACTATGGGAAATATACAACGATTTTAAATGACAAATATAACATGGTATATAACCCTGCTGTCGACATCAACAGTATATAACAAGGTATTTAAAACTGGGGCGGAAATATAAATGGAAGATATTATAAGGAGGAGTGGTATTATATGAAACCGATATTGATGTTAAGGCGTAAATGGTATGGTGAGAGGGGCGTAAACATAAACAGTGGCAGCGTTTAAATGACAGCGTTGTAATATATGAAGGCGTGCTTAAATGACAGCGTTGTAATATATGAAGGCGTGCTTACAACGTTTAAATGGAGGCGTGCTTACATCGTTGTAATATATATGAAGGCGGTATATGAATGTCGACAGCGTTATATGTAAGCGGTAAGAGGGTGCAAACAGTGGATAATGCAAAGTGGTATTATATATAACCCAGCGTTTGAATATGAAGCACAATACAGCGTATATGAAATCACAATATAACCGGTGATAACACCATGTAATGACAGCGTTTGATGACAAATGGGCAGTAATATATAACAAAGCGGTTTTGAAATGGGAAATTACAGCGTTGTATTGTTGTGGAGTGGCGTTTGGAATTCGTGGGCCGAAAGCGTTCTATGAAAGCGCTGGAATGTATCACACGAGGAATTATAATATGACCAAGTGAGTGAAATGCAGACAGGCGCTGGTGTATATATATACAATGTGGTCGACTGAATGCTGTGTGAGCACTGTATGGAAAGGGCAGTATATGCGTTGGGTAATGTAACAGTGAGGGAGATGAGTGAGGGCGCAGGGATGAATGGAGAGGAGGAGGCCCAAAAGGGCGTTACAAAAAATTTGAACTTGAATCTGCAGGAAGACAGAGTTGCAGGACTGCTGGAATGGCAGAATGGCAGAGCTGCAATTTGCAGATTGACAGACACTGCAGTCTTCAGGAGCTGCAGGAGCTGGAGCTGCAAATGTCAGTGATAAATAGGAAAAAAAATGCAGAATAACAGTCTAGCAATTAAGAGCAGCAGAAAACTATTAAAAAATATGACTGAGCAAAGGATAGGGAGTTACACCACAGGGCAGAAATGCCAATTGTGGGGCTGGCTTTGATACCATGTCAAACCAGGAGGTAACTCCTCAAAACTAGAATGTGTATTAGTTGAAGAATGTACATGCTTATATAGATGGGAGGTGAGGCTATTGGGATTCAGCTCCCAATGACTCTTGGCCTTCCTTATTTCCTAATAATAAATAATATACAAAAATACATATGCACACCCATCCATAGGATTAGGTGTCAACAGGCGAGGTACAAAAAGTAATCTTGGTTGTATTTGGGAGGATGCAGTAACGGTGCATGGGTCAACGTGTTTTTCAAAGAATCAAAAGATCTATCAGCGACCTCGTCCCAAAAGAAAGGAATGTTTTGTTTCAACAACCTAGTGAAACCTTTTGTTAACTCGGCATAGTTAGGAATGAATTGACGTAAAAAAAATTATTTCCATTGCAAACTTTGGAGTTGGCGAAGAGTATAAGGAGGAGGTAAATTGATGATTGCCTCAACCTTCAATGGATCAACACGAATGCCTACCTTTGAGACAATAAATCCTAGCAATCACCTGGATTGTATGTAGAAAACACATTTGTGAGGATTCAAGCGAATCTTATAATGGCTACATCATATAAATATGGCTCATAAATGAGTAGTATGATTTTCTCTGCGCAAAGAATGAACAGGAAAAGCATCGAGGTAGGGCTGCACAATGTGCTTAATGTCATGAAATGCATAATACATGGCCCTTTGAAAAGTGGCGCTAGCATTCTTAAGGCCAAAAGGTAGTTTGCGATAATCAAAAGTCCCCCATGGACAAATCAAAGTTGTTTTAGGTTGATCTGCAGGGAGTATGTTTATTTGATTATAGCCAGAAAATCCATCGATGAATGAGAACATTTCACTTCCAGCACAATCGTCGATAATTTGATCGATGTAAGGGGTTGGATAATTGTCTTTTGGACAAGCTTGATATATATCCATATAGTCGATACATACTCGTATTTTTCCTTGTTTTTTATTGACTGGAACAATATTAGATACCCAATCCGTTAACGGGATCGGATAAATAAAAGCTGCATGAAGTAATTTCTCAACTTCTGCTTTGATAGCGATAGATTTTATCGGATGTATTTGACGTAATATCTGTCTAATGGGTTTAGCATCCGGGTATGTCTTAATTTCATGAATAACAATTGACGGATCGATTCCGGGCATTTCTTCATATGACCAGGAAAAAATGTCACGGAATTCCTGAAATAGGGCTTTATATGCTTGGATTTCATCTGGCGTACAAGAAGCACCTATATGAATGTTTTCAACAATTCCAGGTTTTACTGAAATGTCAAGAGGAATTGTTGTAGAAATATTTTCTAAATTCAATTCAGAATGAATATGTGAGAAAGGATTCTAAGGTTCTTTGACGTAATCAGTGGTAAAAATGGAGGAAAAATCATTCTCGAAATGATCAAGATCAGATAAAAACGAAGACCTATGATGAAGATATTCCCATGGTAACTCATCTACCGACAAGAATTCATGAATATGTTCATCAGTATTGAATACTTGAGCAGGATCCGGAATTGGTGTCAAAGCTAAGATCGATACTAAAAATGACTCCTGATTGATCACATTCACTGGATCAGACTCAGTTGAAGGAGTATCAGAAAATTTCTGTACATTGTGATATGCTAGCTCAAAAGGACTCAAAGGCATCGGGCCATCGAATGAATCCAATTCTGATTTTGAAGGTACTATCCAAGGATCATCAAAGGACATAGTACTTGAAGAAATCATACTAATATTAGCAATAGGAGATTGTACGTTGGGAGAAGGCAAGGCAAAAGTTCCTAGTAAAGCTGAATCTTTAATCAAACCTACTCCGACATCCTTATAAGGGATAGTCGATTTTCCGATATGTTGGATACTATCAGTAGAGGTTGGGTCAGACGAATAATATGAGAGCTAATATATTTTAACGATCTTTCCTTTATGAGGAAACATGATGAGATGAAATATCGATGATAAAACAACAATCATGGAGTAAGACCAACTGCGACCCAGAAGAAGGTTGTAATACAGAGGGGAATCAACCACCTCCACATCTAGATTAACCATTTTTCCTTCGACCTCTATTGGTAGATCTTGTAAGATACCATATGGCTGAAAACCACTTCCATCAAAATCTTTGAGAATAGTTGGTGATTGGTTAGTTGTTGGAGAAACAAGTGATTTCCAACATTTTAATGACATAATACACATGGAAGCCCCTTCATCAACAACAGTATGAAAGATACGTTTGTTTTTTACTATTACCGGAATCGGAAAAGCCATTTGATGGGATAGGCGGGGTGTAAAATTCTCTAAATCAAAGATCATGAGGTTCGAATCCTGGAGATATACGGCTCCTAAGGTTGAAAAAAGTAATTTTATTTTGGCTGGGCATGATTACAATACTTTCAAAGCCGACATTGTTGAAGGGGAAATTGCCAAATCTTCAACAATATTGTAATTCTGAGCAACTCTCGCATGTGGATTGAAATCTGATTTATGAAGTAAAAATTTTGTAGGCAGTTTAATCACTAAGTCAAGATTTTGTTTCTTAATCTGTAACAGATTAGAAACTGAGGGAGATGTAGTCGATGCAGAATTGGGTGTTTTTGTTTCTTTACCAGTATTTTTACTACCGTAATCTTTCGATCGCGTCGCAACCATCAAGATATCCTCAACCATATTAGAGGAATATCCAACCATGTTACTATCTTGAGCGGGAAAGGGATCCTTCAAGACAACAGGTATAGGCGAACCCTTAGCGAATTTTGATACCTTGGCTCTATGAGGGCACTCTTTTGTAAAATTATCCTGGTCACAGATGAGAGAAGGATATCGAGGTTTGTGTTTTTCGTCAGTTGGTTCAGTTGTATCATTTTTCTCTTTTGAAGATTTTTTCTTTTTATTCTTACCTTTCTTCTTACCACCAGTTTTAGATTTGGTTGTAGATGACTCTACAATGTGAATATCGGTGGAAGCTTCCTGGGAAGAATCTCCTTTCGGTGAATCAGGTAAAGTGATAATTGGAGAAGTGGTCTTGGAAGACTTATTCTTTCTTTTGCCAGTGCTAACATAACTAATTACACCATCAGCGGCATGAGAGCCAGAAGGAGTTGCAGTTAACTGACCAGGTCTTGGCAAATCGGGGATTTTATCATATAGAGTACCTGACTGAGTATATACAAGGTCAAGGTACTGAGCTTGAGTAATGAATTTCTCTTCTGTAACAACGCCTCCTTTGGCCACATCTTCAGTAATTTTGGGCAATAACAATTTAATAAACCATTCAGCCAAAATTTGATCAAGAATAAAGACTTTCACTAAACTCCTTCTACGTCTCCACTCATGAATATGATCAAATATGTATGTAGACGTACATTGTTTTAATGAAGTCAACAATTCTATGCCATTGTTGTATCTGACAAGAAACTGAAAATGGGTTAAGAAAGCAGTAGCTAGACATTAAAATTATTATAAGAGCCATGTGGTAACTCAATGTACCATTTGGCAGCTAGACCAATGAGATTTCTCTGAAAAAGACGTAATTGAATCGAATCATCGACTAGTGAATTGGATGCACACCAGAGGTGATAAGTCATAACATGATTAGATGGGTCCTCTCTTGACTTACCTTCAAATTTCAGAGTATCACTAGGCAACTTGTTAGGAATTGGCGACCAATATGGAAGATAAAAAATGGGATTGTTTGTACCGCGCGATAGATCCGGTAAATCTAAAGTTGCTATGAATGGTAATCGATGGCTAGGGTCTTGATAACCTTGTTTTATCAAACCAGTGCCAGGAGGAGGATATCCAGGATACCCTGGAATTAGATGTGGAATTTGAATCGTGAAACATCCTGGGTAACCAGGATTAACCAGACCATATTGGGGCTATTGAGGTATTTGATAAGTATACCCAGGGTACGGCTAATACTGATATGCTCGATTTTGTGTAGTCTGACCAAGTTGAAACTGTCCTTGGTATGGTTGATAAGTAAACTATGGTTGACTAGAGACAATCGTGTTGGTACTAGCTTGTCCTGTAGGCATATGGACTGTAGTCTGAATTGTATGTCCCGACTGTGGCACAGAGGCTTGAGGAATTTGTACTGATGCAGGGATAGAAGAAACTGGAGCTACAGATACCCTAGAAATAGGTGTTGTAGGTTGAACAGAAGTTGCAGTAGCTGTAGCAGTTTGAGGTAGAGTTTGAGGTGTACTAGGCCCATGCTACTGAATAGAACCAAGTGCAGGGACTTGAACAGTAGGCTGGACAGGTTGTTGGGTTGGACCAGAAACTAAAGGTTGTCCAGGTTGATTAGGTAACTTCACGTTAGGTTGCATAGTCTGTTGAATTTGGGATGGATTCCACACCATATTCGTTCCAGGTTATTCACCCGTAGAAGGTTGTGCATATGAAGGACCATAGCCTGGTTGAATGTGGGGTTGATAATTAAGTGGTAAATTTCTAGCTCCTTGTAAAAATGGTTGACCGGAAGGTGGTTGGAAACCTTGAGCTGGGTACTGACCTTCTGCTTGATAACCTTGAGTTATGTACTGAATCTGGGGTTGATAAGGACCCTGAGGAATATACTGAGTCTGGGGTTTACCTTGGGGTATGTACTATCCTTGAGGTTGATAACCTTGAGGTATGTACTATCCTTGAGGTTGTTCTCCAGGTAAATAATATTGTCCCACAGTTTGTCCTGGTAAAAAATTACCTTGAGGTTGCCCCCCAAGCAGTAACTGACTACCTTGAGGTTGCCCCCCAGGCAGTAACTGACTGCCTTGAGGTTGAGGATTTGGAATATTACCAGACATCATAAAAAGTTTCTTTGTGTTTAACGTTTCAGTTTTAGCTCCATTTGTACGAATTGACAACACTTGTTCAATTGGTCAAGGAGTTGCTCCTGAGAAAGTAACATAGAGTGACTGGTAGCCCGAAGGAACAGAAGGAACACCGTATAAAAATGTTTCTGGTGATTGTGAAAACATAGTTGACTCATGTGACATAATTGATGAAGGATAATAACCTCTTGGTGTAGGATGAAAAGGAATTTGGGGTGGTGAAAAACTAAGACCCGGGTTTTCTAAAAAAATTGTCAATGATAAATACCAAGCATCACTTCTAAAAGGACTATATAATATTGATTCACGCTCCCTAAGATTCAAAGTTTGTTGGGTTTTGGGAAGAGTTACGTCTTCGTCTGGACCGACAAGTTCTTCAATAGATATGAGGTGAGACGGAAGAATTTCAGTAATGATATATCTTACCCTAGGTGAACTAGGATCACTAGAAGTCGGAGTAAAAAATCCTGAAGATGGTTCCAATACAGTAGGTTCAGTGTTAGGCTCAGAAATTTTGGGTTCTTCAGCTAATTCACTGGAAGGAGAAATACTACCAGTAACTTCGGAAATTGAAATTGGCTCTTGAATATGCTCTGTTGTTTGTAATTGATAATCAGGATGAATAACTATATATGACTCTCCTGCTTCTGTTGATATAATTCTACTGTCACTAGGCGATACTAGAGCTCGTAGCCCTTCAAGTTGGCTTGGTGTCTACTCAGGGGGCTTCCCCTGGAGTCTACGCGATCGTCTTGGTAATTCAGCCACAATTAAAAATTATTAATCAAATTCAATCAAATAAAATTTCAATGAAAACTACTAGAGTCACTAAAGAAACAAACAAATGAATCACACACACACAAATAGTAACTTCCCACACTAAAAACACTAGTTGGTGATGAAATCCAACATCATAGTATTTAATGTAGAAAGGGCGGTCGGAACAGTTACCCCGACAACCTCCTTAATGAAACAGACTGGTGCAAGTTTCTCCACTTAAACCATCTCAAGTGAAGATAACCCTCCAGAGAGTCCAAGTGAGTCTATTCAATGTCTACTCCAGGTGCAGTGGGATCTTTCCTCCACCGCCACCTTAGGAAAAAACCATAAGATTATGGTCACTATGGTACCAACAGGAACTAATATACCTGGGGGAACAGTCTACGGTCTGACATACACGCAAGGGCAGAGTAACAAAGCTCAATCCCCTTGAAGGCTCCTTGACATAATCCAAGGTATACTGACAAGTGACCCTAGGCTCCTCAACAATGGTTTATCCGAGGTTTACCATTGTTAATACGTGCATATCTTCTAGCGTTCTCAATGAGATAGAATTGATTATCCCACTAGTTCAGATATGACCTCGTGCTTGACTCCTTTAAGAGGAGCTTCCTAGAGCATACAAGTGACTATTGGATTTTTTCTTACCGCAAGATCAACTACTTGTTTGTTTTAATTGTCTTGGAGAGTTAATTACTCCCTACTCCAAGACACTAGCTTAAGATATATTGGTGAAAAGAGCCCTAGAAAAATAAAAATTACTAGATTGATTTTAATTTAAGTGCTGATTTTAAAACGTTATTTCTTAGGACAATAGGTGCAAAGTGAAACTGATGATATGTAGTGACCTGACTCAAAACACACTAAAAAAAATGCATCTAATATGAGAAACAATCCATTTTCTTTCAATGAATTCTATCTAAAGGAAGAGTTGAGAAATGCAATCTTTTGAAAACAAATCTTTCCTTCAAACAAGAATAAATGAAAAGAAATCTAATTTCAATGAGAAATCAAAATGATCTATTGCTCAATAAGAAATGCCTTTTATTCAAGATTGAAACTACAAAGCAAGTTTCTCTTCAAAAGAACACTACAATTTTTAGAAATAACACTCAAAGCTAAAACACTATTTTTGAGATCTAAAAATTTTAAGACTAAATCTGAATTAAAACTTCAAATATTTTGAGGATGTCTTACTCAGCTTGTTATCTAACTAAGAAATTATTTGCTTGGATCAACAAGAACTCAAAAAAACCCAATTTTGGTTTTTTAAGTGAAATTCCAAACTTATAAACAAAACTTTCTTAAATATTTGCAAATGAGAAAAATGGGATCTAAATCTCATAAAAAAATTTCTTCTATGATGTCATACTCAGCAAGAAAGCAAGGAAATACCAGTGATCTAAAGGTATACCATGGTTTCTAATCTTTGAGTGAGATATAATGCAAAGAAAAAATCATTATAACATGCAGATCTTTCAGAAAATCATTCAAAACTAAAAATGCTGAAATAAACTCTTAACCAAGGCTTTCTAACAGAAGATGCAAGTCTAGGTATCCACTGAGAATCTAACAAACTAATCTAGAAAAGAGGATTTTAAGATTTTTCAAAAATTTTGACAAGGTCCGCAGGATTCAGTGCAAACCAGTGCGGTCCCGCACTGTGGGTACAGGAAAAGTGCGGAACTACACGCACTGTCTATAAAAGAAAAGAGAAGACACAAGAAAACTAAAGAAAAAATTAAAAAAATCCCAATCATTTCTCAGGGATTCTACAGGGATAAACCACCCAAGCCAATATAAATCAATCTAAATAAGAAAAAATAAATTCACAACTCAAAAATAAAAGAAATTAATGTTCAAAATCCATTCCCCAGTGGAGTCGCCATTTTGTTGGATGGATAAGTCGTTCTTGTGGACAGGACATACCTCCCAAGTGTCCTATGTACAGCTAGCAACAAACAGACAAATAAATCTATCTTTCTCTAGATATATTGTGATTCATAATTAAATGCTATAAAAGTTCAATGATCCTACCTATGATCCAACACTTGTTTGTAGTAGTAATCCTTCAGTCGCCCGATAGAGATTCCTTTGAAGATCTGCAATCATAGACAAGCAAACATCAAATAGCACCTACGTAGCATATATTCATAAATCATATCTATTATGGTGCTATAGGGTAAAATTCTTGGGTTGTTGGTTATCGAATATCCCTCTCAGGGCTTTCCGGTGCCCGAGGCAGATAGTAATATTAGCTGTATAGTTCACAAAGATGGCACATACATATTCATATTAACTTAAAAAAACTTGATGGACTAAGATGGAAGATTACCTCTTTAATGATCTTGAAGTATTTTGGAGAGTGCTGAATAGCGAAGTAGGGATCCTTATTCACTAGCTCCAAATCTCGACCCTGCAATCAGTCAAAGCACCCGTGTAATCTCTACCATAACATACATTTCCTATCAATTAAGTCAATATATAATAAAAATTTACACTATGCACATCTAAGCCATTCATCTCATGCTATATAAGTGATTAAATAACAATGACAATATCAACGCATAGAATGGACAAAACAGATACAGTTCTATTGATTTATAAAAAGGAGGATTACAACTGTCGGTTGTACCAAGCCCTCCTCAGCTTTCCAATCTCTCTATCTCTCAATGTGGTGATGTCTTGATCAACAAGTTCTCAATGAACCTCTTTGACCTTTGACCTTTACACTACAACAATGATCTCTACTTCACAAGTGTTCAAAAACTTTGACAATCCTTCGACCTTGAACCAAGACCCTTCAACTCCATTTTATAGGAGATGGAGAGAGCAATCATTGCCCTTCTCTTTCCACCAGTTCTGAATAGAAAAAACCAAGATGTTTCCTCAACTTCCATGTTTTTTCCTTCCTTGAGATTTTAGTTGTTTATGGAAAGGCCCAATAAGAGATTAGTGCTTTGTAGTTTCCTTTTTGTACTGACTCTCTTGTGAGAAAAAGTTGGAAATTCAAATCATTCTCTGCAGGTTTTTCCCATTCCAAACTCAAAACACGGGTAATGCTGCTCTCTAGTGTAAACAGAGCGTTTCGCTAGCCACTAACGCGGCCTATTCACTGATTAGGTGCATTATAACACTCTTGTGTTGTTATAGTGAGGCGTTACCTTGGCAGAAATAGGTTTAGTTTAGGTCTTTGTATTCCTTCCATAGTTATCTTATCCTTTGAGCTGATGAGGAGGTATGTTGACCTGTAACAGAAGCCCCCTAAAGTGTGAGGTCAGAGATGAAGACGATGGCTGAAATGCTTTATAATGTGTGCAGTAGATATAAAGAGATTGAAAGACTGAGGAAAACCTGAAACAACAACATATGTCAGAAAATATAGTATCTGCCTTGACTCGGGCATTCCCATGCTCAGTAGCTTAAACAACATCATTTCTCTAGAATAGAGATATGAAGAATCTGTCCACCGATAAGCATAATGTGGAAGTGTCTGTCATAATAAGATCAGGCTGAAGAAGCTGTCTCCATAAACAATATCGCAACTTGGGGAAGGGAACACAACTTTAATGATGTAACATTTGCCCCAAGGTCTTGACCATTGATTCAATTAAACTGCATATTTCTCAACATGTAAATGAAGGAGCTGTCAACGAACATGTGAGAAATCATCTAATTACCAGTCGATGATGAAAACTATTAACAGACGCGAAGGTTGCCACCAATAATGATGATGGTCCGTAAGATGCATAGTACAATCTAGTGAGTGTGAATAAAAGAGTTGAAGTCGAACACTCGTAGAATCATTCAACCAGGAGCCAATGATGAAGACTCCTGATCAAACACAAGACTACCTTCCACTGATGTCTGCAAGTATCCGGGTACTGATGGGTTTCTGGATCATCTTCCTGGATAAGATTTTGAAGTTAATAGGAAGAGATCTATTGAAAGGTAGGCATTCAGGCGTCCTACATCAGTCAACACGAAACGGAAACCAAATGATTTTGTTTGTGATGGAGATAATGAAGAGTAAATGGGGATGTCGGATGACAAATAATTTCTGGCATAGTGAGCAGTTTGGTTGATAAGAGGAGCAGTAGATAGCGATATCTACTTGAACAATAGAAGGCACAGTAACAGGGTACTAGGCAGCGGAGACTTAATGAACACCAAAAAGTTTGTTAGGATTTTACCAGTGTAGGGACACTACGAGATGAAGGCTAATACTCATGGATGGTAGGGTTCAGCTAACTACGAAAGAATTTTCTGGGAAGTGCTATGTTCAAAATTTTTGCTGCCAAATCCACCTTTCTGAAATGTAACAGAGTTAGTATCCATTTTGTCCAAATTTTTCCCCGTCTGATTAAGTTTAATGAGTCCAGACGAGTAAACTCAGTGAATTTTTCATATTTAGAGAGTCAGAAAAATATCGTAAAAGACAACTTCGTGCCCCATCTGATTAGGTTTAACGAGTCCAAATGAGTAAACTCGGTGAATTTTTCATATTTAGAAAGTCTGAAAAATATCATAAAATACAAATCCATTGGGGTACCTTTGTTATGTCTTGATAACCAGGCACGAAAGAGGGAGAATAATAAGCCAGAAAAATACCGTAAAAAGAATGCTTGAATAAACATGTGTATGTCTGCATATGAATCTTGATCACTCATCAAAACATCAGTAACAAATCTCAATAGTTGCGATATATATGCAGCAAGAATTCATGACTTTTCCGACTAGCTTAAAAGAGTCATGCCCTAGAATTAGCTACAAGAAGGTCAAAAGACCTTCATTTTCACTGTTTTGAGTGCTGTGAAGGAGCTCTGGGGTGAAAAGGGGTGAAATCTTCAGTTGACGATTGCGGTCAATCCGGGAAATGGTTTTCCTTCCCACGAGATCTAGGTAAGAGATAGAACCTCCTTCTATCATTTAACTCTCTTTTTGTTAAGTTTTGCTGGTTCAAAATGGGAAATTTGTGAGGCCCTAAAAAATGTTTGCGCCTAACGTAGGCCAGTAGTGTTAGATCCACATTAAGCATAGTTCCCATGAAGGGATGCCGCGTTAGCGTGCTCTTTTTTACACTATGTCTAGCGTTAGATGCACCATGTTTTTTATCAACTCATTTCTCAACATTTTGAAGTGGTCCAAGCAATTTTTGATCGGTTGAAAATGTTGTATTTGCAGGTATTCAATTGTTAATGATGAGTATTTGGCGAGAGAGAGAACATGAACGGGAAGAACGAGATATGATTACGGATGCAGCAAGTTTTATGGCTCTTCGAAGGTGTGATTTGCTAAAATATGCTCGTTTAGAACTGATGAGGGGTCAAGAGGACCTCCTGAGGTGGCTAATCCACAATGGGATGAGCGGCACCATGTCTTTCAGATTGGGGGTACTGAGCTCTCAATCGAGAAGAATGATGTGTACTTTTTGACCAACCTATCATGTCGTGGACCAAGGCCTAACTTGACGGGGTCCAGAGCTGACCCGCGTTCCACTGCTGATCTGATTCTTGAGCATTGTATACGTGACACACAAGCTGTGAGCAACACGGTACCGATCGCACGGGTGACTTTGAGACCGCTGAGGTCTATATTATGGATGATTTTTTTCTTGGCAGGTGCCAAGAGTTAGCATGTGGCCACCAAGGCCTAGATGCTACTAGCCTTGCATTGTATGCAGCCTCAGGTGTTTGACTGGTGTGACTATCGGGTCCGAGCAGAGCTTACCACATGTAAGAGCCGTACCTAGAGAGAGTTTGGGTACGGTACACTTATTGTTTCTTTCTTAATAGAGCAGGTACCATTGATGAGGCCTAGGATCATTCCAGTGCCATTGGGCCCACGTGAGCCGAGGCAGGCTCGATGGGCAGCTTTGCTTCCGCGAACTGGAGAGGGTCCCATCTGCCACTGTTTTGATGATGGATTTTTTGATTGGCTAAACTCCTAGATTATTATTATTGAGGACTATCCCTATGCAGGGATGAACTTCACAGGTGATCCGAAGTTAGTGCTGCCCCCTGGCACCTAGTGGGGACTCAATGGTAAGAGGGAAATGATCAGTGTATTTCAAGGAAGTACTTTGTTTTTTGTCTTTTGAATGTTTATGTAATTTTTTTTTTGTTGAAATATGGTGAAAATTATGTTTTGACATGAAGCGTTGTTTTCTTGACACAGATGTGGCACCTTTCTGTCCAGTTAGGGCCTCTCGCTATGCACGGCGAGGACTGCAACTACTTGGGGCTGGCGCACCAGCAGAGGATGTGGAAGCTGCCAAGGATGATGATGCCCAGGTTTTACATGAACTCTCCAGAAACTTGGAGGGTTTGAGTATGGGTATACCGCCCCTTCCTATGTGGGAGGTTCCAGTTCGTTTGCAGCAGCATGCCATAGGTGTGTTGGAAAGATACCTGGTGCCTCTGAGGAGGATAGCCAGAGAAGTTGTATGTTACCATGACCATCAGGCCTAGCTGGCGGAGCGGATGTATTAGTGTCAGAGCGTGGCTTAGTATAGCCAAATTTTTATAAAACACCCAAGTTTTGGAAGATTTTTTGATGTAACTATTGTATTGGACACGACATATATATATACACACACTTTTTGGTGATTTTGTGTTTTTTTATTTTTTATGTATTTTTCAATGAGATGAAAATATATATAATCATGTATAAATATTTTATAATAAAAGTGACAAATTCAAATCTAACACATAGTTTTCCAAAGAATCGGCTAATGCATTAAATTCTCTAGGAACGTGCTCAAATGTGATTGTTTGAAATTGACGTTCTAAAAGTCACACCCTTAAAAAATAACGTAACAAGACTGGATGACGGACATGATAATGATTGTTTAACTGCATAATGACGAGTTGGGAATCTAACATGACCACTAAATTGGAGATGTCACGAGATGCTGCTTCCATGAGGAGTTGGATCACTAACATGTACTCAGCAACATTATTGGTGCACTACCTAGGAAAATTCCCCCAGAACGAAGAAGTTCTGACTCGGGAGTATAGAGAACCAAAGAAGTTGAAGCAATGTGTCTAGTGTGACGACTAGCACCGTTCACATATCCGACGTATGATAAGGAGGGTGACGGCATCTGTGTGAAAGAAAAATATTATACATGAGGAAAAACACCTCAAAAACCAAAAAAAAATATCCAGAAACATCAAAACAATAGCCAAAACGTATATACATAAAATTACAAAGCATATGCCTAGTGCGAAACTAGGAAAAATACTTCTTCAGATAGAGCCCGTTGCGGGGCTCCACGAGTGGAATTCCATTCCAGTCCTGAAGTTCGTAAGCCCCTTTTGAGAGGACTTTAGTGACGATGTAAGGACCAAGCCATAATGGTTGGAGCGTTCCTGCCTCAAAGAGGTCATGTTTCTGATCATAGAGTAGAACAAGATTTCCCTCTTGGAAAGAATGAGGCTTGACAGATTTGTCATATTGAGCTTTGACTCGGCACTGGTGAGCTTCAAGTGCTAGTGTAGCATCTCAATGAGTTTCGTCCAAATGATCGAGCGAGAGCAAGCGCTCTTCTGTGGCGGTGGTGCCAGGAAGGAGTTCAACGACGAGTTTGAGTGATGGAATTTTGCACTCGATTGGAAGTACTTCCTCCAGGCCGAATGCAAGTTGGAATGGCATGAATCCTACGGCAATTTTGACTGACGTTCGGTATGCCCATAACGTAGAATACAACTTCCGATGCCATGTGTTTTACGATTTCCGACCAGTCGACGAATCATGGTTTTGAGGACGTCATTTATGGCTTCGACTTGACCATTATGTTGAGGATAATAAGACGAAGATTGATCTTGATGAAAACCTAGCATGGATGTTAATTCGGTCATCATATGATTATGAAAGTGGGATCCATGATCTATGACAATAGATAGGGGTACGCCGAATTGACAGATTACCTGATTGAACAGGAAGGGAGCGGCGGTTTTGCCATCGACCTTAAAAGTGGGAATGGCTTCCGCCCATTTCATAAAATAGTCGACCGTAACCACGATGTAGTTGTGTCCATTTCCCGAAGTGGGATTGTAGGTGACGAAGTCAATTCCCCATTTAGCGAAAGGACCAATGGAGATAATCGGATGAAGGGGGGCAGGATGAGCACACATTTTCTTTGTGAAAATTTTACATGGATGGCACTTCTGGACCACTACAATGTAGTCTTTAAACAAAGTGGGCCAATAGTAACCTAAGCGCAAGATTTTTTGGGCAGTAGCTATGCCCAAAAGATGACCACTGCATGCCCCTGCATGGCATTTATTCAAAACGCATTCCGCTTCATCGAAAGTGAGACAACGTTGGAGAACAGTATCGACACCACGACGATATAATGTATCATTTAGCACGAGGTAGTGCTTTTCCTGGTGGCAGATACGATTATGGTTGTCGAACGTGAGAGTTGGGAAAAAGCGTTGGGTTTGTAGATAGACCAAAATTTCTCCATACCATGGGTCCGAAGAATCGACCAAGTATACAGATTCATCAGGAAATGGATCATGAGCTACTTCTCCTGGGTCGATTCTGGGAAGGTCCGATAATAATTTGGTGAAGACGAGGGATTTCTTTGCTTTGGCAGTTGTGAAGACCAAATCAATTTGTTGGAGGATTATGATCCATTTGGAATATTTTCCTCCAATAATTTTTCTAGACAGGATGTGTCGCATGGGGTTCTCCAAAGCAATAACCATAGTCTGTCGCAGCAATATATAGTGTCGGAGTCGGTTGATGGAAAAAACTACCGCCAGAGAAAGTTTCTCCACATGTGAATAACGTAATTCAGTTCCGATTAGACCTTTGGACAAATATTATATCACATGTTCACTGTCGTCACTATGAACTTGAACCAGAACCATTCCAAGTGAGGATGGTGAGGCTGCCAGGTAGAGGAGAAAGTCGCGTGAGTAGTCGGGGGCACTAAGGAGTGGGGCTGAAACAAGTGCATGTTTTAAAGCATCAAATGACCATTGAGCTTGGTCATCCCACAAGTATAGTGTTCCTTTCTTCAATAATCGCATAAATCCTTTCGTCATCTTGGCATATTTAACGATGAAATGACGCAAAAAGTTTGCCTTCCCTTGCAAACGTTGGAGTTGAAGGATGGATTGCGGTGCTGGAAATTCATCAATCACCTTAACCTTATTGAGATCAACCCTAATGCCATGCTTGGAGACAATGAAACCTAACAGACGTCCAGGCTCGACCATAAATATGCACTTATGAGGATTTAGACGTATATTGTAGAATCTACAACTAGCAAAAATTTCTTTCAGATGAGCAAGGTGATTAGGTAATTTCATGGAATGGGCTGGAAGGTCATCCAAGTAAGCCTGTACAATATGTCAAATGTCGTGAAAAGCGTAGTCCATAGCCCACTAAAATGTTGCTCTAGAATTCTTCAGTCTGAATGGGAGTTTTCGATACACAAATGTGCCCCAAGGATAGGTGAAGGCAGTTTTATGTTGGTCTTATTTTTAATTGAAATCTGGTTATAGCCCGAGAATCCATCCATGAAGGAAAAAGATTCACATCCAACACAATCGTCAAGAATCTGATGAATGAACGGTGTAGGATAATTTTCTTTGGGACAAGTGGCGTTCATATCGCGATAGTCAACAAAAACTCAAATGGTGCCTTGTTTTTTATCGATGGGAACCAGATTGGAAACCCATTCCATCAAAGGAATAGGATAGATGAAACCAATGTTTAAAATTTTTTCTACCTCAATTTTGATGGCGGCTGCTTTGCGCAGGTGGACAGGTCTGAGTCGCTACCGAATTGGTTTGACATTGTCATAAATCTTGATTTCGTGGTCGACTATAGATGGATCTATGCCATGCATTTTGTCATAAGACCAAGCAAACACATCGCGGAATTCCTTGAAAAGGGATGTGAAGCATGCAATTTCCTCAGGATTGCAATCAGCTCCAATCTGAATATTTTCCACGATACCCGTTTTGACCGAAATATCAATGAGCATTGTCTTCGAAAGATTACCCGTGTTCCCTTATCAATCGATAGTTTGAACAGTCGTTTAAATGGAGGGAACCATCTCAAGTGGGTCAAAGGGTGGGATTTCAATTTTTATCACGTCCGAGTCGATCATCGAAGCGCGATGGTGAAACTCTCCCCAAGGTCGTTCTTCTAGAGACATGATCTCTCGAATAGTTTCGTCTGTAGGCAAGACTTCATTGAGGAGATCCTTAGAGAGAACTATGATGGGTGGGAGGTTTGTACCTTTGGTCGAAACCATAGCAGTGGAGGGTTCAGATGTAATTTGGATGGCTTGGTAGGCCAACTCGGCTGGTGAGAGCGACATCTGATCTCCGTAGGAAGCGATGTATGAAGGTGCCAGGATGATCGATGGGTCGATAGAGCCATCCAAAGTGGTGGATATCATTGCAACCATGTTTGGGATCTATGGTGGCGGGAGAGGAAAATAACCCAGTAGAGAAGATGCCTTCAGAATACTGGTATTGATACTGACGTAAGAGTCAGGAAAGCCTCCTATTAGGGGTACAGTGCTACTTGGTAGCGTGCTATAATCAACGGTGAAGAAGGATAACTGATCCACTGTGACTATTTTCCCATCCAATGGAAATAGGATGAGTTGGAAGACCGAAGAAAGAATGGCAGTCATGGCATAAGACCAACTACGACCAAGCAATAGATTATAATCAAGATGGCGCTCTATGACTTCAACGTCCACGGTTACCGTTTTCCACTGAGAGTGATGGGAAAGCTAGCAAGGTATCCTTTTGGGAGGAACGTGTGGCCATCAAAAGCTTTGAGGGAATTCGACGGCGGTGTTAAGGTATGAGAACCTAAGTTGAGCCAGCAAGCTTGTGACATAACGTAGGTCAAAGCACCTTCATCTATGACAGTGCAATGGATTGGTCTCCCTTTCGACACAACCTGCACTTGGAATGCGGGTTGGTGTGAGAGGCGAGGTTTAGATTTCTCCATATCAAAGATAGCTAGCATGGAATCCTGGGGGTCTATTCCACCAATGGCCGAAAGCAAGGCTTTCCTTTGTGCTGGACAAGTTTTCAATACTTCGAGAGTAGACAAAGCTGACGGTGCTTGCGCCAAATCTTCTACAATGTTGTAGTTTTGGGCTGCACGTGCAGAGGTGTTATGAGTCGTGTGTCAAAGTGTCCCTTTGGGGGAATGAATCACGGGGTCAGCATTAGGCCGTTAGATATGAAAATCATTGGGCGGCGGTGGATTTGAACTAGTACCAGGTTCTTAAGCATCTATGGTAGGATTCCCATAAAGCTTGGCTCGTGTTTGAAGTTCAAAACTCTCAATACCATAAATGGCGGATGGTCCTTCACCGGAAGGATGGGAACCACCATTGCCCCGTTGCTGGGGTTGTGGCGGGTTGTCAACCATGTGTTGATGTTGCTACCGTTGATTAAGGAAAGGATTATGAAGAACGGTAGGTGTTCGCCCATAATCCTTGTTTGCGATAAAATCGGTGCATTCCTGCAGTCGAGGACATTTGTATGTCAAGTGGTCCTCCGCAAATATCTTACAAGGAAATTTCTTAGGTTTATCCTTCCATTTATCATTTTTGGCAGTGTTTTTCTGATTAGGGTTATTCTGATTGTTCAACTGCTCTTCCGAAGAAGATGCGTTTTTCTTGTTCTTCTTATTTTTCCCACTAGGTTTTTGTGAAGTTTGCACAGAATTTACCTCAGCAGTAGGAAGAGTAGTCATTTGGTGAGGGGCAGTGGAAATCGAGGATGGCTGGGAGGCTTTCCCCCGAGACTATTTTGTGTCTACACTAAATATTGTGCCAATGAGACCGTCGGCATGAGCTCTGGTTTTCTGAGTAGCTGGAGGATTTGGGTTACCAGGTGCATTGGGGAGAAAATCATATAGCGTGCCAGATTGTGAATAGATTAAATCCAAATGTTGGGCATGAAGAATGCATTGATCTTCTATAACCACATTGGAAAGGCCAATGTCTTTAGAGATGTGGGGTAAGAGAGACTTACAAAACCAATTAGCTAAGAGATGATCCAGGATTGGCGCTTTGACTAGCCTCCTCCTACGTCTCCATTCAAGGATGTGATTGGAGATGTGGGTGGCGGTGTCTTGGCGCAATGAGGTTAAGAGTTCCATTCCAGTTTCAAATCTAATTGGTAATTGGAAGTTCTTTAGAAACTCCGTCGCTAAAGCGCCAAAAGTGTTTATGGCAGCACGTGGCAATTCAATATACCACTCGGTGGCATTGCCTGTAAGGGTGCGGGGAAACAGTCGAAGCCAGACACTATCATCCACCATGGAATTAGATATAGACCATAGATGAAAGGTAGTGATGTGTGCGGCTGGGTCTTCCCCTTGTTTCCCATTGAAACTTTGGGATGTCAGAAGGAATCTTGTGCAGTACTGGAGGCCAGAGCGGGTTTTAATTGACGGGATCATTAGTCAGTTTATGGATGTTGGGGATGTCCAAAGCTGCCAAAAATGGAAATTGTGGATTTTTCCCCCGAATCTAACCAAGGAAGTATGGGTTGACTATTTAGACCATAGGGTCCACCCATCAATGTGTTACCAGGAGGATAAGTAGGAATTTAATAAAAATTTCCTATAGGTGGAGGGGTAGGGACATATGGTTGTTGTCCATAGGGAATATTGTATTGCGAGGCGAACGGTTGGTTTCCCCCAGTATAAAAGTGAATCCCATTCCAGATGGAGGTTGGGGTGGTTTAGTCCATATGGATGTAATAGAGTTTCCCAGAGGCATGCTACTACTTTCATAGTTTGGCAATGGCATAGACCGTACACCTATATTTGAACCACTTAAGGGAATAGTATTAACAATAGGTTGTCTCGTTTGTCCTAACGATTGCAGGGGAAGTGAAATGTTCCCTGCTACCTGTGTGCTGGTGACACTGCCCCCTGGTATAGTGGCCAAGGGGTTTGAACTCAGCAAAGGGTTCCAACCAAAAGGGTTGCTAAAAGGAACCGAAGTAGTCACACTCGTGGGAGTAGGAACCGTGGGTCCCAACGTGGTCACGGTAGGAGTAGATCTCGAAGGAATCGGTGAGCTACTAACAATTGTGATGACCGTAGGGTTGGGATTAGGTATATGTTGACTGCTGGGGTTACCAAGTGATGGCATAGAACTTAAAAATGGTGGGGAGGATGGTGGTGAACCTGGGAGGGTTGCCATTGGCATCGATCCTGTGGATTTCGGTTGTGAAATGGATGTTTGTGCTGCTAAAGACATGTCTTGGTGTGGTGGAATATGAACTATCACAGGCCCCAACAGATCAATGAGTGGAGCATTGTAATGAGGTACAACCCCTTCCGTGAAAGGGTCCTCAAGAAATTCCGTATGATATGAGGCTATGTGAAAATCAGGGTTTGTAAATGGAGACTGCTCTTCCGCAAAAGGCACGGGTTCACCAAGGTTTAGTTCTTCCTCAAGAGTCAGAGGAGGTAGACCTTGCTGTCGTTGAGACAGATGGCGTGGGTCGGATGACACCACGGTGACCTATTTATTTTTAACAAATTTTAATAAATTGTGATGTATCATAAATTCTCAATGATAGTAACCACACACCTAAAAAAGAAAAAAGGACTCTCTAAAATCAATCAACAAGCAGCCACAATAGGGTGCCCTGTCTGAGTACTACCGTTTTCTGGTGATTAAATCCAGTATCACAATAGTATACAGAGAGGGTTGGTCAAAAGTATAGTTACAATCACTCTAGAGCTTTGCCCGAACTCAGACGATAGGTGTAAGCACTCTCATGAAGACGAGTACCCTCCTAAAGACCGAAGACAGAGTGGGTCTGTCTGTTTCAGGTACCAGGACAGCCCGTCCCAGTCACCTTGTGTAAGTACCTAAAAAGTATTGCCACTAAAGATACCTCAAATCACAGACATCATCAGGGGGGTCCACGGTCAAGGACAACATGCTATATGGGGAGAATACCTAGATCCCCGATCTAGTTTGGACATCCCCGAAGGGAACCCCAATATATAACACACCCACCTGATGCAGTCGAAGGCAGGCTACCTTCATGTGCACCCAAGTGTTGTCTCGCGCTGAGCTCCAGTAAAGGAACGGTCCCGATAATATGAGTGCAGTAGGATTTCTCTCATTAATGACTCTAGTTTCAAGTTTTGAGATCTTGGGTGATTTTCTCACTTTTCCTAACCCAAGATCCTAGCCTGAACTATAGTTGGTGTGAGCTCAAAAAGAGTAATGTGATTGATTTTATTATTTCTTGATTCTTAGTGTACTTGATTATTAGTCTTGTGGAAGGGGAGTGGACGTATGAAATGTAATGAGACTCTAACTCAAGAAACCATGCAAAAATATTCTCTAAATATTCAATTCGATGAATATTATTTCTACAAGGATAGGTTTCTTTTCAACATCCATGCACTAACATTCAAATATCATAGTTCAACTTTAAAGATTCAGACTTCTATCTACCTCTTCTTAACAGTCTATGAATTGAAATTTTCAGAATTAACTCAGCTAGATGCAGAAAAAATTAAAAGAAATTTAAAAAATTCTTCTCTAAAAAGTAAATTCTTTTGACACTAACTTTTCAAACAAGAGCAAACAAACAGAAATGCCAGCTTAGTAAACAAGCACAGGGATTCAGTCAAGGAGAGATACTGATGGCCAAAAGGCTCTGCAACCAAAACACAATCACAGGGGTGAAACAATAAATTTTGGCTGAGTAACGCACTGTCTCTAAGTAAAGACAACGTTAATCCAGAGACTAACGCACTGTATTTAAGCAGAGCCCACATTATATGAAATGTTTCTTTTTCAGAAACATTGTCAATTGACAAGAAAATCTATTCCAGAGATAGACTGAAGGGGCATTTACTGGTTTGTCTCCTTCATAAAGAAGGATGAGCTCTAGAGGCTTCCTGGACCACTATCAGACTATGTCTATAAGTGTTTTCAAAGGACAATATTCCCAAGAGGAAAATACAACAAGATTGGGAATCTTTCAAGATAACCCAAAAATGCAGCTACAACAATATAAAGACATAAACTGGAAATAGCAGTGAATAAACATTATGCCAAAATGTATGAAACCCTTGAGCCATTTTATTATGAAATAACAACAGAAAAATGGTACGATGAACATCAAAAGAATAAGGCAATAAGCCTTTCATGAAATCATGTGCCAAAATACAAAATGCTACTCCATAGCAGAAAACCCATGAATAGGGACTGCCCAGTCATAGAAGGGAGACTGCTACATTGAGTGAAAAACATCATAGGATATGAATATATATGGTTCATACATCATTGGGAGAGAATATCTAAGCCCCTAATCACTACCTCAAGTCAATCCTAGAAGGTTCCACGTGCATACGCTACTTCTCCTAGACATACCCGCGTATGCGTTGAGACACACACTTTTCATCATTGTTCTAGCACATACTGAAATTCCTTTCATCATTACAACTAAGTTGCTCTGTAGACACATCATATCCCATCAGATTTACATCATTACCAAGTCCATCAAGTCAAGAATAACTTCATCAAGTAGGTTGCCATCATCTTCATCAAGTGTTGCCATCATCTTCATCAAGTGGGTTGCCATCAAGGACAACACTCTGCATCATATTTCCAACACTTTTATCTTCATATGCATAAAAAACCTTTGAAAACTCGAACTTAAGAGAAGAATTTTAATTATTTTCAAAGTTTCAACACAACCTCTACCTACCCTTTTCATTTCATTTATTTTTCTAAGCTAACATTTTTTCACCATTTCTTAGGGTGCATTTAAGCTAGCAAACCCACATCACCTTATTTTTTATAAAAATCTAACCTATTCTATCACTTATTTCTCGTATTGATTCAGATTAAATGGTTGAATAAATTTAATTTTCTACATAACTACTAATTTTCTAAGATTAAACTATTTGGTAAATCTTTTTTCACTACCCTAATTAACATGAACTTCACAGTTTTTCAATCATGATTAAGTTGTATGATTTGAACAAAAATCTAGTCATTATGGCATTTTTAGACAAGATGCACACAATCTTATTGGATGTTGAAATAAAGAAAACTAATTTATGAGTAGTGGCATTTGAATTTGCAGCACTTTCAGTATTATTTATATTTATATTTTGTGGGGTCCCTATTCTCTTTTTATTCTTTTCAACTTTCTTTCTTTTTGTCTTTTTATTCGTATTCATTTTTTTACATACCCTCTTTTCATTTTATTTTATATATAATTTTTTTTGGAAATAATTTTCTTATTGAAAATCATTTACAATGTAAATTCAAAATGCAAAATACTCCATCACCTTGAGATCCTATAAAATATAGGACCCTAGCAACAGGAAAAAAGCATGCTGTCATAATCAAATAATTTATTTAACTATATGAAAGAGTTCCTTGATTGAAGAAAAGTGTGCCTTGAAATTCAAACTTAATTCTTGTTTTGAGATTAAGATTTGGTTGAAGCATATTCTTGTTTGTCAAAGATTTTTTAGAGTTATGTTTACCTTTGAAAACTCTTTTCATAGTTAACACACTCTTTATTCTTTTTTGAAAGTAATTTGAAACTCGGTGCAAGAATATCTGTTCCGGTACATGAATCAATATCCTAATACAGGAACTAAGTGCTCAACTCTTAAGACTTAGAGACCCTGCATGAGGAGATAAAATCTTCATTACAAGTGTAAAATATACTTCCAACATATAAAATTTATTCCAACACTAGTGCAAGCACATTGCCGAAGTATAGGAATAATAGTTTAGTGTAGGAAGGAAGATATTTAAAAGAGGCATACATCTGTTAGATGACCCAAATATCATAGTTTAAAGTTAGGATAAAATATTTATTACATTAGATATTTAATTAATATTAGAGACACTTATAAATATAATATTGTTAGAGAAGATAGAACTCTAGAATATTGTCGTATCTTAGGCTCCAAAATAGGAATAAAGTTAGTAGATTGGCTAGAAGGTTATTTATTGTAAATAGACACTTTTTGTTTTATCAAGTGGTCCATAACTAAATTATGTTAGGCCATGTAGCTTATAAATAGGTTATTTTCCTAGTTTAAAGAGTGTTGGAGTTTACATGTGTAAACTCTTGCAATTCCTTTCTAATTTCCTTTCCCCTTTGTTAGTATGAATCTTAATTCCAAGCATACGAAAAAAATACCAATTTAGTTGTGCATAAAAAACAGCGTTAACAATAAATATGGGTGGCAATATCCTCAGATCTGTAGTCAGGTGATCAAGATAAATGCTGTAAAAATCTAGATCTATGCATTAGAAGACATTAAGCAGTAGAAAAACAAGATTTACTCCATGCATCCAATAGACAAGACAAGATTATGTTAAATTAATTTTGTATTAATGGCACTTGGGAGGAAAACATAGAAGGGTGTTACCAGTTCTCCTCAATGGGATGGTTTCTTGTAAGTCCTCAACACTTCATATCTAAAGCTCCTCTCTGTTGATGGTGTAGAAAACTCAGACAAAAATAGTAGCAAAATATGACTATGATGGTGGATAAATAGTCAGACCAAACATATATATCCAGAGGGATCTTTAGGCAACAAAAGGTGGTAAATGAATGGGAAAACCCTTCTATTTATAACAAAATATTTAGTTAGTCTAGATATTGGTGCATAGTTAAAATATTATTAACCAAATCAAGATCCAACTTTTATGGAATATTTGTGCTGATGGAGAGAAAAGAGGTGACTTGATTCAGAAATCCTTTTGTTGTAAATGATAATAAATAAATGATTTGTTTATCATTTTAAGGATAATAGTTGAGTAATAATCAAATAAATAATAATTTATTTAATTATTTAAGGGTGATTTAGTCATATTTAACAAAGAATATTATTTAAATAAGGTTTAAATAATTATTCTTAGAAAATAATAAGATAAATAATGATTTATCTAATTAATTTCCTTGTTTTGGGTTAAATGTAACAAGGAATATTAATTAAACTGTTGGTTAACTAATTATTCCTTGACGAAAATCAAAGAAATGTAGATTTATTTAATATTTCTTCATGGGGTATCCTGTTTAGACCATAAACAACTTAATAAAGGTGGTTTACTAAGTTATTTTCATAGGGAAAGAAATTTTACTTAAGGTAAAATTAGCCTTACATGGATTACTTGGTTCCATATAATGATAATAGGTTAGATGACCAAAAAAATGGTGTAACACCCTTATCAATAAAATTACATTTCTGAGGACACTTCTGTATTATTGTGGTATTAGAGCTTCAGTAATGCAGCGGATGGGAGGAGGAGGAGGTTCCAACTCTATAGTCTTATGGAAAACTCCATTAACTGGTTCATCAAATGAATTGGTATGCAAATTTGTCAAATTTGTTTTTTAGGGAAAACAAATTAAATTATTACTTGATTCTAGAGTTTAAATTTGAACGTCATTTTTTTTAAGATTCATTTTTTTAATCTGAGATTATAAAGGTAATCCTATGCTACCCATTATCCTATGCTCATTAGCCTTGGATATTTTTATCCCAAATCAACTCCTACCTACGTGAAAGCTCTCCTCAATTCCAATATCCTTTCCAAAAAATTTGTGTACTGTGTCTTTGTATATTCATCTGGTAAACCGAAGTCCATAATTTTAAGAGCAGCAGTGCTCTGAAGCAAGAAATATACCATGGCGATTTCCCTTTCATCTAATTCAACTAAAACTACCCCTAAAAATTGAAGATTAACAAGCGGAATGCTTAAGCGTGCTAGTACCTGATCTTTGGCTAAATCCCGAATAGCCATTCAACGAACCACTATCCCGAGAAATCTCCCCGTTGATAAATTGTTTGCCTCCCATTCACAAAAATCCATTGATAATTTGGTCAAATCAGTACCACGATGCATATTAAGTTGAGATACCACATAAGAAAACACATGAAGAAACACCCAGTTCAATCTTACGAAATCTCATGAAGCAACACCCTGTTCACTGTTGACAAAATGCAACAACGCTTTATCAAGATTATGCTGTGGTTGATTGTGTGGTCTTCCAACAGACATCACAGAATGAAAGTTTAAGGTCATCCCAAGATTACCGCTGTCCCAAATTTGATCCATGTACAGACTATTGGAGGTGTTTTATCTGGTTCAACTTTCCATGACCGAATTATTCTAGCATTCTTTGTAGAAGAACAAAAGATTGTCAAGAAGGTTTTGAAGATTCAGAAGTCCAAGGAAAAACAAACTGTTGTGTAATTGATGATGTTTATTTTTTCTTGATTTGGCGCTATCGCTAATTGTTCTCCCTGCAAGATCAATGTGATGAATATAGCCACCGATTCATCCAGTATGAAATTGAAGAGCTCGGGCTCGACGTGAAGAACCAAGTGAAACTCCTTTACCGGTGTATCAATTTGTTTCATCATCAGCTCCAGAGTTGCACATCTTCTCATTTCCTTGACGATCTCTACAATCTCTTCCAGAACCTTCACTGCTTTAGTGCTTTGTCCTCAATACAACTCAGACAGAAGACGAGGTCTGCAGTGGAGAAAAATATTTGAAAAATTCAGCACCATTAAAATACCTTGGCATTGTTTGTGTCGCGACTGTACCTACTGCCATCAAACTCTTATGAAGATAATGCTGGCAGCATCGGAAATCATGTTCCTTTCAGGCTGGTAAATCAAGGTTTTTGATGGAGAAAGTGAGTGTTGCATTCAAATGGGTTGTAAGGTCTGTCACACCGAGCCACGGTGCCTCTCAATCCATTAATGTTCTGTTGGACCGATAGAATGTTTTAGAGAAAAGTGTTATTTTTTAAATGTTTGTAATGTAAGTGGGTAATTTTTTTTGGGTGATTATTTTATAAAATTTGTAAATTTGTGGAGAAATAAGGTGATGTCATTTGTAATATTTTTGGAGAAAGAAGGTGTGAAAGGTTGTTTGTAAATGTTTGGAGCAGAAAAAATTGTAATTTTTGGAGTAATAAGTATATATTATTTGTAATTTTTATTTTTAAGAAATAAGGGTCATTATTTATAACTCAAAGTAATTTTTTACTTTGAGGAGGGTAGCTTTTTTTATAGGAAATTTGTAACGGCATTGTCAAGTGGTCTAATTTTGAAAATATTTCATTGTAAACACTCAATGAGAAATTGACTAGAGCCAAGTGCAAAGCTTAGTCATTTTTTTCATTTTTCAACGAGTATACGAGGGTCAAGGCTAAGCCCCGATAGATTGTTTTCTATTTTGGTGGTGTGTGTCATTTTTTGTGTGGCGTGTTTCATGTGACGAGTTGCTTATTTTTTTTTCTTGTGCTTCATTTTTTTGGTTCACTGCTTCAACACTACAATGTTGAAGTTAATTAATTCGTTCTTTGACTCTGATAAGCTAGAAGGGGTGAAATATTATAAGAAATGGAAACGTATAATTGAAATAAATCTCATATAAAATGAATTGTGGCATGAAATATGTGATGGTGACATTAATCCTAATAAACCAACAGATTTATCTTTACTTGAAAAATGGGAAATCAAAAATGCCAAGGCACTCGCTCTTATAAAGTCTTCAGGTAACAATGAGATGTATATTCATATTGAAAATGCCTCATATGCATGGATATATTTACGTACATTAAAATATATATTTGATACAAAAACTAAATAAAATAAGGTTGATATTCAATTAAAATTTCTTCAAAAAAAATTAACTAAAGGCGGTGATGTTCTTGAATATATTTCACTGCTTAAAAACATCAAACAAGAAATAATAAATGTTGGTTTTCAAGTTGTCGATGAAAGTGTCCCCACTACAATTTTGATTGCTAGAATTCCATCATCTTACACATATTTTTTGGAAACTTTGGAAGTCACTGGAAAATTAGAGAATATCAAGTTTGATGAGTTGAGTGATATGTTAGCCCAACATGATAAAAAAATTTGGAAGAAGAAATAGATTTGGGAAGATGTCTTCTTCACAGAGGCTAGCACAAGTAAATCCTCAAATTATAGTTATAGAAACTGAGGAAGGGGAAATTTCAATCAAATTCCAGCAGCACACAGTATACAAGGTCGTGGTCACAGTCAAAGTAGAGGAAAAAATTTCAACAGAGGCTACATTTCAAGTAGGAGCAATTTTCAAGGTAGAAGAAATTTTCAAGGCAGAGGAAAAAATCAAGGCAAAGGATATAATCAAGGAAGAGGAAAAAGTCCAGGAATAGGAAAAAATCAGAACATAGGTCAAATCAGAGGCAGAGGATAGTATCAAGGAAGAGGCAAAGATTTAAGTCAAATTGTTTGCAGAAGATGTAACAAAGTTGGACATTATGCTAAGGATTGTAGAACCTCCATTGATAAAATTCTTAAGTTCCATCCAAACTCAACACATGAATTTTTTACGTGACTTATTTTGGAGCTTCCAACAACGTCATCTCAATTCAATCTATCTTGCTGATAAAACAAAACATTCTCCTTATGGAAAAGTTGTAGCTAAATTTTTTTCTACTTGGAACTGGAGAAAGAATGATTTCAAATGTATGGTATATCCCAAAATTTAAGTAAATTTTTCTATCTTTAGTCATGATTCGACAATAAAAACATCTGGTGATTATGGAATATGTCTTAGCTAAAATTAACTCGGCCAAACAGAACATGAAAGGTGGTTTACTAAGTTATTTTGATAGTGAAAGCAATTTTACTTAGGGTAAAATTGGTTTTACATGGTGTAATTGGGTCCATCTAATGATAATAGGTTAGATGACCAAAAAAATGGTGTAACAGATTGCCCCCCAGCATGTGAGCATTAGGAGCTAATCATATGACCGAGGTACATTGTAATAACTCAATCACTAGACACCGAAGGGGAATTCAAAGAGAGAGAAATATAAGGTAGACCAAAGTGCTGCAAGGACTAGACCCTCAGGAGGCAAGACTTACAGGTGCGACAGGTCTCTTTTATGAGTGAATACCTATGCTATAGGCGGTGAGGGAGGCATACCTATGCCTACCAAGACAAAGTAAAAAGAATAAGGTGTCCAGTAAATAAGGGATTGAATAATATAGTACATGCTAGCATAAACATGAGCCAGATAGACAACATGATAATGAATCCCACATACATATTGTGCCTGGGATAACAGCCAAGACTTGTACAATAATATCTGAGTACATGAGATATAAATACAACCGAGATGCCCCTGTAAACAGGAAAGGGCTCTGAAAATCTGATAGATACATGCAATCAAAAAGGCACTACAAGCGGTTAGGGCTGACATCATCAAATATATGGAGTTGCATCAAAGGTTGAAAGGAAGAGGTCATCAGGGCATGTGGGGGGCTACCTATAGGGCCACCCCCTCCTGAGGGCTGAGACATCTCACACATACCTGGGAATCACTGATATTAGCTATTGCATCACTGGAACATCAAGTATACGGATCTCGATCATATTGAAAGGAGCTGAAGCTAAGAAACAATCAAGTCAAAGGGAAATAAGGAGTCCCTTTGCCTAATCTGAGGCACCGAACAAGAGTGGAAGTTGGAACCAAGGTACACCGCCCTCTAGACCTGTCTTCTAGAATGAATGAGCTTATGTTGACAGAAGGAGGTCCACCATAGGTGAGGCAATAAGGGATCCTCAACTAAGGCACGAGAGAAAATAATAAAGTGACTGACAGACCGACACCAGGGATGCTGAAATGAGGGGTACTGAGTAGCGGATAGATGACTTCCTTTGTTTAGAGTATAAAGGGCATGGATAACCTGGCAAGAACTGACACAATATCATTAGGGATAGGGGACAGTGGGACTGAAGGCCATAATGTGCGACACGAGAGAGGAATCAATCAATGATGGATGGAGGACTATAACGGGATACAAAGGGACTCGGGATAGACTCAATGAATGTAATGATGACTCAACTCAGACACTATAAACAAAGGCGAATTGATGGTGCTACCACACATAAAATAGGTCCAATGGGGACCATAACAACATGAGTACATGATGGTTACTCACGATGAAGATCGACACATGCATGGACAAGTATGAAGGCACAAGGGTTCCCCCAAGTACAAGTGTGGCAGGTGAAGAAATTTGATTTTTAAGAGTGGTAAAGTGACCCTTCTTGGACGAAATGTGTCCTAGAGAAGTATCAAATAACAAAAAATTTACAGATACCCATTTGAGGGCTCGGTGAGAGCTTTCCAACAGTACAAACAATTGGGCAAACTGAGCTATAGTTTGGCCGCAGCAAGCGAAAGAAAAATCAAGGGTTTCTCTTTTAATAAGGCACTTTCCATCCAAATTCACTCATCTGGATGTGGAGTTGTGGTAAAGGTAGAGAGAAGAGAAGGTCGTAAATCTTGCGGTGATCGTAGTGGACAAATCGACAGTTGGAATCGAGATCTGTGAGTTCCAGGTAAGAGGCCTAACCATACTCTTTCTTTTCAGTGGATTGAAAGTTCAAATTAGCTCCACAGGGCTTAGGAACAAACCCTTTCTCTTCTTCACAGTCGGGTCTCACTTTTTGGGGAAATAAGTGTGACCTGGGTAGCACGTTTTGAGCAAAAAACTGCGACCTGTCCCAGGTTTGGGCCTGAAAAGTGTGACCTGTTAGGGAGGGGTTTTTCTGTGCTATTTTTTGGATAAGCACTAGGTTTTTATGATGAGATATAGTCTTTCATATCTGTACACTAAAAAATATGATGGTTTTGTTCAGATATGGAAGAATTACGGATCAACTAGAGAGAGAGAGTCCTGGGTGCATTACGGTCGGAGATCCAGGAGGATCAAGGTGTCCACAGTGCATTGGCCAGGTTTTGGGTTCTGAATTTTGTGGAGAACCCTTTGATGAGATTTGGAGAGTCCTTATTGGCTGAGATTGTCAGCTATTGAGATCCAAACCATGAGGTCTGTTAGCCACCTATACAATTTGTTATATCAAAAGGTGGCTAAATCATTTTTGGAGCCTTCAAGAAACAATTTTATTGCTAAAAATGTTATCTCTTGAAGACTCATGAAGACATAATGCCCTTTGTTTAAATCTTCACTATTGTTTCCATTTTAAACTATGAAATTTTGCTGATTTCATAGAGAAAAGACTGCTACAAAACACCATTTCTCCCTTCCTTTCACTTCAAACTAACCTTCATTTTTACCCCCTTTATTCGCCATGGAATTCCTCTATTTTCCATTTTTCTCCATTTACCCTTCATAAGATCCTCTTTACAAGGTTTAAAACTCATTTTTAAACTTTTCCGAAACCCCCAAATCCATCAAAAACTGTGAAAATTTTCATAAAAAATAAGTTTTTTGACTGTGTTCTTAAGCCCCTTTGGGCTAAGCCTAAACCACTTCCCCACATGTGCCCTGGTGCTAAAACCAGGCGCTAAACTCTTTCGACGCTTATCGCATCGGCAACAAACGATGAACGCAAGTCTTTGGGCCTTTATAAGACTTCTGATGTGATTAGCCTTTGGTTGTAAGCTCCCAATCCCCTTGTCTCATTCACTGAACCCTGGGCCCACAATCGGGTACTAAAAATTGTATAAACCCATCTCCGATGCATATTTCCCTTTGTAAATTCATAAACCCACTTTTCCTAATTTTTGGTCTAAACCCGCCAGAACAATTTTTTTTAATGAAAATGGGTAGATTGAAAAGTCCCGCATCATTGTTCTGATGCGATTGAGCCCCGTTGTATAAACCTCCGCCTTCCACTTCTCTCCATATAAACCTACGCCCAAGACCAAGATTTAAATTCCAGAAGTGCTAATCGCATCGGAGAAATTCAAATGGGTAGATTGAAAAGCCCGACCTTTCCTTCCGATGCGATTGGCCCTTATACATGTAAGCCCTGGGCCTTTGTTTTCCCATATATCTACAGGCCCCCACAATCAGATGCTGAGCCATTTCATATATATAACACCCGCCCGAGCCATTAAAACCTTTGTTTTTCATTAAATTTTTGGTTTTATATATTATAACATGGTCTTGCTCGTTCATTGGTTGGAGCCCTTCTCCGCCATTGATCATTGGGCCAATCTGATGGCCAGTGTTGTATCACATCGACAAATCTCATTGGGTGTGTTTATATTTTACACCACCCCCGATTGGTCATTCCCAGATCCATCCTCTGCCGTTTATTTGATCTGCAGATCGACGACCCACACTAAATCTCTTTGGTGCCCCCCATACCCATTACCCTGCCGATCGCGAAGCCCTGATTGCATCTAGGCCATCCGCGTGTCCAGATCAAACGGTCTAGATCAATCCTCCCGACTTTGGTTTAAAATCACCACTTCATAATGCCTTATGACCAATCTCAGTCATTGATCTCTACAGATCAATGGCCCTTATTAAACCTTGCTCCGCCTTTGCATTATTTCATTCAACCCCCAGATCACATCTAAGCCGTTGATTTGTTCCATATAACGGCTCATATTAACCCCGATAGGCCTGACCCTTGTGGGTCCTACCTTCCTCAGTTTTTAATCTCAGTCGTCCAATCCTTGATCTTGTTAGCTCCCTGTAATTAGCAAGATTGGAAAAAGTCCAACTACAGGGAGAACACTTATTTCAACCACTTTGGGATTCTAGGATCTAGCCCTCTTGAACTCGGAGAGGGATCTCTCCAATAAAGTGCAAAAATTGATTTATATTTAAAAATCTTTGGGATAATGATATTAGGCTAGTTATAAATGCCGAGGGTTTTGTTTTGTTTTTGGATGGTTGAGCATGATTAGTATTTGAGGGAAAGTCCTAAATGGAAAGAGTTTCAAAGGTGTGAAGTTGCAAGCAATCAGAACAAGTTTTGGCCAAAAAGATAGATAATCACTAGTTTTAGTCCATTGGGCTATGGATTCATAATAGGGTTTAATTGAAAAAACAAGGGGCAAGAGTGGTCCATGGGGCAAGTCATCTATGTCTAAGGATCTCTTTAGAGTTGATTTTATGGAATGAAATGATACAACAAGAAGGGGAAATAAACAAATGAAGAATAAGAGCAGCCCAAGATTTGGTAAGTACTTTGAAACTAGCTAGATTTTGACATACACTTAAGAAGGACAAAAAAGTAATCTAAGATCTGGTAAGTAATTCAAAACTAGCCAGAATTTGATGCACTTTCAATAGAAAAACATATTTGAACACAAAGGGAAACTTAAAGGCAATTGTTGGAGAAGAAACTAGAGGGCAGGGCTCACCATAAACCTCTACTAGCTCTTCTTTACTTGGTAAAATTTCAAGACAAACACAAAAGATAACAAAAAATGATCTAAGATCTGGTAAGTACTTTGAAACTAGCCAGCTTTCAACACATTCTTAGGAAAAATTTCAGATAGTCTTTTGGGATAAAACTAGGATAGGGCTCACCATAAATTCCTTAGTTCATCTCTACTTAACATATACTGAAAATAACATTCAAGAATAACAATTAGCTAAGACAATAGCACGAGGGAACGCCAACATTCCAAACTGCTTAAACTGAATTAAATCATTCCTAAACAACACAATTTAGAAGAAAACATTAAGATAAAGCTTATAAGTCAGAGAAGGGTACTGATATACAGTAAGTCTTAACTCTATGCTTTCTCTTCTTTATCAGAGAATATGGAAAAAGTGAAAACAAAAATAAAATAACAACTTACAATAAGAAATAACATCACCGTCGACGTAGACCAGGATCCCATAAATCAGATTGTATTAATGCTTCAAACTAGTTGCAACTTTAAGTCCAATGTTTCAGTTCAGCAATCATCTTCACTTCTCAGCCTAACTCATTTAATCACAAGCAGAGCTTCAAGAGCCAGTGAACACTATTTACAAGTAGGCGTTTCAAGCTCAAGTATATTTCAAAGTTCTGCAACCAACAATTTCTCATCTTTTACAGAAGTACTTATAGAAGAAAAGAGGAGGTGGGAGGAGATAAAGATCTCCTAGGGTTATTAATACAGATGTAAGACTTCTCGGCCTTTGAGGGGCTCGATGGAGAAGTTCACAGATGTTCTATCTGTATTAATGTTTTACATTTAATATTTAAGCTCAGTGCGAGCTTTTGTTGAATTTTAAGGCTCTGTTTCGTGTTGTAATAACTCTGCTGATATCTTTTACATTAATTTCCTTTGGCAGAATTAACTATTTGGTGGCACTGAGGAAAATATCTTCTTTCTGATCATAACTCGGCCTCTGTTTGAATGCTTTGAGGCAACAAGTAGCACTGTGGTAGCTGAGAGGAATCAATTGGCCTCTGTTGTGGCGTTGGAGGCCTTTCTTGTCTGATGATCTTTTGATTTTCCCTTTAATTATGTTTAAATTAATGGATTAGGCTTTTGATAATCGATCTTAGCCATAATCCATTAAGCCATGAGATTCATCTTCAATCTTCTATTATGTTGCATTTAATCTTCAACACTGATACTCTTTTGATTATTTTATGCATTGTTGTGTGTCTTGTTGATGGGTAGGGCCGCACAGGGCTTATATGGCATCAATGCCCATGAAGCATTTACGAAACATGAAATTGGGCCCTGTGGATGGCTTCTCTTTTATGAATCAAAGGCACGGGAATCATCATCCCCAGCCTTTGGATTTTCTTCAATATAATGGAAAAACCATTAAATCCTACAAAATACAAAAAATATTAAAAAATCTTGCGTTATTGGGGAAAAAATTGCTTCAGAGGGTGTGGGGAAGGAGGAAGGCTGTTAGATGGCAGCATCCAACAGTGCAGATCCGTTAGCTGAGGTCAAAAGGGAGCAGTGGGAGCAAATGGCGAAAGAATTAAGTTAGGACCGTTGATCTATAATTGACCATGAAGATCAACGGTCGGGATTAGAAGTGAAACAATTATGTGAAGAGGTCACATTATCTAGAAAATGTGAGAAATTGGGTCAAAAACCCTTTGGCAGAGGAAATTGCAAAGGAAATGGAATTGGGGCTTCAGGATGATCGTGGGCCATCAGATGAGATTGGCCCACGAGATCAACGACGGAGATCGTGCGTTGAAAACCTTTGGCGAGGGTGGAGGGTGATAGTGCAAAGCCAGATTAAATCTCGGCCATTAATCTGCAGAGATCAACTGTGGGAGTTGCACGCGATAAAACATAATAGAAATGGGGAAGGTAGTTTCGGGAGGTAAAACCATTATTTTCGTGTGAGAAATAAGCAGGGAGGAAGTTTGGCCTTTTTTAACGCGATATGCATTCCCGCCCGACACGTGGCTTCGAAAAACAGCTTATATCACGCGGCCCTTATGAAATTATCTTTCACGCTAAAAGTTACGCGACATGGGATACTAACCGTTAGATCTGGGGTCCCAGATCTTACTACTGAGAGTGAGCATGAATTTGGAAAGATGCGCGGGCAGAAGCGGGATGGGCGGTTTTATTATGGACCGTCCGATCAAGGGATCGACGGTGGAGATTAGTTCTGGAGGGAGGTAGGACCCACAGGGGCCAGGCCTATCGGGGTTAGTATGAGTCGTTGGATGATCAGAATCAACTGTGGAGATGTGATCTAGGGATAAATGAATATGATACAATGGTGGAGGAAGGGTTAATGAGGACCGTTGATCTACAGAGATCAACGGTTGAGATCAACTGAAACAACATTATGAAGCGGGGTGTATGTTTTAAACCAAAGTCAGGAAATGCGATCTAGACATGTGGACGGTCCAGATGCAATCAAAATTTTTCAATTGGCGGGGGGAAGAAACTGAATGGCGCCGATGTGATTTATTATGGGCCGTCAATCTGCAAATCAAATCGACGGCGGGGAATGGATCGGGGGGTGTCAATCGGAGATGGATAAATTTTTAACGCGCCCGACAAAAACTTGTGATGTGATCATGCGCAGGCCATTTGATCGGCTTTAGATCAATGGCAGATATTGTTTTAAGACACGCGCCAGCAAAAACCTTTTATAATTATGAAAACCCACTTTTTTATGAAAAGCAAAGGTCTTATGGTTGGGGCGGGATATATATATGATATGGCTTGGCACCCGTTTGCGGGGCTGCTAGTCGATAGGGAATGCGATAGGCCCAGGGCTTATTTATATATGGGCCAATCACATTGGAACTTCAATGTCGGTCTTTCAATCTAACCATTTAATTCTCTGATGTGATTAACGCTTCGAGATTATGACTCTCAGTCCCAGGCATAAGTTATATGGAGTAAAGAGGAGAGTGGGGTTTATATAATGGGGCTCAATCGCATCAGAATTTTGATGCAAGGCTTTTCAATCTACCCATTTACATTAAAAAACATTGCATGCGCGCATTTTAGTCCAAAACTTTAGGAACGTGGGTTTTTTTATTTAACAAAGGGAAATATGCATCAGAAATGGATTATTCACAAGTTTTAGCGCCCGATTGCAGGGATATGGGTTATATGAAATAATAATATGATCGAGGTTATGAACAAAGGGCTTAATTGCATCGAAACTTTTAACATGGAAAACAGACTTGCGTACTCCGATTTCTCCGATGCAATAAGCATAGAAAGGCTTAGTGGTTGGTTCTAGCCCCAAGGCATATGTAGGGGAAGTGGTTAGGACTTAGCCCAAAGGGGCTTAAACCCTTAGTACAAAAAGTGTATTTTTATGATTTTTTCAGAGTTTTCTGATGGATTTGGGGGTTTCGACAAAGTTAAAAAAGGAGTTTTAAACTCTGTAATGGGGATTTTATAAAAGGGGGGAATGGGGAAAAATGGAAAATAGAGGAATTTCATGGGAATGAAAGGGGTAAAAAATGAAGGTTAGTTTGAAGTGAAAGGAAGGGAGAAATATATTTTGCAATAGTCTTTTCTCTATGGAATCAGCAGAATTTCTGAGTTTGAAATGGAAACAGCAGTGAAGATTGAACCAAGGGCACGATGTCTGCATGAGTCTTCAAGAGATAACACTTTTTAGCAATAAAAATTGTTTCTTGAAGGCTCCAAAAATGTTTTAGCCACCTTTTGATATAAAAAATATTATAGGTGGCTAACAGTGGCTCCACTTGGGGATGGTGCCTTCTTGAAGGCATCAAGAACTTCAAACCTGCATTCTCTGGGAGGCTGATCAGTGCCTCATCCATTGGGCTACCTTTATTTACTTGGATGTTCTTCTTCTGCTTTGGAAAATGTTTAGCAGCCATGAAAATATAATGGATCTTCATCAATACAAGCTTTCTACCTACCCAATCCTACTGATCTAACATTTTTTCTTCTTTTTAGAGTGCACTTGGATTGGAAAACTCTTTTACAACATTTTATTCTTTTGAAAGCAAAAAATCTAAACTATTTCTACTTCTTATTTCTCCATGAACTCAGATTAAACAGTTGAGTCCATAAGTTTCTCTACCTAATCTACTAATCTGTTAGGATTAAACAATCTAACAGATTTTTATTCTCTAATTTCTAAAAAAGAAATTTAAAAACAGTCAAGTCAAGATTAAGCTATTTGACTTCCTGTGATCTATGGCATAAAACAAGCTGCATATAGACATTATTTTGCAGAAAATCAAATGAAGATGGAAGGCATAAGATCTGAAAGTTCAAAGCATGACCTTCTCTTTTCTTCAACTCCGTTTTTACTTCTGGTTGAGATGTTTTTCCTTGTTCTCTGGTTCAGATTTTGAGCTGATTAGAACCAGTTTTACCTATGTTTTGACTCAAAATTTAAAATATATTGGAGTCATCTTTGCTTTGAAAACTAAGGTTTATATTTTGAGCTTATTTGAAACTTTAATTTCTAGCCTAATCTACCTAACTGATAAGCCAAGATTAAATTGTTTAGCAATCAAATTCACTAACCTATCAGCAGTCAATTTAAAACTAATTAGTCAAGTTTAGTCTATTTTCCTAATTAGAAGTGTGTTTTGAGGAGTGGCATTTAAGCTTCCACACTTTCATAATTTATTTCTCTTTTTGGTATGGAGCTGTACCTTTATTGTTTTTTACAATCTGCCCTCTTTTCTCTATTCTATTGTTTTTGTATTTTTTATTTTTCTAAATTTGAATGCAATGGTGGATGAAATATTTATAATGGAAAAAAGATAAAAAGGCTTCAAAACATAGCATGGATCAAGAGAAGTAATCTTTAAGCATCTTGCCATTGACAGGACCCCCAAACAATTCTGCTCCATTCAACTCTTGTAAGAAAAAGGCATTGTTACCAGCAGCTGAATGAATGAGATAAGGGCCAAGCCATAAGTTTTCAAATTTTCCATGCTTTCCATTGTATTCCCTCCTTGAGTCCCACTTTAAAACTTTGTCCCCAACTTCGAAATTCCTGGCCTTTGTTCTTCTGTCAAAAAGATTTTTGATGTTGTTCTACTTTTGTAATGCTTTGTTATAAACCTCCTCTCTAGTTTGCGGAAGATGAATAGTCTGATTTATCCTTCTGATCATGTCATTATCTTTAGTTTGCAACTCTTGAATCAACTTCATAACTAGTACACAAAGGATGGTTGGAAAAATTGCATCAGTACCATACACAAGCTGGAAGGGTGACATACCAATAGATTTCTTCAAAGTCAATCTGTCAGCCCAAAGTGCATGAACTAGATTTGTGTGCCAAGACTTCTTGTTGTCCTCCAACAGCTTCTTGATTATGTTCATCAAAATTTTGTTTGAGGATTCTGCTAGTCCATTACCTTGAGGGTAATAGGCTGTGGAATGACCCAATGTTATTTGATATTTGTGACAGAATTCAACCATCTTATTGGATCCAAATGCTGCTGCATTATCAGTGATGATATTGGTAGGACAACCAAATCTAGAGAGAATATTAGTCTCCATGAATTTTATAATGACTAGAATCACTGGCTTGCCTACAAGGAATGGCTTCTATCCATTTGGTGAAGTAGTCTGTGGCAGTGAGAATCCATCCATGTTGGGTAGATGATGGTGGATGGATTTATCCTATGAATTCAAGTCCCCACTGTTGAAAAGGGGCTTCAACAATGATCAGATGCAGAGGAAAGGGCAAAAAATTTCTTTTGCCTTCAAACAATTGGCACTTATGACAGGAAATTATCATCTTGTGTACATCTAGAAAGAGAGTGGGCCAATAGTAACCAACCCTTAGGATTTTGTTGGCTGTTTTCTTCCAGTAGATATGACCTCCACACTCCCCTTCATGGAACTCGTCCTTAACCTTCTCTACATCAAACTCAAGAAAACACTTAAGAAATATTCCACTTGCATTTTTCCAATAAGGAAATTTATCTATAATGCAGTAGTTTATAGCTTTTAACTTCAAAAACATTGCCTTTGTTTTTGATAAATTGGGAGGTTTATTCAAATTAAGAAAAACAAATAAAATATTAGCATACCAAGAGGAATTCATAAAATTATCTTCAAAAATGGGAGTTGAGAGTTCCTCTTGTTCATCTAAAGCATCAATCATATTAATATCAAGAACTTCAAAATTTGATTCAGCCATTAATCTAGCTAGACCTTGGCCTTTGATGAGTTTAGTGGGATTGATCTCTAAATCATATTCAAGAATAACAACTATTCACTTACCTCTCTTACCATCTGGGTCTTGTGTTAGAATGTCTTTGACAACTGAATTTGGGACAAAGGCAATGATGTGTGAGTGAAGGATGTATACTCTGAAGTCTTTCAAAGCTTTAACCAAAGCAAAAGCTTGCTTTTCCATAATATTATACTTCAAAATGGCATCCCTCAATGCCTTGCTAAAGAATGCAATAGGCTTCTCTTGTCCTTGTGGATTTTTCTGTAAAAAGACAGCATCTACGGTATGTTCTGATGCAAATGAAAAAATGTAAAAATATTTTGAAAAATCAGGACTTATTAGAACTGGTGTTTTGCAAATGCTTGTTTCACCGCTCAAAGGACTTCTTTGCTTCCAAGGTCCATTTTACCCTTTCTCCTTCAACATATTTGTGATATTCCTAAGGAGCTCAGCCAAGTTGGGGATGAACCTTCTCAAAAAGTTAATCTTCCCAATGAAATATTGCAACTCTTTGATGTTTTGAGGATGAGAGATTTGCAATATGGCCTCAATCCTCTTGGGATCAATCTTAATACCCTCCTCAGAAATAATGTGCCCAAGAAGTTTACCTTCTTGGAGACCAAATAAAGTTTTCTTAGGGTTTAAATATATCCCAAACTTTCTACACTTCTCGAAAACTTTCCTCAAATTTTCTAAGTGTTCTTCATCTGTTTTTGAAAACACAGTTACATCATCAAGATAGATAATGATGAATAGGCCCAGTTCCTCCGAGAAGGCTATGTCCATGGCTCTCTGAAAGGTTGCTCCAGCATTCATTAGACCAAAAGGCATTTTCACATACATGAAAGTGCCCCATGGTGTAGTAAAATTTGTCTTTAATTGATCAGCAGGGTGAACTAAGATCTGATTGTACCCTGAGTAGCCATCAAGCAAATAAATTCTTCTAGACCCTACCACCCTTTGTGAAATATGGTCCATCTTAGGTAAAGGGTAGTTTTCTTTCAATGAAGCTTTTTTTAAGTCTCTAAAGTCTATACAATGCCTGATCTCTCCAATTTTCTTCACCGGCCCAACACCGGATTAGACACATTTACACTAAGCGTAAATACGGCTGTTTTGCTATGAGTATGAGCTCATTATTACTCATATTTCCTCCTTTTGCAAGTCTAACATATCAGCTCCTCATGTCAAGCTTTCAAAATCAGAGAAAAGTTCCTAAAAATCCCCTAAACATTGGTATCGCACTTTCTCTATTCATTGCCTGCGGTCCCGCACCTAAAGTTCAGCTTGACTGCGGAACCATACCGCACGTTCTTTGTGTTATGGGTGCGGACCTCTGTAAAACTCAAAAAGGCAAGAAAGTAAAGATAAAAATTTGATTTCAGATGAATTCTAGAAGATTCTAGATGGGAATTTTCGGGAATGGATACGCTTTGAGAAGGTTCATGCATCCCTCACTTGATGGAGCTAAACCCTTGATGTAAGGAGCTAATCCCTTTGAAGGAGGATTCTATCCCTTCATATTTGGAACAAGAAACCTCCTCTTTTCCACTATAAAAAGAGGCCTTGGGTAGCCTCAAGGGGAGTTCAAGCTTAAGATATTTGAAGTTAAATGCTGTTGAGATTCAGACTTAGTTAACTAAGACTTTCTGTGAGGTTAAATCACTCACCTCTATTGGTCTTGGTTCAAAGAGTGCAATGCTTTTCAAATTAGAAGAGATTCCTGCTTCGGACCCCAAGAGGACCTGCACGACATCAAGGCACAGGTTGTAAAGGTTTTCTTTTATTTGAAGTTAATACAAATATACTCATTTCTCTCATTAAACTGTCTATTCATGGTTTATTTCATAAATTCCTTGATCATTATGATGAGTATGATTTATAATAATGTCTATACAGGTGCTATGTAATATTTTTTCTTGTTTGTGACTGCAGATTCACGAGGAACGTTCTTTCAAGTGCACGGGAAGGACTTCAACGAGATCAAGCAAGCGCTGGACATAAGGTAGGTCTTACACCTATATAGCATTTTTATGAATCTTATATGCTTAGAGAGAGATTAGTATAATTGGTTGTTTGTTGCTAGTTACTTTTAGTACTAGAGAGATCGGTCTTGTCCGCAAGACCGCAAGATGGATTAGTCTACACATAACAACACCCACTCAGAATATCTAATAGGGACAATAATACTAGCTTCATACATTTTCTTAATCTCCTTCTCAACCAAAGGTAAATGAACAGGGTTTATTCTGCGCAGATTTTGTTTGAATGGTTTTTAGTTTTTCTTGACGGGGATTTTATGCTGTATTATTTTAGTGTCATAGGATTTAAGATCTTCGTAACTCCACGCAAAAACATCAAAAAATTCTTTGAAAAGCTCTATGTATTTGAGTTTAATGTGAGCTGGTAAAGTCTTAGACAGTTTGATCATCATAGGTTTAAGTTCACTGCCTATATTGCACTCTTCCACTTAAGTCTCCATAGGTTCTAGTTTTGGCTTCTTGGCCACATCGTTAAAATCAAACAACTCTTCTAAAGGTGCCAAACCCTTTGGCAAACTTTCATCATTAGACTGTAGGGTTTCTAACTCCTTTGTTTTTGCTTGTGCAATCAATTCTATTTTTTTTTTAAGTTTGCTTGACAGCAGATTTATATCAACAAGCTCAGGAGATGGTTCTTCTTCACCAAGAAAATTTTATTTACTATTGCAGTCTGTTTCAAATTCTGAATCTGAACTGTGAAGTTCAAATTCATTTCTGAATTGCATGAAGTCTTCTATTAGTTTGTCTCCGTCGAACACTTGCCAATATTTTTCATTATCAGGAACAGCTGGTCTGAATTTGATCTGAGTTGTGCATTCTTTGTTTTCGTATGGAGTTACACATGTTCTAGCTGCAAAAGCTAAGCTCTGGGCCGCGTTATTTCTTTTCCTTGGGACAAAAATTAACTGGGATTCCTCAAAAGTTTTTAAAATATCCATGACATTGTTTTGGTAGGCCCTAAGTCTGGGATGATGAGAATTATACTCCCCATTGAATTTCCTAATGATTAGTTCTGAATCCCCATGTACTTTAATTCTCTTGGCTCCTAACTTTTTCAACAAATGTAAGCCTAAAAGCAGGGATTCATATTCCGCTATGTTATTCAAACACTGGAATTTTAGCCTATAGGAAAGGCTCTCTGTGTGGTTGTTCTTAGTGTTTCAAATCTACAGACCTGCACCAGCATTAGCTCTAGTGCACGACCCATCAAAGTACATACTCCATAGAGGACTAGTTTTGGGTTCTTCTATTCGATTACCGTCCCCTTCAACAAGTGTGCTTTCGGATGTTTCTTGAAGATCGGAACTTAGTTGAATTGGTTTAAACTCAGGTTTTCGACTGCATTGAGGGTTTTTTTCTTGACTCTTAAGGTTAAAAAGTGATGGATGCATGATTTGTAGTTCAAAACCCATGTTTGGTTTGCTAAAGTTTTCAAATGTAGCAAACCGTTTTGACAGTTCTATGGTGTTTACCTCCTCCTCTCTATCAGAAATTAACTCTGTTAAAGTGACTTGTTCACTAAACGATTCATCATTAAACAAAATAAAAGAATCAAGGCATGTATTTACAGAATACAGAGGATATTTTTGAGGTCTGTCTTGACTAGTCACCATATATTGCATATGGGACTCCCTGTAGAGTCTTCTTGTCTGATTGAAAACAACGATGGTCGCATAGGTCGTTTCCATCTGCATAGTTCCTTGTAACTTAGCCCCCCAATACCTAGATAACAACATTCCATACTTTGGGGGCACGTCGGCCACAACAATATCCATGACCAAACATTTGGCTAGAATCTGGGCTAAGTTAACGCAGAGGTCTTTAATTAAGCCTAAACATTTTACTCTGCTTGAGTCAAGGGAGTAAAGGTCTTTATAAGGTCTGGTGATTTCTAGACCCAGACTCTCCATTATAGCCTTTGGAATTAAATTATAAGAAGCCCTTGAATCATGCATAGCGTTATGAAAAATCTTTTCATGAACATTGAAACTTACATAAAAAGGAGGAACATGTCCCTCTTGATATCTACGTTCAATATTTGGACCAAAAATAAGCTCTGGCTGGTCATCTTTAAGATTGACTATGTCATTATTATCCTCTATGTTTAAAGCCTTCAAAATTTGGGTCCTATATAAATTATGGGCAGCTAACTCAGAGAGAGGAACAGAGATTTTAATTTTGGAAATTTCCCGGTCCAAGCTGAAAGGGATTTGACTCTTTGAAGTGCTTGTCTCAGCCTTATTAACTGCCACTCTATCAGCAACATCAGCTTGCTGATTTGTTCTATTTACATTTGACAAAATGGTTTTAATAGGAGAACTAGCTGAAGTGTTAGTACTGCTAAGGACTGCACTGTGTTTATCATTGTTTTGAATGCCTTTCTCTTTACCTTTATCAGAATTTCTAGCCATTGCTTTGTCCTTCTGTTTGACAACTCTGGGTTTGTTTATAGTGCTTTTTTGTGAAGATTTGTCAGAGGTTTTGTTGTTGGGAGTTTGTTGATTAGTTTTACTTCTAAGGTCATATTCCCTTTGAGATTATATGATGACATTCTCCATGTCTTGATAATAACTTTCATCATCATCTCTTTTGTCATCATAAGGTGTGTATAGACCTTGATTTTTTTCATAATGAACCTCAAAGTCATAATTATCTACTCCCGTCATGTTGATATCATCTTCCTCTGCTTTTTCATCTGTTTCCTCAACCTCACTCACATAGTTTTGATGAAAGGGAGGAGTGATCTATTGATAATCTTCCCTAGGTCTATTTGGAGGTTGGTTCCTTCTAAAATTTTGATTTTGGTTCTCATTCCTATTTTGAGGAGCAGTTTGGTTTTGACTTGCTTGTGCTCTCTCAAGGATGCTCATTTTCTTCATCATCTCCTCCATCATTCTTTCCATCTTTGAGTTGGAAGTAGAAGGTGTGGATTCTTCTTTGAAGGATACTCTCTTCTCATTTTTCATTCTTGATCTTTTCTCCATCAAGTTAACTTCCACAGAAAGAGCCCCTTTTTGCATATCTTCAAGAGTTGTAGGGTCTCTCTCTCTCAGCTGATAGGCCATCTCGGGGTCTAACCCTTTAGGAAACTCGTTCAGAGCTGAACCTTGTGGAGGTTTTAAATCTGGGGGAAGTGCATTATACACACTATTAAATCTGGTACAATAAGCTTGTACACTTTCCCTAGTGTTTCTGTGGAGATTTTTGTAATCAGAAAGTATTTGAAGAGGGTTTTCTCTGACTTCCCATTTGTTTAAGAATGTCTTATGGAAGGCTTGGAGATCATTTATACTGTGGGGGGTTAAGCCCTTAAACCATTTTCTTACTTCTCCCCCTAAGATTTGAGCAAATAGTATGAATTTGACAGAATCATCATCGATTTCATTTATGTCAAAGTAGTCATTCATCTTATCCACATGTTATGATTTAGTTGTAGCATTGCTGGCATCATATAATGGAATTTTTGACTGATAGTCCTATGGAAGATTGACTAAGGGTATAGGAAGGACTAAGGGAGCATACCATGCTGCCATGATATGCGGTGGGGGTGGATTTACAAGAGGTGGATTAACAAGAGGGAAAGTGGGTTGAAGTGGAGTGGTTTGGATAGTGGATGTTTGGTGAACAGATGTGGATAGAACAACAGTAGATTGCTGAGCTGATATTGGATGAGAGACACCTAGATTGTGAAGGAAATGTAAACTAGGAGGTGTTGTTTCCCTATTACCAGGGTGTTCACTTATTTCCGGGGATGAAAGTGAAGACTCAGAATCTAGTTGTTCTAAATCATTAAGAGACCTAGTTCTAAATGGATTTCTTAAGTATACTTGTGATTGTTGTAGAGCTGTAAGGTTTTCAGGAACTGAATTAGCTCTTAAGGGTGATCTGAAAACAGTTGAAAATTTTATCTTAAGAGACTTCCTAAGGATACTTTCTAGGTTATCAACTATCTCAGGTGGGTTTAGGTCAGCGTAGGCTCTAGTATGAATCTTCCTAGGAGCCACTATGTTGTGTTTTTCAGACCCAACTAAACAAGAACAATTTAACTAGATATGACAGTATTTAAGAGGCTAATTGATCTTAACATAAGAAAACTTCAATCCTAAAATCCTCTTACTAAGTATAAAAGATATTATGATGATAAGGGTTCTTCCTAATGGATTCTTAAGGTCTGTTTAGGATTGTGGAGTCGCCAAGTGGAATTTTTTAGCTCTTTTGGAGGTAAAATGTTTTATGGTCCACCACTATGTTTATTAAATACCAATCTGAAATATTTTTGGGTTTTCTAAGTTATTTTTCAGTCCTATTGGTTCTTAAGAGTGTCCTAAATTTGTTTCAAAACTTAGCTACGGTTATGAGACAAAGACAGTCTACTCTTATGGCTAAGCCAGCTGATCTTTCAAGGTTAGATAAACTCTTATGAGAATCCTATGGTTTACCTATTTTGTCACTGATTCAAACAAGTTTCACCATGACTACCATTGCTTGGTAGTCCTTGAAAATGTTGCTTTTACTCACTAAACAATGTTTGTTGGCCGGAGATGTTATGCCTAATGGTTCAACCAGCTAATAGAACAAATGTCATTTGAAAGAAAGGAAATTCTGATGTCTTATGATTGTTTGAAATGAAAATCACTTAGCACTCCCCATCGGAGTCGCCAGAAGATGTTAGCTCCCTGTAATTAGCAATATTGGCAAAATTCCAACTGCAGGGAGAACACTTATTTCAACCACTTTGGGATTCTAGGATCTAGCCCTCCTGAACCCAGAGAGGGATCTCTCCAATAAAGTGCAAAGATTGATTTATCTTTAAAAATCTTTGGGATAATGATATTAGGCTAGTTATGAAGGCTGAGGGTTTTGTTTTTTTTTTGGATGGTTGAGCATGATTATTATTTGAGGGAAAGTCCTAAATGGAAAGAGTTTCAAAGGTGTGAAGTTGCAAGCAATCAGAACAAGTTTTGGCCAAAAAGATATATAATCACTGGTTTTAGTCCACTGGGCTATGGAGTCATAATAGGGTTTAATTGAAACAACAAGGGGAAAGAGTGGTCCATGGGGCAAGTCATCTATGTCTAAGGATCTCTTTAGAGTTGATTTTATGGAATGAAATGATACAACAAGAAGGGGAAATAAACAAATGAAGAGCAAGAGCAGCCCAAGATCTGGTAAGTACTTTGAAAATAGCTTGCTTTTGACATACATTTAAGAAGGACATAAAAGTAATCTAAGATCTGGTAAGTACCTCGAAACTAGCCATATTTTGATGCACTTTCAATAGAAAAACATATCTGAACAGAAAGGGAAACTTAAAGGCAACTGTTGGAGAAGAAACTAGAGGGTAGGGCTCACCATAAACCTCTACTAGCTCTGATTTACTTGGTAAAATTTCAAGACAAACACAAAAGATAACAAAAAATGATCTAAGATCTGGTAAGTACTTTGAAACTAGCCAGCTTTCAACACATTCTAAGGGAAAATTTCAGATAGTCTTTTGGGATAAAACTAGGACATGGCTCACCATAACTTCCTTAGTTCATCTCTACTTAACATATACTAAAAATAACATTCAAGAATAAAAATTAGCTAAGACATTAGGATGAGGGAACACCAACATTCCTAACTGCTTAAACTGAATTAAATCATTCCTAAACAACACAATTTAGAAGAAAACATTAAGATAAATCTTATCAGTCAGAGAAGGGTACTGATATACAATAAGTCCTAACTCTATGCTTGTCGTTCTTTATCAAAGAAGATGGAAAAAGTGAAAACAGAAATAAAATAACAATTTACAATAAGAAATAACATCACCGTCAACGTAGACTAGGATCCCATAAATCAGCTTGTATTGATGCTTCAAACTAGTTACAGCTTTAAGTCCAATGTTTCAGTTCAGAAATCATCTTCACTTCTCAGCCTAACTTATTTAATCACAAGCAGAGCTTTAAGAGCCAGTGAACACTATTTACAAGTACGAGTTTCAAGCTCAAGTATATTTCAAAGTTCTGCAACCAACAATTTCTCATCTTATATAGAAGTACTTATAGAAGAAATGAGGAGGTGGGAGGGGATAAAGATCTCCCAGGGTAATTAATACAGACTTAAGACTTCTCGACCTTTGAGGGGCTTGATGGAGAAGTTCACAGATGTTCTGTTTGTATTCATGTTTTACATTTAAGATTTAAGCTCGGTGGGAGCTTTTGTTGATTTTTAAGGCTCTGTTTCATGTTGTAATAACTCTGCTGATATTTTTTACAATAAGTTCCTTTGGCAGAATTAACTATTTGGTGGCACTGAGGAAAATATCTTCTTTCTGATCATAACTTGGCCTATGTTTGAATGCTTTGAGGCAACAGGTGGCACTGTGGTAGCTGAGAGGAATCAATTGGCCTCTGTTGTGGTGTTGGAGGCCTTTCTTGTCTGATGATCTTTTTATTTTCCCTTTAATTGCGTTTAAATTAATGGATTAGGCTTTTGATAATCGATCTTAGCTGTAATCCATTAAACCATGAGATTCATCTTCAATATTCTGTTCTATTGTGTTTAATATTCAACACTGATACTCTTTTGATTATTTTATGCATTGTTGTGTGTCTTGTTGATGTGCAGGGCCGCACAGGGCTTATATGGAATCAATGCCCATGAAGCATTGACGAAACATGAAATTGGGCCCTGTGGATGGCTTATCTTTTATGAATCAAAGGCATGGGAATCGTCATCCCTAGCCTTTGGCTTTTCTTCAATATAATGGAAAAACCATTAAATCCTACGTTAGTTGGGAAAAAACTACTTCAGAAGGGTGTGGGGAAGGAGCAAGGCCATTGGATGGCAACATCCATGGTGGAGATCTATTAGCGGAGGTCAAAAGGGAGCAGCAGGAGCAAATGGCAGAAGAATTAAGTTAGGACTGTTGATCTATAATCGACCATGAAGATCAACGGTCAGGATTAGAAGTGAAACAATAATGTGAAGAGGTCACATTATCTATAAAATGAAAGAAAATGTGAGAAATTAGGTCAAAAACCCTTTGGCGGAGGAAATTGCAAAGGAAATGGAATTGGGGCTTCGGGATGATCGTGGGTCATTGGATGAGATCGGCCCATGAGATCAACGACGGAGATCGTGCGTTGAAAACCTTTGGTGAGGGTGGAGGGCGATAGTGCAAAGCCAAATTAAATCTAGGTCATCGATCTGTAGAGATCAACAGCGGGAGTCACACGCGATAAAACATAATAGAAATGAGGAAGGTAGTTTTGGGAGGTAAAACCACTGTTTTCGCATGAGAAATAGGCAAGTTGGTGGTTTTGCCTTTTTGAACATGATATGCGTTCCCGCTCGACACATGGCTTCGAAAAACAACTTATATCACGTGCCCCTTAGGAAATTATCTTTCGCACTGAAAGTTACGCAATATGGGATACTGACCATTAGATCTAGAGTCCCAGATCTGACGGCAGAAGTGGGATGGGCGGTTTTATTATGGACCATCCGATCAAGGGATCGATGGTGGAGATTGGTTCTGGAGGGAGGCAGGACCCACAGGGGCCAGGCCTATCGGGGTTAGTATGAGTCGTTGGATGAGTAGAATCAATGGCGAACATGCAATCTGGGGATAAATGAAGATGATACAATGGTGGAGGAAGGGTTAATGAGGACCATTGATCTATAGAAATCAATGGTTGAGATCGGCCGAAACAACATTATGAAGCGGGGTGTATGTTTTAAACCAAAGCCGAGAAATGCGATCTGGACCGTCCGATCTGGACCGTCCGATCTGGACATGTGGACGGTCCAGATGAAATCGGAGTTTTTCAATCAGCGGGGGGGAAGAAACTGAATGGCACCAATGCGATTTATTATGGGCCATTGATTTTATTGACAGCGGGCAATGGATTGGGGGGTGTCAATCGGAGATGGATAAATTTTTAACACGCCCGACAAAAACTTGTGATGCGAACATGCACAGGCCGTTTAATCGGCTTTAGATCAACAACGGATATTGTTTTAAGACATGCACCGGATAAAACCATTTATAATTATGAAAAGCCAAATTTTTATGAAAAGCAAAGGTTTTATGGTTGGGCGAGATATATATATGATATGACTTGGCACCCGTCTGTGGGGCTGCTAGTCGATAGGGAATGCGATAGGCCCAGGGCTTATTTATATATGGGACAATCGCATTGGAACTTCAGTGCCGGTCTTTCAATCTAACCATCTAATTCTCCAATGTGATTAGCACTTTGGGATTATGACTCTTGGTCCTGGGCATAAGTTATATGGAGTAAAGTGGAGAGAAGGGTTTATATAATGGGGCTCAATCACATCAGAATATTGATGTGGGGCTTTTCAATCTACCCATTTACATTAAAAAACATTGCATGGGTGCATTTCAGTCCAAAAATTTAGCAAAGTGGGTTTTTTGATTTAACAAAAGGAAATATGCATCAGAGATGGATTATTCACAAGTTTTAGCGCCTGATTGCGGGGCTATGGTTTATATGAAATAATAATATGATCGGGGTTATGAACAAAGGGCTTAATTGCATCGAAACTTTTAACATGGAAAATAGACTTGTGTACTTCGATTTCTCCAATGCGATAAGCGCCGAAAGGCTTAGCGCTTGGTTCCAGCACCAAGGCAGATGGAGGGGAAGTGGTTAGGACTTAGCCCAAAGGGGCTTAAAGCCTTAGTACAAAATGTATATTTTTATGATTTTTTTAGAGTTTTCTGATGGATTTGGAGGTTTCAATAGAGTTAAAAAAGGATTTTCAAACTCTGTAATGGGGATTTAATAAAAGGGGGGAATGGGGAAAAATGGAAAATAGAGGAGTTTCATGGGAATGAAAGGGGTAAAAAATGAAGGTTATTTTAAAGTGAAAGGAAGGGAGAAATGGATTTTGCAGTAGTCTTTTCTCTATGGAATCAGCAGATTTTCTGAGTTTGAAATTGAAACAACAGTGAAGATTGAACCAAGGGCACGATGTCTCCATGAGTCTTCAAGAGATAACACTTTTTAGCAATAAAATTTGTTTCTTGAAGGCTTCAAAAATGTTTTAGCCACCTTTTGATATAACAAATTTTATAGGTGGCTAACAGATCCGATGGCCCATATTGAAACCGCCCCTCCTCCTTCCGCCCATGCATCTATCTAATATCACGCTCACTTCCCATCGTTAGATTTGAGGCCGACGTTCCATATCGCGTAACTTTAAGCACAAATGTTAATCCCCAAAATTTACGCGATATAAGCTGTTTTGAAAAGACACGTGGCAGCCTCTAACGCATATCGCGTTCAAAAAGGTGAAACCGCCTTTCTCCCATTTTTCTATGCGAAACCCATGGTTTCTCCACCCGAAATTGCTTTCCCTCATTTATACTATGTTTTATCACGCGCAACCTCTGTCGTTGATCTCTGCAGATCAACAATCCCAATGGGATTTCAAGTTGTTATATCACCCTCTACCATACATTAGGGGCCCTCAACGAGCAATCATAGCTGTTGATCTCTGGGTCCAATATGATCCAACGGCCCAAAATCCTCCGCGAAACCCCGATTTTCATTTCAAAGCTTTTCTTCCGCCAAAGGGATTTTTCCCCTTTTCCTTTGTATTTCTCACATTTTCCACCATAACATAGTAAATATGACCCCTTCACATTATTATTGCCTCGATTTGTCTCGACCATCAATCAAATTAGTTCTATGGCCCAGATTTAATCATATGCTCCATTCTTCCAAATCTCCTCCTTCTGACCCCTGCAAGCCCATCTCCACCGTTGGATGCTTTCATCCAACGGCTGTGACCTAATACATAACCTTCAAAGAATTTTTTTACCCAATAATGTAGGATTTCTTATTTTATTTTTTATTTTTTTGCAGGTGTTGAATGGTTTTTCCATTATATCAAAGGGAAACCAAAGGCCGGGGATGACGATCTCCCATGCCTTTGTACATAAAAAAAAATCATTCCACGCGGTTCAAACTTCACGTTTCGTCAATGCTTCATGGGCATCGATGCCATATGAGCCCTTTGCGGCACCTGCACATCAAAAAGACACAGACAATTAAATCAAAGCCAAAGAGTATCAGCATTGAAGAATTAAATCAAGCCAGAAATGAAGAATTGAAGATGATTTACACAGTTTGAATATATTATGGCTAAGATCGAAATCAAAAGTCTAATCTATTAAATTAAACACAGTTAAAGACAAATCAAAAACATTTATCAGACAGAGGACGCCTCCATTGCCACATCAGAGGAAAATTGATTCCTCTCATCCACCTAATGCCACCTGTAGCCTCACACCATTCAACAAAGGCCGAGTAATGACTAGAACAGAGGATATTTTCCTCACGACAGTTGAACAGTTAATTCAGCCAAAGAACTTATTGCAAAAAATATCTGTTGAGTTACTACAGAGATGACACAGAAGCCTTAAAGTCAACAAAATCATCCCACCGAGCTTAAATACTTAATGTAAACCAATTAATACAGGAAAATATATGTAATCTTCTCCATTGAAACCCTCAAAGGCTGAGAAGTACTAAATATGTATTAATTGAGCCCTTAGATCTTTTCTCTTTTGACCTCCTCATCCTTCTATAAAAAATTATTGAGGAGTTCATTGTAAACGTTGGTTGCAAAACTTTGAAATATACTTGTGCTCAAAACTTCTACTTGTAAATAGTGTTCAAAGGATCTTGAAGCTCTGTTTGTAGTCACATAAGTTAGGCTGAGAAGTGAATATGATTTTTGAACTGAAACATTGGACTTAAAGTTGTAACTGGTTTGAAGCATCAATACAAGCTGATTTATGGGATCTTGGTCTATGTCAATGGTGATGTTATTTCTTATTGTAAATTGTTATTTTATTTATGTTTTTGCCTTGTCCATATTCTCTGATAAAGAAAAGCAAGAATAGAGTTAGGATTTACTATTTATCACTACCCTTCTCTGACTGATAAGCTTTATCTACACGTTTTCTTCCAAATTGTGTTGTTTAGGAATGATTTAATTCAATTTAATTAGTTAGGAATGCTCGCATTCCCTCGTCCTACTGTCTGAGTTTAATTTTGTTCTTGAATGTTATTTTTAGTTTATGTTAAGTAGAGATGAACTAAGGAAGTAATGGGGAGCCCTGTCCTTTAGTTTTATCCCGAAAACTAGCTGAAAGTTTCCCTAAGAGTGTGTTGAAAGCAGGCTAGGTTAAAAGTACTTACCTGATCTTATACCAGTCTTTGTTATCTTATGTGTCTATCTTGAAAGTTTACTAAGTAAAATAGAGCTAGGGAAGTTTATGGTGAGCCATGTCCTCTAGTTTCTTCTCCAACAGTTGCTTTTAAAGTTTCCCTTCATGTTTAAAATGTTTTTCTATTGAAAGTGCATCAAAAGCTGGCTAGTTTCGAAGTACTTACCAGATCTTAGATTACTTTTATGTCTCTCTTAAGTGCATGCCAAAAGCAGGATAGTTTCAAAGTACTTACTTGATCTTAGGCTGCTCTTTGTTCTTCATTTGTTTAAATTCCCCTTCTTGTTGTATCATTTCATTCCATAAAATCAACTTTAAAGAGATCTTTAGACATAGATGACTTGCCCCATGGACCACTCTTGAACCTTGTTGTTTCAATTAAATCCTATTATGACTCCATAGGCCAATGGACTAAAAACTAGCGTTATATCTATCTTTTTAGCAAAAGCTTGTTTTGATTCCTTGCAACTTCACACCTTTGAAACTCTTTCCATTTAGAACTTTCCACTCAACTAATAATCATGCTCAACCATTCAAAACAAAGCAAAACTCCTGCTCTTAATAACTAGCCTAATATCATTACCCAAAATCCTTAAAGATAAATCCATCTTTGCACTTATTGGAGAGATCCCTCTATAGATTCAGGAGGGCTAGATCCTAGAATCCCAAAGTGGTTGAAATAGTGTTCTCCCTGCAGTTGGTCTTTGCCAATCTTGCTAATTACAGGGAGCTAAAAATTTTGGCAACTCCGTTGGGGACTTTTGAGTGAAATTTCATCCTATATGATTTGACACCCTCAGGAGACCTCTTTATTCGATGACATTTGTTCTTTTGGCCAGTTGAGCCACCAACGGCTAACATATTCTGGAAACTCCACTGGGGAACTAAGCCAAAATTCATCTTAGGCTCCCTTAAACACTTCATAAAACCTTGTGAGTATAAGCAGCCCTTTCAATCACTACCAAGCAAACGGTAATCATGATGAAATTTGTTTGAATCAGTGAAAAACTAGGTAAACCCTAGGATTCTTATAAGAGTTTATCTAACATTGAAAGATCAGTTGGCTTAGCCATAAGAGTAGATTTTCTTTGTCTCATAACCATAGCTAAGTTTTGAAACAGAGTTAGGACACTCTTAAGAACCAATAGGACTGAAAAATAACTCAAAAAACCCAAAAAATTTCAGATTGGTCTTTAATAAACATGGTGGTGGACCATAAACCCTTTTACCTCCAAAAGAGCTAAAAAATTCCAGTTGGCTACTCCATAAATCCTAAACAGACCTTAAGACTCCACTGGGAGGAACCATTATCATCATAATATCATTTAAACTCAGTTAGAGGATTTTTGGGATTAAAGTTTCTTGTTTAAAACAGATCAGTTAACCTTTTAAAGATTTTCATATGTGGTTAAATTGTTCTTGTTTAGTTATGTCTAAAAAACACATCATAGTGGCCCCTAGAAAGATTCATACTAGAGCCTACCTTGATCCAAACCCACCTGAGATAGTTGATAACCCAGAAAGTATCCTTAGGAAGTCTCCTAAGATTAAATTTTCAACTGTTTTCAGATCACGCTTGAGAGCTAATTCAGTTCCTGAAAATCTTGCAGCTCTACAAAAATCACAAGTAGATCTAAGAAATCCATTTAGAACTAGGTCTCTTGATGATTTAGATCAGTTAGATTCTGAGTCTTCACTTTCATCTCCTGAAACAAGTGAACATCCTGGTAGTAGACAAACAACACCACCTGATTTACATTTCCTTCACAATTTAGGTGTCTGTCATCCAAGATCAGCTCAGCAATCAACTGATGTTGCATCCACATCTGTTCACCAAACATCCACTGTCCAAACCACTCCACTTCAACCCACTTTCCCTCTTGTTAATCCACCTCTTGTAAATCCACCCCCACCACATATCATGGCAGCATGGTATGCTCTCTTATTCCTTCTTGTTCCCTTATTCAATCTTCCACAAGACTATCAGTCCAAAATACCATTGTATGATGCTAGTAATGCTACAACTGCATCACAACATGTGGATAAAATGAATGACTACTTTGACATAAATGAAATTGATGATGATTCTGTCAAACTTAGACTATTTGCTTAGAGGTTGGGGTGAGAAGTAAGAAAATGGTTTAAAGGCTTAACCCCCCACAGTATAAATGATCTCCAAGGCTTCCATCAAATATTCCTAAACAAATGGGAAGTGAGAAAAAACCCTCTTCAAATACTTTATGATTACAAAAATCTCCACAGAAATATTGGGGAAAGTGTACAAGCTTACTGCACTAGATTTAATAGTGTGTATAATGCCCTTCCCCCAAATTTAAAACCTCCACAAGGCTCAGCGTTAAACAATTTTCCTGAAGTGTTGGATCCCGAGATGGCCTATAAACTGAGAGAAAGAGACCCTTTAACCCTTGAATATATGCAAAAAGGTTCTCTTGCTGTGGAAGTTAACTTGATGGAGAAAAGAGCAAGAATGAAGAATGAGAAGAGAGTGTCCTTTAGAGAGGAATCCACACCTTCTACTTCCAGCTCAAAGATGGAAAGAATGATGGAGGATATGATGAAGAAAATGAGAATTCTTGAGAGAGCTCAAGCAAGTCAAAACCAAACAACTCCTCAAAACAGTAATTAGAACCAAAATCAGAATTTTAGAAGAAACCAACCTCAAAATAGACCAAGGGAAGATGATCAAAAGATCACTCCTCCCTTTCATCAAAACTATGTAAGCGAGGTTGAGGACATAGATGAGCAATTAGAGGAAGATGATATCAACATGATGGGAGTAGATAATGATGAATTTGAGGTTCATTATGATAGAAAACAAGGCCTATACATGCCTTATGATGACAAAAGAGATAATTATAAAAGTTATTATCAAGACATGGAGAATGTCATCATAGAGCCTAAAAAAGAGTATGACCTTAGAAGTAAAACCAATCAAAAAACTCCCAACAACAAAACCTCTAACAAATCTTCACAAAACAACACTGTAAATAAACCAAAAATTGTAAAACAAAGGGACAAAGCAGTGACTAGAAATTCTGATAAAGGTAAAGAGAAAGGCACTCAAAACAATGCAAAACAGAGTGCAGACCTTAGCAGTACTAACACTTCAACTAGTACTCCTGTTAAAACCATTTTGTCAAATTTAAATAGAGAAAATCAACAGACAGATTTTGTTGACAGAGTGGCAACTAATAAGGCTGAGACAAGCATTTCGAAAAATCAAATTCCTTTTAGTTTGGAGCAGGAAATTTCCAAAATTAAAATCTTTGTTCCTCTCTCCGAACTGGCTGCCCAAAATGTATATAGAACCCAAATTTTGAAGGCTTGAAACATAGAGGATAATAATGACACAGTCAATATTAATGATGACCAGCCAGAGCTTATTTTTGGTCCAAAGATTGAAGGTAGATATCAAGAGGGACTAGTTCCTCCCTTTTATGTAAGTTTAAACGTTCATGAAAAAATTTTGCACAACGTTATGCATGACTCAGGAGCCTCTCACAATTTAATGCCAAAAGCCATAATGGAGAGCCTGGGTCTAGAAATCACCAGGCCTTATAAAGACCTTTACTCCTTTGACTCAAGCAGAGTGAAATGTCTAGGATTAATCAAAGACCTCTGCGTTAACTTAGCCTAGATTCCAGCCAAATGTTTGGTTATGGATATTGTTGTGGCTTATGTGCCCCCAAAGTATGGAATGTTGTTATCTAAGTCTTGGGGGGATAAGTTACAAGGAGCTATGTAGATGGACATGACCTACGCGACCATCCCTGTTTTCAATCAGACACGAAAAGTATACAAGGAGTCCCATATGCAATACATGGTGACTAGTTAAGACAGACCACAAAACTCTCCTTTGTATTCTGTAAACACAAGCCTCGATTCTTTTATCCTGTTTAACGATGAATCATTCAGTGAACAAGTCACTTTTAACGAATTAATGGCCGATAAAGAGGAGGGGAAAATCAACACAGAAGTATCTAAACAATTTGTTGAGCCCGTGAACAACAACAAACAACACACAGGTCTTGAAATACAAATCATGCGTCCATCGCTTTTTAATCTTGACAGTCAAGAAAGCATTCCTCAACTTAAAAAAAAACCGAGGAATTAAAACAAATACAACAGAGTGTTGATATTCAAAAACGAGCCGAAAGCACACTTATTGAAGAGGATAGTAATGAAACGAAAGAACCTGAAACTAGTCCTCTGTGGAGTATGTACTTTGATGGGTCCTACACTAGGAGCGACATTGGTGTAGGTGTCTGGATACGAAGCACTGAAAATGACCACATAGAAATCCTTTCCTGTAGATTAAACTTGCAGTGTTCAAATAACATAGCAGAATATGAATCCCTTCTCTTAGGCTTACATTTGTTGAAAAAATTAGGAGCCAAAAGAATTAGAGTGCATGGGGATTCAGAATTAATCATTAGGCAAGTCAACGGGGAATACAACGCTAATCACCCCAGACTTAGGGCCTGCCGAAACGATGTCATGGAGCTATTGAAAACTTTTGAGGAGTCCCAATTTATTTTTGTCCCGAGAAGAAAAAATATCATGGCCCATAGCTTAGCTTTTGCAACTAGAACATGATTAACGCCATATGAAACCAAATAATGTACAACTTAGATTAAATTTAGACCAGCTATTCCTGATAACGAGAAATATTGGCTAGTGTTTGACGGAGACACACAAATAGAAGACTTTATGCAGTTCAGAAATGAATTCGAACTACCAAGTTTGGATTCAGACTATGAAACAGACTGCCCTAATGAAGAAAATTTTCTTGGTGAAGAAGAAACATCTCCTGAGCTTGCTGATATAAATTTTTTGTCAAGCAAACTTGAAAACAAAACATAAATGATTGCAGGGATAGAAACAGAGGACTTAGAAACTCTACAGTCTAATGATGAAAGTTTGCCAAAGGGTCTGTCTCCTTTAGAAGAGTTGTTTGATTTCAAAAATGTGGCCAAGAATCCAAAACTGGAGCCAGTAGAGACTGAAGTTGAAGAGTGTAATATAGGCAGTGAACTTAAACCTAAAATGATCAAACTGTCTAAGACTTTACCATCTCACATTAAACTCAAATACATAGAGTTGTTTAAAGAATTTTCTGATGTTTTTGCATGGAGTTACGAAGATCTGAAGTCCTATGACACTGAAATAATTCAGCACAAAATCCCTCTCAAGGAAAACCAAAAGCCATTCAAACAAAAGCTGCGCAGAATAAACCTTGTTCAGTTACCTTTGGTTGAGAAGGAGATCAAGAAAATGTATGAAGCTGGTATTATTGTCCCTATTAGATATTCTGAGTGGGTGTCTAATCTGGTGTCAGTTAGGAAGAAAAAAGGAGAGATTAGGCTTTGTATAGACTTTAGAGACCTAAAAAAATCTTCACTCAAGAACAACTACCCTTTACCCAAGATGGACCATATATTACAAAGGGTAGTTGGTTCAAAAAGAATTTCTTTTCTTGATGGCTATTCAGGGTACAATAAGATCTTAGTCCACCCTGATGATCAATTAAAGATAGCTTTTACTATGCCTTGGGGCACTTTCATGTATTTGAAAATGCCCTTTGGTCTAATGAATGCTAGAGAAACCTTTCAGAGAGCCATGGACATAGCATTCTCAGAAGAATTAGGCTACTTCATCTTTATTTACCTTGATGATGTTACTGTGTTTTCAAAGACAGATGAAGAGCACTTAGAACATTTGAGAAAACTTTTCGAGAAATGCAGAAAGTTTGGGATATCTTTAAACCCTAAGAAAACACTATTCGGTCTCCAAGAAGATAAAATCCTTGGGCACATTATTTCAGAAGAGGGTATTAAGATAGATCCAAAGAGGATTGAGGCCATATTGCAAATCTCTCATCCTCGAAACATCAAGGAGTTACAATCTTTCATTGGAAAGATTAATTTCTTGAGAAGGTTCATACCCAACTTGGCTGAGCTCCTTAGGAATATAAAAAGCATGCTAAAAAAGGAGCAAGGGGTAAAATGGACCTTGGAAGAAAAGAAGTCCTTTGAGCTGGTGAAACAAGCGTTAACCAAAACACCAGTTCTAATCAGTCCTGATTTTTCAAAATATTTTTATATTTTTTCATTTGCATCAGAACATACAATTGTTGCTGTCCTTTTACAGAAAAATCCACAAGGACAAGAGCAGCCTATTGCACTCTTTAGCAAGGCTTTGAGGGATGCTCCTTTGAAGTATAACATTATGGAAAAGCAAGCTTTTGCTTTGGTTAAAGCTTTGAAAGATTTCAGAGTATACATCCTTCACTCACACATCATTGCCTTTGTCCAAAATTTAGTTGTGAAAGACATTCTAACACAGGACCCAAATGGTAAGAGAGGTAAGTGGATAGCTGTTATTCTTGAATATGATTTAGAGATAAAGCCCACTAAACTCATCAAAGGCCAAGGTCTAGCTAGATTAATGGCTGAATCAAATTTTGAAGTTCTTGATATTAATATGATTAATGCTTTAGATGAAAAAGAGGAACTCTCAACTCCCATTGTTGAAGATCATTTTATGAATTCCTCTTGGTATGCTGATATTCTATATTTTTTTCTTGAATTGAATACACCTCCTAGTTTATAAAAAACAAAGGCAAGGTTTTTGAAGTTAAAAGCTGTAAACTACTGCATTATAGATAAATGTCTTTATTGGAAAATTGCAAGTGGGATATTGCTTAAATGTTTTCTTGAGTTTGATGTAGAGAAGGTTAAGCACGAGTTCCATGAAGGAGAATGTGGAGGAAGACGACAGCCAACAAAATCCTAGGGGCTGGTTACTATTGGCTGACTCTCTTTCTAGATGTCCATAAGATGATAATTTCCTGTCATAAATGCCAACTTTTTGAAGGAAAAAGGAAGCTTCTACCCTTCCCTCTACATCAAATCACTGTTGAAGCTCATTTTCAATAGTGGGGACTTGACTTCATAGGGGAAATCCATCCACCCTCATATGCCCAGCATAAATGGATTCTCACTGCAACAGACTACTTCACCAAATGGATAGAAGCCATCCCTTGTAGGCAAGCCAATGATTCTATCATTATAAAATTCATAGAGACTAATATTCTCTCTAGATTTGGTCATCCTACCAAGATCATCATTGATAATGCAACAACATTTGGATCAAAGAAGATGGTTGAATTTTGTCACAAATATCATATTACATTGGGACATTCCACTGCCTATTACCCTCAAGGTAATGGACTAGCATAATCCTAAAACAAAAGTTTGGTGAACATAATCAAGAAGCTGTTGGAGGACAATAAGAAGTCTTGGCATAAGAAGCTAGTTCATGTTGGTCTGATAGATGCAAAAGACGAAATGATCACTGACGGAGGGCAACAAGGGCTGACTCTAACAAGATTAACATTTGAAGAAATCATTGGAATGTCACCTTACGAACTTGTGTATAGTGCGTGCAATTTTCTCTGACCAGTGTACCAGTTATGAAGTTGATTCAAGAGTTGCAAACTGAAGATAATGACATGATTAGAAGAATAAATCAGACCATTCACCTTCAGCAAACCAGAGAGGAGGTTTATAACAAAGCATTACAAAAGCAAGACAACATCAAAAAGCTTTTTGATAGAAGAACAAAGGCCAGCAATTTCAATGTTGGGGACAAAGTTTTAAAGTGGGACTCAAGGAGGGAATAAAAAGGAAAGCATGGGAAATTTGATAACTTATGGCTTGGCCCTTATGTCATTCATTCTGTTGTTGGTAACAATGCATTTTTCATACAGGAGTTGAATGGAGCTGAATTGTTTGGGGGTCCTGTCAGTGGTAGGATGTGTAAACATTACTTCTCTTAATCCATGCCATGTTTTGAAGCACTTTTATATTTTTTCTCATTATAAATATTTCATCCACCATTGCATTCAAAGTTGGAAAAACAAAAATACAAAAACAATAGAAGAAAGAAAAGAGGGAAGTTTGTAAAAACAATAAAGGTATAGCCCCATACCAAAAAAGAGAAACAAATATGAAAGTGTGAAAGCTTAAGTGCCACTCCTGAAAACACACTTCTAATTATTCAAATAGCCTAATCTTGACAAATTAGTTTTAAATTGACTGTTGATAGGTTAGTGAATTTGATTTCCAAACGGCTTAATCTTGGCTTATCAGTTAGATAGATTAGGTTAGAAATTAAAGGTTCAAACATGCTCAAAATATAAACCTAAGTTTTTGAATAAAGAATGACTCAAATCTGTTTTAAATCATGAGTCAAAAACAGAGGTAAAAACTGGTTCTAATCAGCTCAAAATCTGAGCCAGATAACAAAACAAAAAAAAAAGCTCGAACAAAAGTAAAAACAGAACTGTAGAAAAGAGAAGGCCGTGCTAAGAAATTTCAGATCTTAATCCTTCCATTTGGATTTAATTTTCTATAAAATAATGTCTATGTGCAACTTGATTTTTATGCCATAGATTAAAAACAAGTTGGAATGTTCAATCCTGACTTGTATGCTCTTAAACTTTTTTTTTAGAAAATAGTGAATAAAAATCTGTTAGACTGTTTAATCCTAACAGATTAGTAGACTAGGTAGAGAAGCATAGGAGCTCAACTATTTAATCTGAGTTCATGGAGAAATAAGGAGTAGAAATAGATTATATTTTTTTCTTTCAAAAAGAATAAAATGTTGTAAGAGAGTTTTCCAATCCAAGTGCACTCTAAAGAAGAAAAAATGTTAGATCAGTAGGATTGGGTAGGTAGAAAGGTTGTGTTGATGAGGATCCATTGTTTTTTATGGCTGCTAACATTTTTCACAGAAAAGGAAGACCATCTAAGTAAGGAAAGTTGCAACCCAATGGATGAGGCACTAATCAGCCCCCAGAGAACGCAAGTCTGAAGTTCTTGATGCCTTCAAGAAGGCACCATCCCCAAGTGGAGCCGCTGTTATCCACCTATAAAATTTGTTATATCAAAAGGTGGCTAAATAATTTTTGGAGCCTTCAAGAAACAAGTTTATTTCTAAAAATGTTATCTCTTGAAGATTCATGAAGACATCATGCCCTTTTTTTAAATCTTCAGTGTTGTTTCCATTTCAAACTCTAAAATTCTGCTGATTTCATATAGAAAAGACTGTTGCAAAACACCATTTCTCCCTTCCTTTCACTTCAAACTAACCTTCATTTTTACCCCATTTATTCCCCATGGAATTCCTCTATTTTCCATTTTTCTCCATTTCCCCTTCATAAGATCCTCTTTACAAGGTTTAAAACTCATTTTTAAACTTTGTCGAAACCCCCAATTCCATCAAAAACTGTGAAATTTTTTATAAAAAATAAGTTTTTTGACTTTGTGCTTAAGCCTCTTTGGGCAAAGCCTAAACCACTTCCCCACATGTGCCTTGGCGCTGAAACCAAGTGCTAAACTCTTTCGGTGCTTATCGCATCAGCAACAAACGATGAACGCAAGTCTTTGAGCCTTTATAAGACTTCCGATGCGATTAGCCTCTGGTTGTAAGCTCTCAATCCCCTTGTCTCATTCGCTGAACCCTGGGCCAGCAATCGGGTGGTACACATTGTATAAACCCATCTCCGATGCATATTTCCCTTTGTAAATTCATAAACCCACTTTTCCTAAGTTTTGGTCTAAACCTGCCAGAACAATGTTTTTTAATGAAAATGGGTAGATTGAAAAGTCCCGCATCATTGTTCCGATGGGATTGAGCCCCATTGTATAAACCCCCGCCTTCCACTTCTCTCCATATAAACCTACGCCTGAGACCAAGATTTAAAGTCCCAAAGTGCTAATGGCATTGGAGAAATTCAAATGGGTGGATTGAAAAGCCCGACCTTTCCTTCCAATGCGATTGGCCCTTATACATGTAAGCCCTGGGCCTTTGTTTTCCCATATATCCGCAGGCCCCCGCAAATGGGTGTCGAGCCGTTTCATATATATATAACCTGCCTGAACCATTAAAAACTTTTTTTTTCATTAAATTTTTGGTTTTATATATTATAACATGGTCTCGCTCGTTCATTGATCGGAGCCCTTCTCTGCCGTTGATCATTGGGCCAATCCGATGGCCAGTGCTGTATCGCATCGGAAAATATCGTTGGGCGTGTTTATATTTTATGCCACCCCCGATTGGTCATTCCTCGATCCATCCTACACCGTCGATCTGATCTGCAGATCGACGACACACACTCAATCGCTTCGGCGCCCCCCATACCTATTACCCCACCGATTGCGAAGCCCCGATTGCATGTGGGTCGTCCACATGTCCAAATCAGACAGTCCAGATCAATCCTCCTCGCTTTGGTTTAAAATCATGCGCCCCACTTCATAATTCTTTATGACCAATCTTAGTCGTTTATCTCTGCAGATCAACGACCCTTATTAAACCTTGTTCCGCCTTTGCACTATTTCATTCAATCCCCAGATCGCATCTAAGCCGTTGATTTGATCCATCTAGTGGATCATATTAACCCAGACAGGCCTGCCCCCTGTAGGTCCTGCCTTCCTCAGTTTTTAATCTTAGCCGTCCAATCCTTGATCCGATGGCCCATATTGAAACCGCCCCTCCTCCTTCTGCTCGTGCATCTATATAATATTGCGCTCGCTCCCCACCGTTAGATCCGAGGCCCGAGATCTAACGGCTGATGTTCCATATCGCGTAACTTTAAACACGGATGTTAATCCCCAAATTTTACGAGATATAAGATTTTTTGAAAAGACACGTGGCGGCCTCTAACGCATATCACGTTCAAAAAGGTGAAACCACCTTTCTCCCATTTTTCTACGCGAAACCCGTGGTTTCTCCTCCCAAAACTGCCTTCCCTCATTTATACTATGTTTTATCACGCGCGACATATGCTGTTGATCTCTGCAGATCAATGGTCCCAATGGGATTTCGCGTTGTTCTATCGCCCTCTACCATACACCAAGGGCCTTCAACGAGAAATCATAGTCGTTGATCTCTGGGTCCAATCTGATCCAACTGCCCAAAATGCTCCGCAAAACCCCAATTTTCATTTCAAAGCTTTTCTTCCGCCAAAGGGATTTTTCCCCTTTTCCTTTGTTTTTCTCACATTTTCCACCATAACATAGTAAATTTGACCCCTTCACATTATTATTGCCCTGATTTGTCTCGACCATCGATCAAATCAGATCTATGGCCCGGATTTTATCCTATGCTCCATTCTTCCAAATCTCCTCCTTCTGACCCCTGCAAGCCCATCTCCACCATTGGATGCTTTCATCCAATGGATGCGACCTAATACGTAACCTCCAAAGTAGTTTTTTACCCAATAATGTAGGATTTATTATTTTCTTTTTATTTTTTTGCAGGTGTTGAATGGTTTTTCCATTATATCAAAGGGAAACCAAAGGCCGTGGATGACGAACTCCCACGACTTTGTACATAAACAAAAACCATTCCACGGGGTTCAAACTTCACGTTTCGTCAATGCTTCATGGGCATTGATGCCATATGAGCCATTTGCGGCACCTGCACATCAACAAGACACAGAAAATTAAATCAAAGCCAAAGAGTATCAGCGTTGAAGAATTAAATCAAGCCAGAAATGAAGAATTGAAGCTGACTTACATAGTTTTAATAGATTACAGCTAAGATTGAAATCAAAAGCCTAATCTATTAAATTAAACACAGTTAAAGAAAAATAAAAAACATTTATCAGACAGAGGACACCTCCACTTCCACATCAGAGGAAAATTGATTCCTCTCAGCTACCTAATGTCACCTATAGCCTTATAGCATTCAAAAGAGGCCGAGTAATGACCAGAACATACGATATTTTCCTCACAACGGCCGAACATTTAATTCAGCCGAAGAAATTATTGCAAAAAATATCTGCTGAGTTACTACAGAGATGACACAGAAGCCTTAAAGTCAACAAAATCATCCCACCGAGCTTAAATACTTAATGTAAACCAATTAATACAGGAAAATATCTGTAAACTTCTCCATTGAGCCCCTCAAAGGTTGAGAAGTACTAAATATGTATTAATTGAGCCCTTAGATCTTTTCTCTTTCGACCTCCTCATCCTTCTATAAAATCTTATTGAGGAGTTCACTGTAAACGTTGGTTGCAGAACTTTGAAATATACTTGTGCTCGAAACTTCTACCTGTAAATAGTGTTCAAAGGCTCTTGAACCTTTGTTTGTAGTCACATAAGTTAGGCTGAGAAGTGAAGATGATTGTTGAACTGAAACATTGGACTTAAAGCTGTAACTGGTTTGAAGCATCAATACAAGTTGATTTATGGGATCCTGGTCTATGTCAACGGTGATGTTATTTCTTATTGTAAATTGTTATTTTATTTCTGTTTTTTCCTTGTCCATATTCTCTGATAAATAACAACAAGCATAGAGTTAGGATTTACTATTTTCTTCCAAATTGTGTTGTTTAGGAATGATTTAATTCAATTTAAGTAGTTAGGAATGCTGGCGTTCCCTCGTCCTACTGTCTGAGCTGAATGTTGTTCTTGAATGTTATTTTCAGTTTATGTTAAGTAGATATGAACTAAGGAAGTAATGGTGAGCCATGTCCTTTAGTTTTATCCCCAAAAACTAGCTGAAAGTTTCCCTAAGAGTGTGTTGAAAGCAGGCTAGGTTAAAAGTCCTTACTTGATCTTAGACCATTCTTTGTTATCTTCTGTGTCTATCTTGAAAGTTTACTAAGTAAAGCAGAGCTATGGAAGCTTATGGTGAGCCCTGTCCTCTAGTTTCTTCTCCAACAGTTTCTTTTACAGTTTCCCTTCATGTTTAAAATGTTTTTCTATTAAAAGTGCATCAAAATATGGCTAGTTTCAAAGCACTTACGAGATCTTAGATTATTTTTATGTCTCTCTTAAATGCATGCCAAAAGCAGGATAGTTTCAAAGTACTTACTTGATCTTAGGCTACTCTTTGTTCTTCATTTGTTTAAATTCCCCTTCTTGTTGTATCATTTCATTCCATAAAATCAACTTTAAAGAGATCCTTAGACATAGATGACTTTCCCCATGGACCACTCTTGAACCTTGTTGTTTCAATTAAATCCTATTATGAATCCATATCCCAATGGACTAAGAACCAGTGTTATATCTATCTTTTTAGCCAAAGCTTGTTCTGATTGCTTGCAACTTCACACCTTTGAAACTCTTTCCATTTAGAACTTTCCACTGAACTGATAATCATGCTCAACCATCCAAAACAAAAAAAAACCCCTACTCTTAATAACTAGCCTAATATCATTACCCAAAAGCTTTAAAGATAAATCCATCTTTGCACTTATTGGAGAGATCCCTCTCTAGATTCAGGAGGGCTAGATCCTAGAATCCCAAAGTGGTTGAAATAGTGTTCTCCATGTAGTTGGAATTTGCCAATATTGCTAATTATAGGGAGCTAACAAGGTCTTTATAGTGTAGGGGCACCAGATCGAGTTAATGGTCCAGGATATATACTTCCTGACTGGTCTTCGACCACTTGGGATTGTAGGGAATACTCAGCCAGTAATACTGCGAGGGCGGAATACAATAGAGTTTGTAGAGTGCCATTTTCGACCAGGTCTCCAAGTCAAGGGGTTTCAGATACCCATCGGGGATATGGAGAGGTTAGAGACACGTGCTCTGGCCACAGCGGTGTTGTGGATCCTAGGAAACCATACACTCCACCACATCACCGGAGGGAAAATGATGCTTGTGGAGAGTGTTTTGAGTGGGACCTACTATGGGTGGGCCGAGATGATGATTTCGTCATTCAAACGAAAATTTTTAGTATGTAAGAGGCAAGCAAACCATGACTGTGCATATGGTACAATTTTGTGCTCGTTCTTCTTTGAGAAGATCCCGACACTTCGATCTCACATAAAACAACAAGATGGGGGCCCGTGAGAGCCTAGGATGCCCTGGTGGGGGTGACTACTGTGCAGAGGAGGGGGTGGGGCGGTTGGACGTGTTAGCACCCTGTAATTAGCAAGATTGGCAAAATTCCAACTACAGGGAGAACATTATTTCAACCACTTTGGGATTCTAGGATCTAGCCCTCTTGAATCTGGAGAGGGATCTCTCCAATAAGTGAAAAGATGGATTTGTCTTTGGAGTTTTGGATAATGATATTAGGCTAATTATGAAGGCCAAGGGTTTGTTTTGTTTTTGGATGGTTGAGCATGATTACTGTTTGAGGTGGAAATTTCTAAGTGCAAAGAGTTTCAAAGGTGAGAAGTTGCAAGCAAATAGAACAAGCTTTGGCCAGGAAGATAGATAATTGCAGGTTTTAGTCCATTGGGCTATGGAGTCATACTAAGGTTTAATTGAAACAACAAGAGTCAAGAGTGGTCCATGGGGCAAGTCATCTATGTCTAGGGATCTCTTTGAAATTTTATTTATGGAATGAAATGACACAAAAATAAGGGGAATTAAACAGATGAAGAACAAAGAGTAGCCTAGGATCTGGTAAGTACTTTGAAACTAGCCAACCTTTGAAAAACACTTAAGAAAGACATGAAAGTAAACTAGGATCTGGTAAGTAATTTGAAACTAGCCAGACTTTGATACACTTTCAATAGAAAACATATAAAAACAGAGGGAAACACAAATGATAACAAAGGATGGTCTAAGATCTGGTAAGTGCTTCTAAACTAGCCAACTTTTAACACATTCCAAGGGAAACATTCACACAGTCTTTGGGGATAAAAATAGGACAAGGGCACACCATATATTCCTTAGTTCATCTCTACTTAACATGAAATGAAAGTAACATCCAAGAAAAATATTCAGCTAAAGAAATAAGGCGAGGGAACGCCAAAATTCCTATGCTTAAACTAAATTAAATCATTCCTAAATAACACAGATTGGAAGAAAACGTTCAGATAAATATTTTTAGTCAAAGAAGGGTACTGATATACATTAGGTCCTAACACTATGCATGTTTTTCTTTATAAGAGAAGATGAAAACAGTGAAAACAAAAACAAAATAACAAGTTACAATGAGAAAAACATCACCGTCCACATATACCAGGATCCCATAAATCAACTTGTATTGATGCTCCAAGCCAGTTACAGCTTCAAGTCCAATGCTTTAGTTTAGAAATCATCTACACTTCCTAGAATAACTTATCTATTACAAGTAGAGCTCCAAGAGCTAGTGAACACTATTTACAGATAGAAGTCTCAAGCTAAATTACATTTTAATGTTCAGTAGCCAAATCAAACAACCCCTCTCTCATCTTCTGCAGTAGTATTTATAGAAGAATGAGGAGGTGAGATCTGATAAGATATCTCTAAAGATAATTAATATAGACTTAATGGCTTCTTGGACTTTGGCGGGCTCGATGAAGAAGCTTACATAGGTGTCCTCTGTATTAAATAATTTACATTAAGATTTAAGCTCGCTGAGAGCTCTTTCTAACTTTTGAGGCTCTATGCAATATCAAATTAATTCTGCTAATATTTTGTCATTAATTTTATTTGCAGAATTAAATTCTCTGATTGCGCTAAGGCAAATACCTGATCTCGATCAATAACGTCGGCCTCTGTTTGAATGCTTTAAGGCACAGGTGGCACTATGGTAGCTAGGAGGAATCAATTTGCCTCAGATGCGGCGGTGGAGGCTTTCTGTCGGTAAAAAATTATGATTTTCTTTAAACTGTGTTTTAATCGGGATGATTAGGCTTTTGATAAACCATCTTAGCCGTAATCCCCACAGATTTTTCTTCAATCTTCTGTTCTAGTTTATTTTTGTCTTCGACACTGATATTCTTTGATTTGGGCCTGATTTACTGTGTTTGTTGGTGTGCAGGGCTACGCAGGGGTGATATGGAATCAATGCCTCATGAAACACCTATGAAACATGGAGTTTAAACCCCGTGAATGAATTTCTTTAATGAATTGAAGGCAGGAGGATCATCACCCTCAGCCTTTGAATTTTCTTCAGCATGGCGGAAAAACCATTTAAACCCTGCAAAATACAAAAAACATTATGAAATCCTACATATATAGGTTTACTGCTTTGGAAGGACATGTGGGGAGAGCATGGCCATTGGATGACATCATCCAATGGTCGAGATTGGTCAGAAGAAGTCAAAGGGAAGGCGGAAGAAGAATTTAAATCGGGACCATCGATCACGCAAAGATCGACAGTCGGGAGTGGAGGTGAATAAATAATGTGAAGGGGTCACATTATTCAGAAAAATAAAATAGAAAATGGAGACAAAGGTTTAAAACCTTTGTTTCGGCGAAAAATGGTGGAAAATGAGTGGGGAATTTGGGATGAACGGGGGCCGTCGGATGAGATCAACCCACGTGATCAATGGTGGAGATCGGGTACCAAAACCTTATAAACATGCTCGGATTTCAAAAATAGTTAATAAAATGATGCTGTATAAAGTCCCCGGGTCCGCATTGGATGACTGTGTGAGGACCAATGAAGGCCCACCCCAGTCCGTTGATGCCGCGTGGATGCTGACTGGGTATTTGGGGCCACTGGTTTTTCGGGACTGCTGTCGTGGCTGTGGGGACCAGGGCGACTATTTTTGGGTCGTCGATCTACAGATCAGATCGACGACGGAGATGATTTTAATACCGCGCCGTACCTTGGTCTATCTATTGGGCTTCTTCAGAGCACGATCAATGTCCGATGAGTGGCCTCAGATCAGACGGCGCGCATCGATATCACGTTCACTCCACATCCGATCTTTAACACCTAGGGAAAATGGTATCGCCATACCGCCCGAGGCCACGTTTCGGTCGGCGGCGTTGATCGCTACCGATCAGGGAAAAATTGCTTTCCTCTCAAAAGCGGTGCGATGAAAACCGCTTTCGTCCCTTCTTTTAATATAATGAAAAATAATTATATGGGCACGTTAGACCAGAACTTTGGGTAAGTGGGTTTATATAGTGTTTTAGCGCCCGATTGCGCGCACCAGGGTTATATGGAATAAAAATATGATCGGAGGTTTACGTATGAAGGGCCAATCGCAATCAGAGCTTTTAACATGGCAAAATATTTGCGCCCTCGGCTCTTTGCGATGCAATAAGTGCTTAAAGGATTAGCGCCTGGTTCCAGCACCAGGGCGTATGGAGGGGTAGGGTTAAATACTTAGCCCAAGAGGGCTTAAGTCTATAATATAAAAAAGATGATCTTTATGCAATTTCGATGTTTTTAATGGACGTTGGGGGGTTTCGAAAAGGCAAAGAAAGGGTCTTAAACCTTATCAAAGGGGTTTCGATGGAGGAAAAGCGGGAAAATATGAAAATGAAAGATTTCATGGAGGATGAAGGGGTTAAAATGAGGTTAGTTTAGAAAGAGGAAAGGAAAGGGGAAGGGATTTTGCAGCAGTATTTTGTCTTGGAAATCAGTAGGATTTCAGAGTGTAAATGGGCACAGCAGTGAAGATTTGGACAAAGGAATGAGGCCTTCAAGAGTCTTCAAGAGCCAACACTTTTTGTAATAAAATTTGTTCCTTGAAGGCTCAAAAAATCATTTAGCCACCTTTTGGTATAACAATTTTCACAGGTGGCTAACAGTGGCTCCACTTGGGGATGGTGCCTTCTTGAAGGCATCAAGAACTTCAGACCTGCATTCTCTGGGAGGCTAATCAGTGCCTTATCCATTGGGCTACCTTCCTTTCTATGGATGATATTGCTTTGCCTTGAAAACATATTAGCAGTCATAAAAACAATGGATCTTCATCAATACAACTTGTCTACCTACCCAATCCTACATATCTAACAATTTTTCTTCTTTAGAGTGCACTTGGATTGGAAGACTCTTTTACAACATTTTATTCTTTGAAAGCAGGAAATATAATCTATTTCTACTCCTTATTTCTCCATGGACTCATATTAAACAGTTGAGCCCATATGATTCTCTACCTAATCTACTATCTATTGGGATTAAACTGTCCAACAGATTTTTATTCTTTACATTCTACAACATAAATTTAAAGGCATACAAGTCGGGATTGAACAGTCTAACTTGATGCTGGTCTATGGCATAAAAAGCAAGCTGCACATAGACATTATTTTTCACAAAATTTAAAACAAAATGGAAGGCTTGAGATCTGAAAATTCAAAGCATTTCCTTCACCCTTTTTACAGCTCTGTTTTGACTCTTGCTTTGAGTTATTTTCCTTGTTTCTCTAGTTCAGATTTTCAGCTGATTAGAACCAAATTTACATATGTTCTGACTCAGAAAATAAAACAGATTTGAGTCATCTCTCTTTGGAAACTTAGGTTCATATTTTGAGCATGTTTGAACCTTTAAATTCTATCCTAATCTAACTATTGATAAGCCAAGATTAAACAGTTTGGCAAATAAAATTCACTATCCTATCAACAGTAAATTTAAAACTAATTAGTCAGGATTAAGTTGTTTGACTAACTAGAAGTGTGTTCTCTAGGAGTGGCATTTGAGCTTGCACACTTTCAGATTTGTTTCTCTTTTTGGTATGGGGCTATACCTCTCTTGCTTTCACAATCTGCCCTCTTTTCTTTCTTTTCTTTCTTTTTGTGTTTTTGATTTTTTATAACTTTGAATGCAATGATGGGTGTAGTATTTATAATGAGAAAAATATAAAAAGGCTTTTGGAAAATAACATGGATCAAGAGAAGTAATGCTTAAGCATCCTGCCATTGACAGGACCCCCAAACAATTCTGCTCCATTCAACTCCTGCAAGAAAAATGCATTATTACCAGCATGTGAATGGATAAAGTAAGGGACAAGCCATAAGTTGTCAAATTTTCCATGCTGGCCCTTGTCTTCCTGCCTTGAGTCCCACTTCAAAAATTTGTCCCCAATATTGAAATTGCTGACCTTTTTTCTTTTGTCGAAAATCTTTTTAATGTTGTTCTGCTTCTGCAATGCTTTGTTATAAACCTCCTCTCTGGTTTGTTGAATATGACATATTTGATTTATTATTCTGATCATGTCATTCTCTTCAGTTTGCAACTCTTGAATCATATTCATTACTGGTACACCAAGGCTGTTTGGAAAAATTGCATCAGTACCATACACAAGCTGGAAAGGTGACATGCCAATAGATTTCTTCAAATTCAATCTGTCAACCCAAAGTGCATTAACTAGCTTTGTGTGCCAAGACGTTTTTTTGTCCTCCAATAGTTCCCACTATTGAAAAGGAGCTTCAACAGTGATTGGATGCAGAGGTAGGGGTAGCAGTTTTCTTTTTCCTTAAAAAACTTGACATTTATGACAGGCAATGATCATCATGTGTATATCAGGAAAAAGAGTAGGCCAACAGAAACCAACCCTCAAAATTTTGTTGGCTGTTGTCTTCCACTATAAATGACCTCCACACTCTCCTTCATGGAACTCATGCTTAACCTTCTTTGCATCAAACTCAGGGAAACATTTAAGCAATAGACCACTTGCATTTTTCCAATAAAGACATCTATCTATAATGCAATAGTTTATAGCTTTTAACTTTAGGAACCTTGCCTTTGTTTTTTTCAAACTAGGAGGTGTATTTAAATTAAGAAAAACATAAATAATATCAGCATACCAAGAGGAATTCATAAAATGGTCTTCAACAATGGGAGTTGAGATTTCCTCTTGATCGTCCAAAGCATTAATAATATTTATATCAAGAACTTCAAAATTTGATTCAGCCATTAATCTAGATAGACCTTGGCCTTTGATCAGCTTAGTGGGTTTTATCTCTAAATTATATTCAAGGATAACAGCAATCCACTTACCTCTCTTACCATTTGGGTCCTGCGTTAGAATGTCTTTAACAACTGAGTTTGGGACAAAGGAAATGATGTGTGAATGAAGGATGTATACTCAGAAGTCTTTCAAAGCTTTAACCAAAGAAAAAGCTTGATTCTCCATAATGTTATAATTTAGAGGGGCATCCCTCAATGCCTTGATAAAGAATGCAATAGGGTGCTCTTGTCCTTGTGGATTTTTCTGTAACAGGACAACAGCTATGGTATGTTCTGATGCAAACAAAAAAATATAAAAATCTTTTGAAAAATCAGGACTTATTAGAACCGGTGTTTTGGTTAACGCTTATTTCACCAGCTCAAAGGAATTCTTTGCTTCAAAGGTCCATTTTACTCCTTGCTCCTTCTTCAACATGTTTGTGATATTCCTAAGAAGCTTAGCTAAATTGGGGGTGAACCTTCTCAAAAAGTTGATCTTTCCAATGAAAGATTGAAACTCCTTGATGTTTCTCGGATGAGAGATTTGCAATATGGCCTCAATCCTTTTGGGATCTACCTTAATACCCTCTTCTGAAATGATGTGCCCGAGAATTTTACCTTCTTGGAGCCCAAATAGTGTTTTCATAGGGTTTAAAGATATCCAAAACTTTTTGCATTTCTCGAAAACTTTTCTTAAATGTTGCAAGTGCTCTTCATCTGTTTTTGAAAACACAGTGACATCATCAAAGTATATAATGATGAAGAATCCCAGTTCTTCCGAGAATTCTATGTCCATGGCTCTTTGAAAATTTTCTTCAGCATTCATTAGACCAAAGGGCATTTTAACATACATGAAAGTGCCCCATGGTGTAGTAAAGGTTGTCTTTAATTGATCAGCAGGGTGAACTAAGATTTGATTGTACCCTGAGTAGCCATCAAGCAAAGAAATTCTTCTAGACCATACCACCCTTTGTAAAATATGATCCATATTAGGTAATGGGTATTTGTCTTTTAATGAAGCTTTGTTTAAGTCTCTAAAGTCTATACAGAGCCTAATTTTTGATAAAAAATCTTTCGGTGAAAATCACATCCAAATAAATTTGGTTGACATGTTTCGATGCGTTTCTCCATTTTTCTTCCTAACTAACACCAGATTAGACACCCACTCAGAATATATAATAGGGAAAATAATACCAGAATCGTACATTTTCATGATCTCCTTCTGAACCAAGGGCAACTAGACAGGGTTTATTCTACACAATTTCTGTTTGAATGGTTTTTGGTTTTCTTTAAGGGGGATTTTGTGTTGTATTATTTCAGTGTCATAGGATTTCAGATCTTTGTAACTCCAGCAAAAACATAAGAAAATTCTTTGAACAACTCTATATATTTGAGTTTAATGTGAGCTGGTAAAGTCTTAGACAGTTTGATCATCATCGGTTTAAGTTCAATACCTATATTGCACTCTTCCACTTCAGTCTCTACAGGTTCCAGTTTTGGTTTATTTGCCACATCGTTAAAATCGAACAACTCTTCTAAATGTGCCAGACCGCTAGGCAAACTTTCAGCTTTGGACTACAAGGTTTCTAACTCTTCTGTTTCTAATCCTGTAGTGAGCTCTATTTTGTTTTCAAGTTTTCTTGACAGTAGATTAATATTGGCAAGTTCAGGAGATGATTCTTCTTCTCCAAGAAAATTTTCTTCACTGCAGTCTGTTTCATAATCTGAGTCTGAATTGTGTAGTTCGAATTCATTTCTGAATTGCATGAAGTCTTCTATTTGTTTGTCTCCATAAAACACCTGCCAATACTTTTCATTATCAAGCATGGCTGGTCTAAATTTTATTCGAGTTGTGCAGTCTTTGGTTTCATATGGCGTTAAGCATGTTCTAGCTGCAAAGGCTAAATTGTGGGTGGTAATATTTCTTTTTCTTGGGACAAAAATCATTTTAGACTCCTCGAATGTTTTTAAAAGGTCCATGACATCGTTTCGGTAGGCCCTCAATCTGGGATGATTTGCATTATACTCCCCACTGACTTGCCGAATGACCAACTCTGAATCCCCATATTCTTTGATTCTTTTGGCTCCTAACTTTTTCAACAAACACAAGCCTAGGATAAGGGACTCATATTCCGCTATGTTGTTAGAACACTGAAAGTTTATTTTTCAATAAATTATTTCTGTGTGGTTGTTTCCATTGTTGCAGATCCATACACCTGCACCAGCGTAGGTCTTAGTGCAAGACCCATAAAAATACATACTCCATAGAGGATTATTTTCAGTTTCATCTGTTTGGTGTTTGTCTTCTTCAACTACTGTGCTTTCTGATTGTTCTTGAGTATCAGTACTTAGTTGAATTCGTTTCATTTCCTCAGGTTTTTTATTGGGTTGAGGACTAATTTCTTGACTCTCAATGTTTAAAAGCAAAGGACATGTGATTTTTAGCTCAAGACCTGTGTTTTTTTTGCTAGAGGTTATAGGTTCGGCAAACTTTTCTGACACTCCTACATTATCTTCTTCCTCCTCTCTATCTGTCATTAAATCGGACGAGGTCACTTGTTCACTGAAAATTTCATCATTGAAAAGGATAAATGAACCCAAGCCTATGTTTATAGAATAAAGGGGAGAGTTCTGTGGTCTGTCTTGACTTGTAACTGTGTATTGCATATGAGATTCCTGTAAAGTATTCTAGTCTGATTGAAAACAAGGATAGTCGCATAGGTCATGTCCATTTGCATAGTCCCCTGTAACTTAGCCCCCTAGGACCTAGATAATAACATTCCATACTTCGGGGGCACATCAGCCACAACAATATCCATTACTAAGCATTTGGCTAGAATCTGGGCTAAGTTGATGCAGAGGTCTTTGATTAATCCTACACATTTTACTCTGCTTGAGTCAAAGGAGTAAAGGTCTTTGTAAGGTCTGGTGATTTCTAGACCAAGGCTCTCCATCATGGATTTAGGAATTAAATTATGAGAAGCCCCGGAATCATGCATAGTGTTGTGCAAAATTTTTTCATTAACATTTAAACTTATATAAAAGGGAGGAACAGGTCCCTCTTGATATCTATCTTCAATCTTAGGACCAAAAATCAGCTCTGGCTAGTCATCATTAAGATTGAGCGTGTCATTATTCTCGTCAATGCTTAAAGCCTTCAAAATTTGGGTCCTATTGCTATAGGGTAAACTGCTTGGGTGGTTGGTTTTCGAATATCCCTCTCAGGGCTTTCCGGTGCCCGAGGCAGACAGTAAGATTAGCTATGCAGTTCAAAAATATGGCATGAGCATGTTCATATTAGCTTGAAATAACTTGAAGGAATACAATATAGAATTACCTCTTTGACAGTCTTGGAATCCCTTGGAGAGCGCTGCGCAGCAAAGCAAGAGTCCTTCTTCACCGGCTCCAAATCTGAGACCTGCAATCAGTCAAAGCACCTGCGTAATTTCTAATATAACAAGTATCCTATCAATTAAATCAATATACAATAAACATCTAGATTATACACATCTGAGCCATTCATATCATACTAGGCAAATTTTCAAACAATAATGACAATATTAAGCATTGAATGGACAAAACGAACATAGTTCTATTGATTTTGAAAGAAGGAGGATTACAACCATCGGTTGTACCAAGCCCTCCTCAGTCTCCCAATCTCTCTTCTCTCTCAAGTGAAGAAGTCCAAGTCAACAAGCTCTCTAGGAGCCTCTTTGACTCTTGGCCTTCACGATGTCACACTATTCTCTATTCCACAAGTATACAAGAACCTTGAGCAATCCTTCGACCTTCAATTAAGAGCCTTCAGCTCCTTCTTATAGGAGAGGGAGAAGGCCATTGTTGCCCTTCTCTTTCCACTAGTTTGGAATGGAAAAAGCTTAGATGTTTCTTTGATCTCCATGCTTTTGCCTCTTTTTGAGTTCAGTCTTCTATGGCAATGACCAATAATGAACTGGTGCTTCTGCAGTTTCCTTTGTGAGGGAAAGTCGGAGATTCAAATCATTCTCCGCGCTCTTTTCCCAATTCAAACTTAAAACACGGGTAACGCTCCCCTCCAATGTAAACAGAGCATTTCCCTAGCCACTAACGCGGCCAATGTACTGATTTCCTGCGTTATAACGCTCTTGTTCTATTCTATATAGGCGTTACCCTGGCAGAAATAGGTTTAATTTAGGTCTTTGTAATTCTTCCATATTTGTCTTCCCCTCTGAGCTGATGAGGAGGTATTTTGACCTGTAACAGATGCCCCCTAAAGTGTGAGGTCAGAGACAAAGACAATGGCCGAAATACTTTATAATTTGTAGAGATAGAGAGAGATTGAAAGACTGAGGAAAACCTGAAACAACAACATATGTCAGAAAATATAGTATTTGCCTAGAGTCGGGCATGTCCCATGCTCAGTAGCTTAAACAACATGATTTCTCTAGAATAGAGATATGAAGAATCTGTCCACCAATAGGCACAATGTGGAAGTGTCTATCATAACAGGATCAGGCTGCAGAAGCTGTCTCCATAAACAATATCACAGCTTGGGGAAGGGAACACACCTTTAATGGTGTAGCCTTTTGCCCCAAGGTCTTGACCGCCGATTCACTTAAACTGCATATTTATCAACATGTGAATGAAGGAGTTGTCATCGAACATGTGAGAAATCGTCTGATTACCAGTCGATAATGAAAACTGTTAACAGACGCGAAGGTGGCCACCGATAATGATGATGGTCCCTAAGATGCCCAGTACAATCTAGCGAGTGTGAATAAAAGGAGTTGAAGTCTAACACTCGTAGAATCATTCGACCAAGAGCCAATGATGAAGAACCTTGATCAAACACAAGACTACCTGCCACTGATGTCTGCAAGTATCTGGGTACTGATGTGTTTCTGGATCAACTTCCTAGATAAGGTGTTGAAGTCGATAGGAAGTGATCTGTTGAGAGGTAGGCACTGAGGCGTCCTACATCAGTCAACACGAAACGGAAATCAACTGATTTTGTTTATGATTTGAGATAAGGAAGAGTAAATGGGAACGTCAGACGACAAATAATTTCTGGCATAATGAACGGTTTGGTTGATAACAGGAGAAGTAGATAGCGAGATCTGCTTGAACAATAGAAGGCACTCTAGCAGGGTACTAGGCAGTTGAAGCGTGTTTGAACACCAAAGAGTGTGTTAGGATTTAACTGGTGCAGGGACACTGGGATTTGAAGGCTAATACTCATAGATGTTAGGGTTCGGCTAACTACGAAAGAGTTTTCTGGGAAGTGCCATGTTCAAGAATTTTGCTGCCAAATCGACCTTTTTTGGAAATGTAACAGAGGTAGTATCCATTTTGTCCAAATTTTTCCCCGTCTGATTAAGTTTAACGAGTCCAGACGAGTAAACTCGGTGAATTTTTCATGTTTAAAGAGTCTGAAAAATGTCAGGAAAGACAACTCTGTGCCCCATCCGATTAGATTTAACGAGTCCAGATGAGCAAACTCGGTGAATTTTTCATGTTTAGAGAGTCTGAAAAATGTCATAAAAGACAACTCCATGTCCTGTCTGATTAGGTTTAACGAGTCCAGACGAGTAAACTCGGTGAATTTTTCATGTTTAGAGAGTCTGAAAAATGTCATAAAAGACAACTCCATGTCCTGTCTGATTAGGTTTAACGAGTCCAGACGAGTAAACTCGGTGAATTTTTCATGTTTAGAGAGTCTAAAAAATGTCGTAAAAGATGACTCCATTGGGGTACCTTTGTCATGTATTAATAACCGAGCACAGCAAAGGGATAATAGTAAGCCTGAAACAGTTCATTTTCCGTAAGTTAGTCCATCGAATCCGGAAAAGTGAGAAATCTATGTTCAATGGACGTCTACCTCATTTTGTTATGAGTACGAGGAGACGAAGTAAACTGAATATTCTTTGTGAAATTTTAACGAGTCCAACAAAGAAAAACTCGGTACCTCTGTGAAATTTTAACGAGTCACGCGAAGAAAAATCGATACCTTTTCTGTTTAAAGAGCTTTGAGAAAAAGAGGAAAAGAATAGCTCTTTGTTCTCTGTCTTCATAGTTTAACGAGCCTGACAAAGGCGACTCGGGATTTTTTCGGTTTTATGAGCGAGAAAAAGATTCCTGAAAAGAATGCTCAATACTTCTCCATAGTTTTAATGAGTCGGAAGAAGAAAACTCTAGGTTTTTCAGATTAACGAGCAAGAAAAGACCAAAAAAAAAAGAACGCTCGATGCCAACTTCGTATAAGTTTAACGAGTCCGAAGAAGAGAACTCAAGGTTTTTCGGATTAACGAGCAAGAAAAATACCGTAAAAAGAATGCTCGATAAAACATGAGTATGTCTGCTCATAAATCTTGATCCCTAATTAGAACATCAGTACCAAATCTCGAGAGTTGCGACATGTGTACAGCAAGAAATCACGACTTTGCCGACTGACTTAAGAGAGTCATTCCCTAGAATTTTCTATAAGAAGGTCAGAAGACTTTCATTTTCACTATTTTGAGTGCTGTGAAGAAGCTCTAGAGTGGAAAAGGGGTGAAAATTTCAGCTGACGATTACAGTCAATCCGGGAAACAGTTTTCTATTCCGCGAGATCCAGGTAAGAGCTAGAACCTCCTGTTATCATTTAATTGTTGATTTGTTAGTTTTTGTTGGTTCAAATTTAGGAAATTTTGAGGCCCTAGAAAAATATTTGTGCCTAACGCGGGTCAGGAGTATGATAGCCGCGTTAAACGCATAACCCGTGAAGGGCTTGCATGTTAGAACGCTCTGTTTTGTACTAGTGCCCGCGTTAGGCGCACCGTGCTTTCTAAAAACTCAATTTTTCCATTTTTGAAGTGGTCCAGGCAGGTTTTAATTGGTTGAAAATGTTACATTTGTAGGTGTTCAGCTGTTAATCATGAGTATCTGGCGAGAGAGAGCATGAGCGGGAAGAACGAGAGATGGTGACAGATGCAGCGAGCTTAATGGCTCTGCGGAGGTGTGGATTGCTCAAGTATGCCCGTTTAGAACTGATGAGGGGTCAAGAGGACCTCCTGAGGTGGCTGATCCAGCAGTGGGACGAACGGTATCATGTCTTTCGGATTGGTGGCAATGAGCTCGCCATCGAAAAGGATGATGTGTACTTTTTGACCGGCTTGTCATGTCATGGGGCGAGGCCCAATTTGACGGGGTCCAAAGCTGACCCTCGTTCCACTACTGATTTGATCCATGCGCACTGCATACGTGGCACCCAGGCTGTGAGTAACCGGATACCTATTGCACAGGTGACTCTGAGACCCCTGCGGTCTATATTATGGATGATTGTTCGTTTGGCAGGTGCCAAGAGTCAGCATGTGGCAACCAAGGCTCAGATGATCCTAGCCTTGGATTGCATGCAGCCTTAGGTTTTCGACTGGTTTGACGGTGTGGTCCGTCGGGTCCGAGCAGAGCTTACTGCATGCAAGACCCGTACTCAAAGGGAGTTTGGGTACGGTACACTGATTTTTTCTTTCATACTGGAACGGATACCACTGATGAGGCCTAGGATCCCTACAGCACCATTGGGTCCATGTGAGCCGAGGCAGGCTCGGTGGGCCACTTTGCTTCCACGGACTGGAGAGGGTCCTGTTCGTCACTGTTTTGATGAGGGGTTTTTTGATTGGCTGGACTCTCAAATCATCATGATTGAGGATTATCCCTATGCAGGGATGAACTTCACAGGCGATCCCTAGTTATTCTTGCCCCCTGGCACTCAGTGGGGGCCCGATGGTAAGAAAAATGATCAGTGTTTTTTCAAAGAAGTTTTTGTGTTTTTAGCTTTTGAATGTTTATGTAGAAAAAAAATTTGCTTAAAAAGGGGTGAAAATTTAGTTTTGACATGAAGCTTTTGCTTGCTTGACATAGATGTGGCACCTTTCCATCCAGTTGGGGCCCCTTGCTATGCACAGCAAGGATTGCAGCTACCTGGGGCAAGCGCACCAGTAGAGGATGCGGAAGCCGGCGACGACGATGATACCCAATTTTTACATGAACTCTCCAGGAACCTGGAGGGTCTGAGTATGGGTATACCACCGCTTCCTATGCGGGAGGTTCCAGTTCGTCTGCAGCGGCATACTGTGGGTGTGCTGGAGAGATACTTAGTCCCTGTGAGGAGGATAGCTAGAGCAGTTGTATGCTATCATGAGCATCAGGCTTAGCTGGTGGAGTAGATGTATTAGTGTCAGAGCATGGCTTAGTGTAGCCAAATTTTGTAAAACACCCCAAGTTTTTGGAGATTTTCTTTTTGATGTTTACTATGTACTGGACATGACATATATATATGTATGTATATTTTTGGTGATTTGTGTTTTTAAATTTTTATGTATTTTTTGATGTGATAAAAATGTATGTGCTCATGAGTAAATCTTTTACAATAAATGCGATAAATGCCAATCTAACTCAAAATTTGCCAAAGAATCGGCTAATGCATTAAATTCTCTAGGAACGTGTTCGAATGTGATTGTTTGAAATTGAAATTCTAAAAGTCGCACTCGTAAAAAATAACGTAGCAATACAGGGTGGCGGACACGGTAACAATTGTTTAACTGCATAATGATGAGTTGGGAATCTAACCTGACCACTAAATCGGAGATGTCACGAGATGCCGCTTCCGTGAGGAGTTGGATCACTGACATGTACTCGGCAACATTATTGGTGGCGTTACCTAGGAAGATTCCCCCGGAACCAAGAAGGTCCGACTCAGGAGTATAGAGAACCCAAGCAGCTGAAGCAATGTGTCTAGTGTGACGACTAGCACCGTCCGCATATCCGACGTATGATAACGAATGCGATGACATCTGTGTGAAAGAAAAATATTACATGAGAAAAACACCTTAAACCAAAAAACAATAATCCAGAAGAATCAAAATAAAATAGGCAAAAATTATATACATAAAATTACAAAGCATATGCCTAGTGCGAAACTAGGCAAAATACTTCTTCAGATAGAGCCCGTTGCAGGGCTCCTCGAGTGGAATTCCATTACAGTCCTGTAGTTCGTAAGCTCCTTTTGAGAGGGCTTTAGTAACGATGTAAGGACCGAGCCATAATGGTTGGAGTGTTCCTGCCCCCAAGAGGTCGTGCTTTTGATCATATAGTAGAACGAGATCACCCTCTTGGAAAGAACGAGGCTTGACAGATTTGTCGTATTGAGCTTTAACTCGGCGCTGGTGAGCTTCGAGTGCTAGTGTAGCATCTCGATGAGTTTCGTCCAAATGATCAAGCGAGAGCAAGCACTCTTCTGTGGTGGTGGTGCCAGGCAGGAGTTCAACGACAAGTTTGAGTGATGGGATTTCGCACTCGATCGGAAGTACTGCCTCCAGGCCGAAAGCAAGTTGGAAAGGTGTGATATTTGAAAAGCAATACGGAATATTTTCCATGATACCTGTCTTGACTGAGATATCAATGAGCAGTGTCTTGGAAATATTACCCATGTTCCCTTCTGAATCGATAGTGTGAATAGTCTTATAAGAGGAGGGAACTATCTCAGGTTGGTCAAAAGACGGGATTTCAGTTTTTATTGCCTCTGAATCAATCGTTGAAGTGCGATGGTGAAACTCTCCCCAAGGTCATTCTTCTAATGACATGATCTCTTGAAGAGCTTCGTCTGTAGGCCAGACTTCATTGAGGAGATCCTTAGAGAGAACTGTTATGGGAGAGAGGTTTGTACCTGTGGTCGAAACCATATCAGTGGAGGGTTCAGATGTGCTTTGGATGGCTTGATAAGCCAACTCAACCGGCGAAAGCGGCATATGATCTCCATAAGAATCAATATCTGAAGGTGCCGGGATGATCCATGGGTCGATAGAGCCATCTGAAAAGGTGGATATCATTGCAACCGTTTTTGGGATCTGTGGCGGTGGTAGAGGAAAACAACCCAGTAGGGAAGATGCCTTCAAAAGACCGGTACCGATACTGACGAAGAGTCAGGGACACCTCCTATTAGGGGTATAGAGCTACTTGGTAAAGTGGCATAATCAGGGGTGCAGAAGGATAGCTGATCGACCGTGACTATTTTCCCATCCAATGGAAATAGGATGAGTCAGAAGACCGAAGACACGATGGCGGTCATAGCATAAGACCAACTGCGACCGAGCAATAGATTATAGTCGAGATGATGCTCTACGACTTCAACATCCACGTTTACCATTTTCCCACTCAGAGTGATGGGAAAGCTAGCAAGGTATCCTTTTGGTAGGAAAGTGTGGCCATCGAAAGCTTTGAGGGAATTCGATGGTGGGGTTAGAGTAGGAGAACCTAAATGGATCCAGCAAGCTTGTGACATAACGCAGGTCGAAGCACCTTCGTCTATGACAGTACGATGGATTGGTCTCCCTTTTGACACAACCTGCACCTGGAATGCGAGTTGATGTGAGAGGCGAGGTTTAGCCTTTTCCATATCAAAGATTGCTAGCATGGAATCTTGGGGATCTATTACACCAATGGCCAAAAGGAAGGCTTTCCTTTGTGTTGGACAGGTTTGTAATACTTCAAGAGCAGACATAGCTGACGGTGCCTGCGCCAAATCTTCTACAATATTGTAGTTTTGGGCTGCACGTGCAGAGGTATTATGAGTCGTGCGTCAAAGTGTCCCTTTGGGGGGACGAATTACAGGTTCAATAGTAGGCCTTTCGATATATAAATCATTGGGCAGCGGCGGATTGGAACTAGTTCCAGGTTCCTGAGCATCTATGGTAGGATTTCCATAAAGCTTGGCGCGAGTTTGAAGGTCAACACTCTCGATGCCATAAATGGCAGATGGTCCTTCACCGGAAGGATATGAACCACCGTTGCCCCGTTGATGGGGTTGTGGCGGATTTTCAACCATGTGTTGATGTTGCTACGGTTGATTGGGGAAAGGATTGTGAAGAACGGCAAGTGTTCGCCCAGAATCCTTGTTAGCAATAAAATCGGTGCATTCCTGCAGCCGAGGACATTTGTATCTCAAGTGATCCTCCGCACAGATTTTGCAAGGAAATTTCATGGGTTTATCCTTTCCTCTGTCATTTCTGGCAGCATTTTTCTGATTAGGGTTGTTCTGATTATCTGACTGCTCTTCCGAAGAAGATGTTTTCTTCTTGTTCTTCTTATTTTTCCCGCTAGGTTTTTGTGAGATTTGCACCGAATTTATCTCAGCGGGAGGAAGAGGAGCCATTTGATGGGGGGCGGTGGCAGCCAAGGATGGCTGGGAGGTTTTCCCCCGAGATTGATTGGTGGCTACACCAGAGATCGCGCCAACGAGACCATCGGCATAAGCTCCGGTTTTCTGAGTAGCCGGAGGGTTTGGGTTACCAGGGGCATGGGGGAGTAGATCGTAAAGCGTGCCAGATTGTGAATAGATTAAATCCAGGTGCTGGGCACGACGAATACATTGATCTTCTGTCACCGCACCAGAAAGGCCAATATCTTTAGATATGTGGGGTAAAAGAGACTTGCAAAACCAATTGGCCAAGAGATGGTCCGGTATTGGCGCTTTGACGAGCCTCCTCATACGTCTCCATTCATGAATATGGTCGGAGATGTGGGTGGTGGTGTCTTGTCGCAGCGATGTTAACAATTCTGTTTCGGTTTCAACTTTAATTGGCAGTTGGAAGTTCTTTAAGAACTCCGTCGCTAAAGCGCCAAACGTATTGATGGCCGCGCGTGGTAAATCAATGTACCACTTGGCCGCGTTGCCTATAAGGGTGCGGGGAAACAGTCGAAGTCGAACACTATCATCTACCATGGAATTGGATATGGAACATAAATGGAAAGTAGTGATGTGTGCGGCCGGGTCGTCCCCATGTTTCCCGTTGAACTTTGGGATATCAGAAGGAATCTTATGCGGTATTGGAGGCTAAAGCGGGTTGTGGTTGATGGGGTCGTTCGTCAGCTTATGGATGTCAGGTATGTCCAAAGCTGCCAAGAAAGGCAATTGTGGATTTTCCCCCTAGTCTAACCAAGGCAGTATGGGCTGATTACTTGGACCATAGGGTCCTCCCATCCACGTGTTACCAGAAGGGTAAGTGGGACTTTGATAAAAACCTCCCATAGGTGGAGGAGTAGGAACATACGGTTGCTGTACATAGGGCATAGTGTATTGAGGGGCAAACGGTTGGTTGCCCCCAGCATAAAAGTGCCCTCCCACTCCAGATGGAGGTTGGGGTTGGTTAGTCCAAATGGATGCAATAGAGTTTCCCGGAGGCATACTAGTACTTGCATAATTTGGCAACGGTATAGATCCTACACCTATGTTTGAACCACTTAAGGGGATATTATTTACAATGGGTTGTCCCATTTGTCCTAAGGATTGCATAGGAAGAGAAATATTCCTTGCTACCTGCGTATTGATAACACTGCCCCCTGGTATAGTGGCCAGGGGGTTTGAACTCAACAGAGGGTTCCAACCAAAAGGGTTGCTAAAGGGTACCGAAGTAGTCATGCTTGTGGGAGGAGCTACCATGGTCCCCAACGTGGTTACGGTAGGAGTAGATGCCGAAGGGTTCGGTAAACTACTAACGGTTGTGTTAACCATAGGATTGGGGGTAGGTGTATGTTGACTACTGGGGTTACCCAGTAATGGCATAGAACTGACCACCGGCGGGGAGGATGGTGGCGAAACAGGAATGGTTGCCATTGGTATCGACCCTGTGGATGCTGGTGGAGAAATAGATGTTGGTGTTGCCGCAGACATATCTCAGCATGATTTAATTTGGATTATCACAGGCCCTAACGGATCAGTGAGCGGAGGATTGTAATTAGGTACAACGCCTTTAGTGAAAAGGTCCGCCGGGAGTTCCAGCTGATAAGGGTCTATGTGATAATCAAGATTAGTCAGAGGAGACTTCTCTTCCGTAGAAGGCCCGGGTTCACCAAGGTTTAGTTCTTCCTCAAGGTTGAGAGGAGGTAGACCTTGCTGTCGTCGAGACAGATGGCGTGGGTCAGGGGACGCCACGGTGACTGGTTTGATTTTAACAAATTTTATTAAATTGTGATCTATTATGAAGTCTCAAATGACAGTAACCACACACCTAACAAAAAGAAAAAGGACTTTCTAAAAACAATTAGCAAGCAGCCAGAATAGGGTGCCCTATCTGAGTACTACCGTTCACTGGTGATGAAATCCAGTCTCGCAATACTATACCGAGAGGGTTGGTCGAAACTACAGTTACGGTCACTCTAGAGCTTCGCCCAAACCTTAGACGATAGGTGTAAGCACTCTCGTGAAGACAAGTACCCTCCTAAAGACCGAAGACAGAGTGGGTTCGTCTGTTTCAGGTACCAGGACAGCCCGTCCCAGTCACCTTGTGTAAGTCCCTAAAAGTATGGCCACTAAGGATACCTCAAATCACAGACATCATCAGGGGGGTCCACGGTCAAGGATAGTGTGCTATATGGGCAGAATACCTAGATCCCCGATCTAGTTTCGACATCCCCGAAGGGAACCCCAATATATAACACACCCACAGGATGCAGTCGAAGGCGGGCTACTTTCTAGTGCGCCCAAGTGTTGTCTCGCGCTGAGCTCCGGTAAAGGAACGGTCCCGATAATGTGAGTGTAGCAGGATTTCACTCGTTAATGACTCTAGTTTTCAAGTTTTGAGATCTTGGGTAGTTTTCTCACTTTCCTAACCCAAGATCCTAGCCTGAACTACTGTTTGTGTGAGCTCAAAAAAAAGAGTAATTAGATTGATTTTAGTGTCGATTTATTTTTAGTGTACTTTTTTATTAGTCTTGCGGAGGGGGAATGGACGTATGAAGTATAGTGAGACTCTGACTCAAGAAACCATGCAAAACATGCTCAAAATATTAAATTCAATGAAGAGTGTTTCTACAGGGAGAGGTTTCTTTTTCAATCATCCATGCACCAACATGTAAATAACACAGCTCAACTTTTGAAGATTCAGACTTCTATCTACCTCTTTTAACAGTCTGTGAACTAAAACTTTCAAAATAAACTCAGCTAGATGCAGAAAAATAAATAAAATAAAAAAATTCTCTTTTAAAAAGTAAATGTTTTGCACACTAACTAAATAAGAGAAACAAATAACAATGCCAGTTTAGCAGACAGGCACAGGGATTCAGTCGGTGAAAGGTACTGGTGGCCAAAAAACTCTACAGGTAAAACACAATCACAGCAGTGAACATCAAGGTTTTTGGCTGAGTAACGCTCTATCTGTGAGAAAATACAGCGTTATAACACACTGTATTTAAGCATAGACCGCGTTATAACGCAATGGATAGCCTTCATAGGTCGCGTTAACCAGGGAAAAGCTCTTCAGTTGGCCAGAAAGGAGCAGGATTGAACTCTGCAAGCGTTTGGTATGTCTACTGGGCATCAAAAAATGGCCGGAAGGATCTTTGAATAGAGAAGAAGAGAAGAAAGGAAGGAATAAATAGTCCAGAAACTATGGGGTAAATTCCCCAGCGGATTCGCCAATTCTACTATAGGGTAAACTGCTTGGGTGGTTGGTTTTCGAATATCCCTCTCAGGGCCTTCCGGTGCCCGAGGCAGACAGTAAGATTAGCTATGTTGTTCACAAAGATGGCATGAGCATGTTCATATTAGCTTGAAATAACTTGAAGGAATACAATAGAGAATTACCTCTTTGACAGTCTTGGAATCCCTTGGAGAGCGTTGCGCAGCAAAGCAAGAGTCCTTTTTCACCGACTCCAAATCTGAGACTTGCAATCAGTCAAAGCACCCGCGTAATTTCTAATATAACAAGTATCCTATCAATTAAATCAATATACAATAAACATCTAGATTATACACATCTGAGCCATTCATATCATACTAGGAAAATTTTCAAACAATAATGACAATATTAAGCATTGAATGGACAAAATGAACATAGTTCTATTGATTTTGAAAGAAGGAGGATTACAACCATCGGTTGTACCAAGCCCTCCTCAGTCTCCCAATCTCTCTTCTCTCTCAAGTGAAGAAGTCCAAGTCAACAAGCTCTCTAGGAACCTCTTTGACTCTTGGCCTTCACAATGTCACACTATTCTCTATTCCACAAGTATACAAGAACCTTGAACAATCCTTCAACCTTCAATTAAGAGCCTTCAGCTCCTTCTTATAGGAGAGGGAGAAGGCCATTGTTGCCCTTCTCTTTCCACTAGTTTGGAATGGAAAAAGCTTAGATGTTTCTTTGATATCCATGCTTTTGCCTCTTTTGGAGTTCAGTCTCCCATGGCAATGACCAATAATGAACTGGTGCTTCTGCAGTTTCCTTTGTGAACTGACTCCTTTGTGAGGGAAAGTTGGAGATTCAAATCATTCTCCGCGCTCTTTTCCCAATTCAAACTTAAAACACGGGTAACGCTCCCCTCCAGTGTAAACAGAGCGTTGCCCTAGCCACTAACGTGGCCAATGTACTGATTTCCTGCGTTATAACGCTCTTGTTCTGTTCTATATAGGCATTACCCTGGCAAAAATAGGTTTAATTTAGGTCTTTGTACTTCTTCCATATTTGTCTTCCCCTCTGATCTGATGAGGAGGTATTTTGACCTGTAACACCTATATACATTCTAGGGAGCTAACTCAGTAAGGGGAACAAAGATTTTGATCTTTGAAATTTACTGCTCTAGGCTGAAAGGAATTTGGTTCTTTGAAGAACTTGTCTCGACCTTACTAGCTGCTAGTCTATCAGCAACATTAGCTTGCTGATTTGTTCTATTTATATTTGACAAAATTGTTTTCACAAGAGTACTAGCTGAAGTGTTAGTACTACTAATGTCCGTCTATTTTTCATTGTTTTGAGTGCCTTTCTCTGTACCTTTATCAAAATTAATAGCTACTATTTTGTCCTTCTGTTTGACAACTTTAGGCTTTGTTGTAGCACTGTTTTGTGAAGATTTTTCAGAGGTTTTGGTGTTGGGAGTTTGCTGACTAGTTTTGCTTCTAAGGTCATATTATTTTTGAGACTCTATGATGACATTTTCCATGTTTTGATAATAACTTTCATCATCATCTCTTTTGTCATAATAAGGTGTATAAAGACCTTGTTTTCTATCGCAATGAATCTCAAAGTCATCATCATCTACCCCCATCATGTTGATATCATCTTCCTCTGTTATCTCATCCGTTTCCTCAACCTCACTTACATAGTTTTGATGAAAGGGAGGAGTGATATGTTGATCATCTTCCCTGGGTCTGTTTGGAGGTTGGTTCCTTCTAAAATTCTGATTCTAGTTCTAGTTCCTATTTTGAGGAGCATTTTGGTTTTGGCTTGCTTGTGCTCTCTTAATTATGCTCATCTCTTTCATCATATCCTCCATCATTCTCTCCATCTTTGAGTTGGAAGTAGAGGGTGTAGACTCCTCTCTAAATGACACTCTCTTTTCATTTTTCATTCTTGCTCTCTTATCCATCAAGTTGACTTCCACAGAAAGAGCACCTTTTTGCATCTCTTCAAGAGTTGTAAGATCTCTCTCTCTCAGTTGATAGGCCATCTCAGGGTCAAAACCTTCAGGAAAACTGTTTAAAGCTGAGCCTTGTGGAGGTTTTAGATCTGGGGAAAGTGCATCATATACACTGTTAAATCTGGTACAATAAGCTTGTACACTTTCCTCGATGTTTCTATGGAGTTTCTTGTAATCATAAAGGACTTGGATAGGATTCTTCTTTACTTACCATTTGTTTAAGAATGTCTGATGGAAAGCTTGGAGATCATTGATACTATGGGGGGTTAAGCCTTTAAACCATTTTCCTACTTCTCCACCTAAGCTCTGAGAAAATAATCTAAGTTTGAAAGAATCATCATCAATTTCATTTCTGTCAAAGTAGTCATTCATCTTATCCATGTGTTTTGATGTAGTTGCAGCATTGATAGCATCATAGAATGGAATTTTGGACTGATAGTCTTGTGGAAGATTGACTAATGGTACAAGAAGGACTAAGGGAGCATACCATGTGTTGGGTATGTGTTATATTCTTTCCACGTACTGGCTTCCCACATCAGACATGCTGCGCTGCCATCAAATAGGGTATGGCTAGCCCCTTTGATTTTAATGTGGTGTCACCACCAAAATTTGTTTTTTGTGCGGACCCACTCATAGGCGGATCCGCCCATGGTTTTGTGCATGGTTTTGCACAGGGGTTTGGGGTTCGATGGTTTTCGGCCCCTGGTATTTTTGTAGATCCGGTCAAGGGAACTACGGTTATGTTCTAATCCAGGGTTAATGGATTGGGGTTTATGTATGCTCCTGCATGTATATATATGTGTTGTAACACTAAAAGGAATATAATGAAAAATCAAGCTGGTCGTCCCGATTTGGGATCCAGGGGAAAATCTCTGTGTTTATCTGTTTTATGTTTTATGCTCTTGCTATTGTTTATTTTCCGTTATAAGAATCGTGTGTAGATATTTCTGTTCAGGGTTAAAACCTACATTTGGTATTTCTGAGCTATTTCTGCTCAAGGGGACGCCTTTGTTGTTGAGGTGGTTTTTGTTTCGGGCATGTGGTAGACCAGGCAAGTGAGATCTCAAAGGGATCAATTTCATGCAGTGAACATGGCGATGTAAGTGAAAGACAGATCAGAAATTCATGGCTTAGTTTTGAGTTTGGAAGCTCAAGAGAGGATCCATTGTGATAAAGATCACAGGATTGGATCTGTACTTCAAACCAATGTCAATGTCAGATGAAGACTGGAAGAAACTGGATCGGAAGGCTAAGAGCACAATACGGTTGTGTGTCTCAGATTCAGTATTGTTGAATGTATCTGGGGAAGCTACGACGAAAAATTTGTGGGAAAAACTTGGGACTTTGTACTAATCTAAGTCTCTGGTGAATAAGTTGTTCCTGCGGAAAAAGTTGTATAACCTGAGGATGAAGGATGGAGACTCGGTGAAAGAGCATCTGAACGCCTTCAATACTGTGGTAAGTCAGCTGTCGTCTGTTGATATTAAAATCTCAGATGAAGATAAGTGCATCAGTTTGTTGTGCTCTCTACCAGACTCGTGGGACAGTCTGGTTATTGCAATAGGTAGCAATACAACTACCTTGAATTTGATGACATTGTCTCAGCCTTGCTGTCGGAGGAAATGAGACGGAGAAATATGGAGGGTCAGAATGGAGATGCCTTATCTGTACGAGGAAGGTCCCAGAACAAAAACAAGAATAAGGTTTCGAGTGGGAGATCTAAATCTAGAGGGAGATCTAAATCCCCTGGAAAGTTTGTAAAGGTGTGCTGGAAATGCGGAAAGGAAGGGCACTACAAAAAGGAATGCAGATCTAAAGCTCCTGAGAAAGGAAAGGGATCTGATGAAGGTCCTTCTGCAGAGGCAAAAACCACCTCTGATGAAGGTGGGGATGTGTATTTGGCTTCTTCTTCAAATACACATGTAGATCATGAGTCATGGTTGATTGACTCAGGTGCATCCTTTCACTTCACTCCCCATAGGGAGTGGTTCTGCGAGTATGAGAAATATGATGGTGGTGATGTCTTCCTAGGGGATGATAGGAAGGCCAGAATCGTCGGACGTGGAAAGGTCAAGTCGAAGCTGCAAGGTGGGAGGATTAGAACACTTTCGTGTTTCCGTATATTCCTCGCATTGGCGTAACCGATTTCTCAGAAGTGTGTGATGGATGATGGAAAATGAAGAACAGGAAATGTCCCCCAGGATGGTTCCTGTGATATGTAGACAATGCGAGTCTGGACTGAATTTCAGACAAGTCATACAAAACGTTATTGATGGGCAGACAATTGTCTCTGCAAAGTGGACTGGAAGTCTGAGCTGTCGAGAAAAGACCACAATACACTCAAGGTTTGGTAAAAACGCCAAATGAGACACTTTCTGATATCATCTTAGATGAGACATAGAAGGTATGTCTAATTGCTCTATGGATTTCAATTTCTGTGAACATTGTGTATATGGGAAGCAGAATCGGGTGAGTTTTCCTTCTGGTGCTAAGAGGGCGAACAAGATATTAGAACTTGTGCACAGTGATGTGTTTGGATCTGTGTCAGTTCCATCACTGGGAAATTCTGTGTACTATGTTTCATTCATAGATGACTTCTCAAGGAATACATGGATATATTTCTTGAGGAAGAAATCTGAAGTCTTTGACAAATTTAAAGGACTACAGTTCTGTGGAAAACCAGATTACAGAAGAAGACAAAGGCGTTGGAGGATGACAGCACGGGTGGGGAGTGTTGTGTCTCTCTGGTGAACAAGTAATATTGGCAAATTCGATCACGAGTTAACATCATTTCAACCAACTTTGGGATTCTAGGATCTAGCCCTCCTGAATCCGGAGAGGGATCTCTCCAATATGTACAAAGATGGATATTGTCTTTGATGTTTAGGGTGATGATATTAGGCTAGTTATGAAGGCCAAGGGTTTTGTTTGGTTTTCTCAGATGGTTGAACATAGTTGCTGTCTGAGACGGAAATATCTATATGCAAATAGGTTCAAAGGTGAGAAGTTGCAAGTGAACAAAATAAACTTTGATTCTAAAGAAAGGTGATGGCAAGTTTTCAATCCATTGGGCTATGAGTCATAAGAGAATTTAATTGAAGCATCCAGGTTCAAGAGTAATCTATGGGGCAAGTCATCTAGGCCTAAGGATCTCTTTGAAGTTTTATTTATGGAATGGGGTGATTACAAAAAGAAAGGGAATTAACAGATGCAGAACAAAGAGCAGCCCAGGATCTGGTAAGTACTTTGAAACTAGCCAGCCTTTGACCAGGCACTTAAGAAAAACATAGAAGCAAACTAGGATCTGGTAAGTAATTTGAAACTATCCAGCCTTTGATACACTTCTAATAGAACACAAATTAAAAACAAAGGGAAACTTGAAGGCAACCTTTGGAGCAGAAGCTAGTGGGCTGGGACTCACCCTGATCCTCTCCTAGTTCTTCTTTACTTAGTTACTTCCAAGACAATCACCAAGATAACATAGAATGGCCCAAGATCTGATAAGTACTTTGAAACTAGTCAGCTTTTGACACATCCTAAGGGAAACAGACAAATAGTTGAGCAAACAAGAAAGGGACTCAGGGCTAACCTTTGATTTCCTCAATTCATTCCTTACACAACATATATGAAAGTCACATTTAAAAATAACATTCAGCAGTGACGAAAAGATGAGGGAACGCCAGCATCTCTATGCTTAGACTGAATTAAATCATTTCTAAATAACACAATTAGAAGAAAACATTGGGATAAATATTTTTCAGCCAGAGAAGGTCACTGATGCACAGCAAACTCTAACACTGTTTAAACTGTTCTTTATAGTAGAAAATGAAACAAATTGAAAACAGAAATAAAATGACAAGTTACAGTGAGAATAACATCACCATCAGCATAGACCAGGATCCCATAAATCAGCTTGTATTGATTGCTTCAAACCGGTTACAATCTTCAAACCCAATGTTTTAATTCACCTCTCTTCACAACCTAATCTATCTGCTACAAGAAGAGCTCCAAGGGCCCATGAAACCACTATTTACAGTCAAGAGTTTTCCACTCAGAAACAACTACAGCGCTTCAGCAATTACATTGACAACCAACTAATCCAACCCCTCACTCATCTTCTTCTGGAGTATATATAGAAGGATGAGGAGGTGAGATCTGATAAAAGATCTCAAATACAATTAATGCAGAATTAATATCTTCCTGACCCCGTGAGGTTCGATGAAGAATTTCTACAGGTGTTACATTGCATTAATGTGTTTATTCTTAAGAAGTAAGCTCGAAGAGAGCTTTTGTTGACCTTTCAGGCTCCGCATAATATTAGGGCTATTCTGCAAATATTCTGGAATAAAATCTGGTGCAGAAATAACTTCTTGGTTGTTCCGAGGCATAATATCTGATCTTGTTCAATAAATTCGGCCTGTGACTGATCTTTCTGAGGCAATAGGTGGCACTGTGGTGGTTGAGGAATCAATCCGCCTCAAAGTATGGCGGTGGAGGCAATTGTCTGATGAACACTTTTAGGTTTTGCTTTAATCCGTGTTCTGAGCCGGGGATTAGGCTTTTGATAACCGTCTTAGCCGTAATCCCCGCCAATCTACCCATAAAACTACTGCTCTGGTTCACTCTATCTTCAAAACCTGATACTCTTTCTCTGCTCTGATACCGACGGCTTTCTTCAAACTTTGCAGGGGTGTGTGGCAACCAAAGCTCATGAAACTTTGTAGATATCATCGTTCTTCTCCGTATGATCAATTCTCTGGACAAATCGGAAGGACTGGAGTCGTCACCCTCATCCTTTAGATTTTCATAAAATACGAAGAAAAACCTTAAAAACCTGCAAAATACAAGAAAAATGAGGAAATCCTGCGTTATATGGATAGAATGCATCGGAAGTTGTGCGGGAAAATGGAGAGATCGGAACCGTTGATCTTATCGCGATCAACGGTCGGGAGCAATTTGAACAGTCAACGGGGAAAAAGGTGGACTGTACAACGGAATCGGAAGAACAAATGAGAGCCGTCGATCTGCGGAGATCGACGGTGTGGATCGGCTCTTGAATGCGCCGGGGAAGATTTAACGGGCGAGCGAGTTTGTTAAAGGGTGAGCGGAAAAGGCGATCAAGGACCGTCGGATGGGAGGGCCCAGATCCGACGGTGGGGACGAATCCCACTGCGGGGCCATAGGACGAGGTTTAACGCACGGGAAAAAGACATGGCACGACGGTTTTCGGGGTGAGGTGGAGAACACGTGTCGGCCAGCGTGTGGGATCGCTGGCCGACGATATAAAACCGCTCCCGGACGAAAGGTGGTGCGGGCACAAACCGGTGGAAATGGAAAACAGCGCGGCGAAGGGGGGGGTCCACCAGATGACGGGTACACTCCGCACCGTTGATCCGTGGGACAGATCGACGACGTAGTTTTAATATGATTTTCTTTGGTGGAAAAAATAAAATAAACCCGACTTTGCATTTTTCAAAGGTTTTCAATGTTTTCGGGTGATAAATTATTTCTGAGGGTTAAGCGCCTGGCGGTCTTAGCACACGGTTCTGGCGGGGGGACATATGGATGGAGAGAAAGCAGGGGCTTAGCCTGAGGGGCTAAAGCCTAACGCATAGAAAACGTATGTTTTTCTATGGTTTTTTAATGATTTTTGCAAGAGGAGAAAGGTTCCGATAGGTCAAAAAGTGGGTTTTTAACCTTAGGAAATGAGATTAATGGAGGAATAAGGAATATAAAAGGGTTTGATGGGGTTTTTATGGATGAAAGGAGAGTTGAAGAAACGAAGGAAAGGTGGAAGAAGGGGAGAGGAAAAAGGAGGAGGATGCAACAATATTTGATTAGGATTTTCATGGAACATCAGAGGCAGAGAGGATGAAGAGTATGTAGAACCAATCAATAGTTTGTGATCTTACCAACAGACTTCAAGTATCAACAATTTTAGGCCTGAATTTGTTTCTTGAAGGCTGCCAAGAAAATTTAGCCACCATCTGATATAATTGAAAAATATAGGTGGCTAACAGTGGCTCCACTTGGGGATGGTGCCTTCTTGAAGGCATCAAGAATTCAGACTTGATTTCTCTGGGATGCTGACTGGTGTCTGACCCAGCACTTGCTCTTGCTTTCCTTCTGGACAAAATAATGTCAGTTTATGAAAGAGAGATGAACTTCATCAATACAACTTCTACCTACCCCAATCCTACTGATCTAACATTTTTTCTTCATCAGAGTGCACTTGGATTGGCAAACTCTTAACACAACATTTTATTCTTTTGAAAACAGGAAATCTAATCTATTTCTACTCCTTATTTCTCCCTGAGCCCAGATTAAACAGTTGAGCTCAGATATTCATCTACCTATTCTGTTGTTTGTTGGGTTTAAACAGTCCAACAAACTTTCATTCTCTAAATTCTATAACATAAATTTAAAAATAGTCGAGCCAAGATTGGACAGTTTGGCTTGCTATGATCTATGGCATAAAGACAAGCTGCACATAGATTATTATTTGCAGAAAACTGAAAATCAAAAGTGAAGGATTAAGATCTGAAAGTTTCTTGTCATGGCCTTTTCTTATTTTCATAGCTCTGTTCTTGCTTTTTCTTTTTGGTGAGCTACCTTTGCTTCTCTTCTGGTTCAAGTTTTGAGCGAATTAGAACCAGGTCCTTTCTCTCTGACTCAGAAATTGGAGTAGTTTTGAGTCAGTTCTTTGGAAACTTTGGTTCATATTTTGAGTTTGTTTGAACCTTGATTTCTACCCTACTCTATCTACTGATAAGCCAAGATTAAACAGTTTGGCAAATCAAATTTGCTACCCTATCAGCAGAAAATTGAAAGCTAATTGGTCAAGATTAAACAGTTTGACCAATTAGAAGTGTGTTTCAAGGAGTGGCATTTAAGCTTGCACACTTTCAGATTCATTTCTCTTTTTGGCATGGGGCCTTGCCTTTCTTGTTTTTCATTTCTGCCCTCTTTTCTTTCTTTCTTTGTTTTTGTATTTTTTGATTTTTCATAACTTTAAATGCAATGATGGATGAAGTATTTACAATGGAAAAGGTAAAAAGGCTTCAAACATGAAATAATTTAAGAAAGATAATGCTTAAGCATCCTGCCATTGACAGGACCCCCAAACAATTCTGTTCCATTCAGTTCTTGTAAGAAGAATGCATTGTTCCCAGCAACTGAATGAATGAAGTAAGGGCCAAGCCATAGATTGTCAAATTTACCATGCTTCCCCTTGTCTTCTCTTTTGGAGTCCCACTTTAAAACTTTGTCCCCAATTTTGAAATTGCTGGCCTTTGTTCTTCTGTCAAATATCTTCTTGATATTTTCTTGCTTCTGTAATGCTTTGTTGTAAACTTCCTCCCTGGTTTGCTGAAGATGAATGGTCTGATTTATTCTTCTGATTATGTCATTCTCTTCAGTCTGCAATTCTTGAATTAACTTCATAACTGGTACACCAAGGCTGTTAGGAAAAATTGCATCTGTACCATATACAAGCTGGAAGGGTGACATACCAATGGATTTCTTCAACGTTAATATGTCATCCCAAAGTGCATGATTCAGCTTTATGTGCCAAGACTTCTTGTTGTCCTTCAACATTTTCTTTATTATGTTCACTAAGCTTTTGTTGGAAGATTCTGCAAGTCCATTACCTTGAGGGTAATAGGTTGTGGAGTGTCCCAATGTTATCTGGTATTTATGACAGAAATCTACCATTCTCTTTGACCCAAATGCTGCAGCATTATCTGTAATGATTTTGGTAGGACAGCCAAATCTGGAAAGGATATTGGTTTCTATGAATTTTATGATATCTGAATCATTGGCCTGTCTACATGGAATGGTTTCTATCCACTTAGTGAAGTAGTCTGTAGTGGTAAGGATCCACCTATGTTGGGCAGAGGATGGTGGGTGGATTTCTCCTATGAAGTCAAGTCCCCACTGTTGAAAAGGGGCTTCAACAGTAATTGGATGCAGAGGAAGGGGTAGCAATTTTCTCTTGCCCTCGAACAATTGGAATTTATGGCAAGTGGTTGTCAGTTTATGTACATCAGGAAAAAGAGTAGGCCAATAGAAACCAGCCCTCAAAATCTTGTTGGCTGTTGACTTCTAGTATAAATGGCCTCCACACTCTCCTTCATGGAATTCCTGCTTAATCTTTTCTGCATCAAACTCAGGCAAACATTTAAGCAATATACCACTAGCATTTTTCCAATAAAGACACTTATCAATAATGCAATAGTTTACAGCTTTCAACTTTAGGAATCTTGCCTTTGTTTTGGATAAACCCGGAGGTGTGTTTAAATTAAGCAAAACATAAACAATATCAGTATACCAAGGAGAATTCGCAAGATAATATTCAACAATGGGGGTTGAGAATTCTTCTTGGTCATCCAGAGCATTAATCATATTAATATCAAGAACTTCACAATTTGATTCAGCCATTAGCCTAGCTAGACCCTGACCTTTGATAAGCTTAGTGGGTTTAATCTCTAAATCATATTCAAGAATAACAGCAATCCACTTACCTCTCTTACCATCTGGATCCTGGGTTAGAATGTCTTTTACAACTGAATTTGGGACAAAGGCAATAATGTGTGAGTGAAGGATGTATACCCTGAAGTCTTTTAAAGCTTTCACCAAAGCAAAAGCCTGTTTTTCCATAATGTTATACCTCAAAGGGGCATCCCTCAATGCCTTGCTAAAGAATGCAATGGGCTGCTCTTGCCCTTGTGGATTTTTCTGTAAAAGGACAGCAGCTATAGTATGTTCTGATGCAAATGAGAAGATATAAAAATCTTTTGAAAAATCAGGACTTATAAGAACCGGTGTTTTGGTTAACGCTTGTTTCACCAGTTCAAAGGATGTCTTTGCTTCTGCGGTCCATTTTACCCCTAGCTCCTTCTTCAACATGTTTGTGATATTCCTAAGGAGCTCAGCCAAGTTGGGGATGAACCTTCTCAAAAAGTTGATCTTCCCTATGAAAGACTGCAACTCTTTGATATTTCGAGGATGAGAGATTTGCAATATGGCCTCAATCCTCATGGGATCAATCTTTATGCCCTGCTCGGAAATGATATGCCCAAGAAGCTTACCTTCTTGGAGACCAAATAATGTTTTCTTGGGGTTCAAAGATATCCCAAACTTTCTGCACTTCTCGAAAACTTTCCTCAAATGTTCTAAGTGTTCTTCATCTGTTTTTGAAAACACAGTTACATCATCAAGATAGATAATGATGAAGAAGCCTAATTCTTCCGAGAATGCTATGTCCATGGCTCTCTGAAAGGTTGCCCCAGCATTCATTAAACCAAAAGGCATTTTCACATACATGAAAGTGCCCCAAGGTGTAGTAAAAGATGTCTTTAATTGATCATCAGGGTGGACTAGGACTTGGTTATACCCTGAATAGCCGTCCAGCAAAGAAATCCTTTTAGACCCTACCACCCTCTGCAAAATATGATCCATCTTGGGTAAAGGGTAGTTGTCCTTTAATGAAGCTTTGTTTAAATTCTTGAAGTCTATACAAAGCCTGATTTCTCCAGTCTTTTTCCTGACTGACACCAGATTAGATACCCACTCAGAATATCTAATAGGGACAATAATACCAGCATCATGCATCTTCATAATTTCCTTCTTAACCAATGGCAACTGGACAGGGTTGATTCTGCGCAGTTTTTGTTTGAATGGTTTTTGGTTTTCTTTAAGAGGGATTTTGTGTTGTATTATTTCAGTGTTATAGGATTTAAGATCTTCGTAACTCCATGCAAAAACATCAGAAAATTCTTTAAACAGCTCTAAGTATTTGAGTTTAATGTGAGCTGGTAGAGTTTTAGACAGTTTGATCAATCTCGGTTTTTCCTCACTGCCTATATTACATTCCTCCACTTCAGTTTCCACAGGTTCCAGTTTTGGTTTTCTGGCCACATCATCAAAGTCAAACAGTTCCTCTAGAGGGGCCAAACCCTTGGGCAGACTATCATTATTAGAATGCAGAGTTTCCATTTCTTCTGTTTTAGATTTTGCACTTAATTCTGTTTGGCTTCTAGATGAGATAGTCTGAAGGTTTATATCTACCAGCTGTGGAGATGGTTCTTCTTCGCCAAGAAAATTTTCTTCACTGCAGTCTGTATCATAGTCTGAATCTGAACTATGGGGTTCAAACTCATTTCTGAATTGCATGAAGTCTTCTATTTTTTTATCTCCATCAAATACCTGCCAATATTTCTTGTTATCTGGGATAGCTGGTCTGAATTTTATTTGAGAGGTGTCATCATACAGCATTGGGCAGGTTCTAGCAGCAAAGGCTAAATTGTGGGCTGCAATGTTTCTCTTTCTTGGGACAAAAGATAAGGTGTACTCCTCAAATGTTCTCAAAAGATCAATGACATCGTTCCTGTAGGCCCTAAGTCTGGGGTGATTTGCATTGTACTCCCCATTGACTTGCCTAATGATTAATTCAGAATCCCCATATACATCGATTCTCCTGGCACCTAATTTTTTCAAAAGATGCAAGCCTAAGAGAAGGGATTCATATTCTGCTATGTTGTTGGAACACTGAAAGTTTAATTTGCATGAGACACATTCTGTATGATTGTTTTCAGTGTTAGTGATCCAGACACCTGCACCAGCATTTGTTTTGGTGCATGACCCGTCAAAATACATAGTCCAGAGAGGCAGATTTTCAGTTAGGTGAATGGACGTTGTATTATTTTATTCCTCAAGTTTCTCATCGGGTTGAGGACTGTCTTTCTGACTGTCAAGTTTTGAGCTCAAAGGATTGATAACTTGGAGTTCAAGGTCTGTGTTAAGTTTGCTAGGATCTTCAGACACAATAGACCGTTTCGGCATTTGAACGTTGTGTTCCCCCTCTTCTATTTCAACCATCGATTCCATTGAAGCAATTTGTTCTGTGAGTGCTTCATCATTGAACATGATAAAAGAATCAAGGCTTGTGTTTATAGCATAGAGAGGGGAGTTTTGGGGCCGATCCTGACTTGTTACTGTGTACTGCATGTGGGATTCCCTGTAAAGCTTCCTAGTTTGGCTAAAGACCGGGATAGTTGCATAGGTCATGTCCATTTGCATGGTCCCCTGTAACTTAGCCCCCCAAGACCTTGATAAAAGCATTCCATACTTTGGGGGGACATCAGCCACAACAACATCCATGACTAAACATTTAGCTGGAATTTGGGCTAGATTAACACAGAGATCCTTAATCAATCCTAGACACTTAACTCTGCTCGAGTAAAAAGAGTACAGGTCTTTGTAGGGTCTGGTAATTTCAAGACCCAGGCTCTCCATTACGGCTTTTGGCATTAAGTTATGGGAAGCACCTGAGTCATGCATAGCATTATGCAGAATTTTGTCATGAATGTTCAAGCTTACATAAAAGGGAGGGACAGGACCTTCTTGGAACTTCCCTTCGATCTTTGGACCAAAAATAAGCTCTGGTTGGTCATCATTAAGATTGAGAGTATCTTCATTATCTTCTAAGTTTAAAGCCTTCAAAATTTTGGACCTATATACATGTTGGGCAGCTAACTCAGTCAAAGGGACAGAGATTTTAATCTTTGAGATTTCCTGTTCTAGGCTGAAAAGGTTTTGATTCTTCAAAGTATTGACTTCAGCCCTGTTTGCTGCCACTTTATCAGCAATAACAGCTTGCTGATTTGGTTTATCTATAGTTAAAACAGTTGTTTTCGCAGGAGTACTAACCGATGTGCTAGTACTACTATCGTTGGCACTCTGTTTTTCGATATTTTGAGTGCCTTTCTCTTTGCCATTACCAGAATCGACCACCACCGTTTTGTCCTTTGGTTTGATCGTTTTAGACTTGGTTGCAGTGCTGTTTTGAGAAGGTTTGTCAGAGGTTTTATTGTTGGGGGTTTTTTGATTAGATTTACTTCTGAGTTCATATTCCCTTAAAGGCTCTATGACAGCATTCTCCATGTTTTGATAGCTGTTCTCAGCATCATTTCTTCTGTCATCATAAGGTGTATAAAGACCTTGTTTATTTTCATAATGAACCTCAAAGTCATCATCATCTACCCCAAATAAGTTTATATCATCTTCCTCTGTTATTTGATCTGTTTGTTCAACCTCACTTAAAAAGTTCTGATGAAAGGGAGGAATGACCTGCTGATCATCTTCCCTGGGTCTGTTTGGAGGCTGATTTCTTCTAAGATTTTGATTCTGGTTTTGGTTTCTGTTTTGAGGAGCATTTTGATTTAGACTTGCTTGTGCTCTCTCTAGAATGCTCATTTTCTTCATCATTTCTTCCATCATTCTTTCCATATTTGAGCTCGAAGTAGAAGGGGTGGATTCCTCTCTAAAAGATACTCTCTTTTCAGTTTTCATCCTTGCTCTTTTCTCCATGAGGTTCACCTCCACAGAAAGAGCACCTCTTTGCATATCTTCCAGGGTTGCAAAGACTCTTTCTCTGAGTGAATAAGTCATGTCTGGGTCAAACCCTTCAGGGAATTTGTTTAAGGCTGATCCCTGAGGAGGTTTCAGTTCAAGGGAAAGTGCATTATACACACTGTTAAATCTGGTACAATAAGCTTGTACACTTTCCCCAGGGTTCCTATGGAGATTGTTGTAGTCGGCAAGGACTTGGAGAGGGTTTTTCCTTACTTCCCATTTGTTTAAAAATGTTTGATGGAAGGCTTGAAGGTCGTTAATACTATGGGGGGTTAAACCTTTAAACCATTTTCTCACATCTCCCCCCAAACTTGGAGCAAAAAATCTGATTTTGACAGATTCATTATCAATTTCATTTCTGTCAAAGTAGTCATTCATCTTGTCCACGTGTTGAGATGTTGTTATGGTATTATTAGCATCATATAATGGAATTTTGGACTGATAGTCCTGTGGAAGATTGACTAATGGTACAGGAAGGACTAAGGGAGCATACCATGCTGCCATGATATGTGGTGGGGGTGGATTTACAAGAGGATGAGTGAGTTGAAGGGGAGTGGTTTGAACAGTGGGTGACAGATGAGCAGAAGTGGATGGAACAGCAGTGGATTTTTGAGCTGACCTTGGATGAGAGACACCTAGATTATGTAAGAAATGCAAATCAGGAGGTGTTGATTCTCTATTCCCAAGAGTCTCGCTGGTTTCGGGCGATGAAAGGGTAGGCTCAGAATCTAACTGATCTAAATCACCAAATGACCTAGTTCTGAATGGGTTTAATAAGTCAATTTGTGATTCATGAAGAGCTGAAAGGTTCTCAGGGACTGAATTGGCTCTTAGGGGTGGTCTGAAGATAGTTGAGGATTGTATTCTAGGAGACTTCCTAAGAATTCTTTCAGGGTTATCAACTATTTCAGGAGGATCTGGGTCAGGATGGGCTCTAGTGTGAATCTTTTTAGGAGCCACAATGTTTATGTGATTAGACCCAATCTAAACAAGAAAAGTTCAACCAGATATGACAATATTTAGACGGTTAACTAATCTGCTTTCTTAATTCGAATCCTGCAGTCCTTTAACTAAATTTGAATGATTTTATAATGATAAGGGTTCTTTCCAGTGGAGTCTTAAGGTCTGTTCAGGATGGTGGAGTCGCCAGGTGGAAGGCTCAAAGTATTTTCCAAGGAGTACACTATCCACCACAGTGTTTATGAAACATTCCTTTTCAGAGATGTCTCGAAACACAACAAACTCTAACCAGAGATTGACTGGGAGGGCATTCACCAGATATGTCACCCCCAAAAGAGGATGAGATCCAGAGGCTACCTGGCCCTTTCCAGACTCTGTCTAAGAGTATAGGGTAAAACACATACAAGTCGTAGGCAAGATATCAGAATTAGTCTTTTACTACCAATCTGAAATGTTTTTGGTATTTTCTGAATTGTCTATATTTGTGGTTTAAAAGAATGTCCTAACTTTGCCTCAAAACTTAGCTACGGTTATGAAACAAAGACAGTCTATCCTTATGGCTAAGCTAGCTGATTTTCCAAGGTTAGATAAAAACTTAAAAGAACCCTAGGATTGACCTAGTTTGTCACTGATTCAAACAAGTTTTATCATGATTACCATTCTTTGGTAGTGCTTGGAAAGGCTGCTTTTTACTCTCAAGATGTTTATATGAGGATTCTGGGTAAGGGTCCCCAGCGGAGTCGCCAGAAATGTTAGTTCCTGGTGGCTCAGCTGCAAAATAGAACAATTGTCATGGGACCAGAGATTTTGGGTTAAACTTCCCCAGCGGAGTCGCCAGAAATGTTAGGTCTCTGTAACAAGCAAGATTGGCAAAGTCCGATCACAAAGTTAACATCATTTCAACCAACTTTGGGATTCTAGGATCTAGCCCTCCTGAATCCGGAGAGGGATCTCTCCAATATGTACAAATATGGATATTGTCTTTGAAGTTTAGGGTGATGATATTAGGCTAGTTATGAAGGCCAAGGGTTTTGTTTGGTTTTCTCAGATGGTTGAACATAGTTGCTGTCTGAGGCAGAAATATCTATATGCAAATAGGTTCAAAGGTGAGAAGTTGCAAGTGAACAAAATAACTTTGATTCTAAAGAAAGGTGATGGCAAGTTTTCAATCCATTGGGCTATGGAGTCATAAGAGAATTTAATTGAAGCATCTAGGTTCAAGAGTAATCTATGGGGCAAGTCATCTAGGCCTAAGGATCTCTTTGAAGTTTGATTTATGGAATGGGGTGATACAAAAAGAAAGGGAATTTAACAGATGCAGAACAAAGAGCAGCCCAGGATCTGGTAAGTACTTTGAAACTAGCCAGCCTTTGACCAGGCACTTAATAAAAACATAGAAGCAAACTAGGATCTGGTGAGTACTTTGAAACTAGCTAGCCTTTGATACACTTCTAATAGAACACAAATTAAAAACAAAGGGAAACTTAAAGGCAACCTTTGGAGCAGGAACTAGCGGTCAGGGCTCACCTTTCTCCTCATCTTAGTCCTTCTTTACTTAGTTACTTTCAAGACAATCACCAAGATAACACAGAATGGCCCAAGATCTGATAAGTACTTTGAAACTAGTCAGCTTTTGACACATCCTAAGGGAGACAGAAAAATAGTTGAGCAAGCAAGAAAGGGACTCAGGGCTAACCTTTGATTTCCTCAATTCATTCCTTACACAGCATATATGAAAGTAACATTTAAAAATAATATTCAGCAGTGACGAAAAGATGAGGGAACACCAACATCTCTGTGCTTAGACTGAATTAAATCATTTCTAAATAACACAATTAGAAGAAAACATTGGGATAAAGATTTTTCAGCCAGAGAAGGTCACTGATGCACAGCAAACTCTAACACTGTTTAAACTGTTCTTTATAGTAGAAAATGAAACAAATTGAAAACAGAAATAAAATGACAAGTTACAGTGAGAATAACATCACCATCAGCATAGACCAGGATCCCATAAATCAGCTTGTATTGATTGCTTCAAACCGGTTACAATCTTCAAACCCAATGTTTTAATTCACCTCTCTTCACAACCTAATCTATCTGTTACAAGAAGAGCTCCAAGGGCCCATGAAACCACTATTTACAGTCAAGATTTTTCCACTCAGAAACAGCTACAGCGCTTCAGCAATTACATTGACAACCAACTAATCCAACCCCTCACTCATCTTCTTCTGGAGTATATATAGAAGGATGAGGAGGTGAGATCTGATAAAAGATCTCAAATACAATTAATGCAGAATTAATATCTTCCTGACCCCGTGAGGTTCGATGAAGAATTTCTACAGGTGTTACATTGCATTAATGTGTTTATTCTTAAGAAGTAAGCTCGAAGAGAGCTTTTGTTGACCTTTCAGGCTCCGCATAATATTAGGGCTATTCTGCAAATATTCTGGAATAAAATCTGGTGCAGAAATAACTTCTTGGTTGTTCCGAGGCATAATATCTGATCTTGTTCAATAAATTCGGCCTGTGACTGATCTTTCTGAGGAAATAGGTGGCACTGTGGTGGTTGAGGAATCAATTCGCCTCAAAGTATGGCGGTGGAGGCAATTTTCTGATGAACACTTTTAGGTTTTGCTTTAATCCGTGTTCTGAGCCGGGGATTAGGCTTTTGATAACCGTCTTAGCCGTAATCCCCGCCAATCTACCCATAAAACTACTGCTCTGGTTCACTCTATCTTCAAAACCTGATACTCTTTCTCTGCTCTGATACCGACGGCTTTCTTCAAACTTTGCAGGGGTGTGTGGCAACCAAAGCTCATGAAACTTTGTAGATATCATTGGTCTTCTCCGTATGATCGATTCCCTAGATAAATCAGAAGGATTGGAGTCGTCACCCTTATCCCTTAGATTTCATAGAATACAAAGAAAAAACCTTAAAAACCTGAAAAATACAAGAAAAATGAGGAAATCCTGCATTATATGGATAGACTGCGTCGGATGTTGTGCGGGAAAATGGAGAGATCGGAACTGTTGATCTTATCGCGATCAACGGTCGGGAGCAATTTGAACAGTCAACGGGGAAAAAGGTGGACTGTACAACGGAATCGGAAGAACAAATGAGAGTCGTCGATCTACGGAGATCGACGGCGGGGATCGGCTCTTGAATGCGCCGGGGAAGATTTAACGGGCGAGCGAGTTCGTTAAAGGGTGAGCGGAAAAGGCGATCAAGGACCGTCGGATGGGAGGGCCCAGATCCGACGGTGGGGACGAATCCCGCTGCAGGGCCATAGGACGAGGTTTAACGCGCGGGAAACAGACATGGCACGGCGGTTTTCGGGGTGAGATGGAGAACACGTGTCGGCCAGCGTGTGGGATCGCTGGCCGACGGTATAAAACCGCTCCCGGACAAAAGGTGGTGCGGGCACAAACCGACGGAAATGGAAAACAGCGCGGCAAAAGGGGGGGGGGGTCCACCAGATGACGGGTACACTCCGCACCGTTGATCCGTGGGACAGATCGACGGCGGAGTTTTAATATGATTTTCTTTGGTGGAAAAAATAAAATAAACCCGACTTCGCATTTTACAAAGGTTTTCAATGCTTTCGGGTGATAAATTATTTCTGAGGGTTTAAGCGCCTGGCGGTCTTAGCACACAGTTCTGGCGGTGGGACATATGGATGGAGAGAAAGCAGGGGCTTAGCCTGAGGGGCTAAAGCCTAACGCATAGAAAACGAATGTTTTTCTATGGTTTTTAATGATTTTTGCAAGAGGAGAAAGGCTCCGATAGGCCAAAAAGTGGGTTTTTAACCTTAGGAAAGGAGATAAATGGAGGAATAAGGAATATAAAAGGGTTTGATGGGGGTTTTTATGGATGAAAGTAGAGTTGAAGAAACGAAGGAAAGGTGGAAGAAGGGGAGAGGAAACAGGAGAAGGATGCAGCAATATTTGATTAGGATTTTCATGGAACATCAGAGGCAGAGAGGATAAAGAGTATGTAGAACCAATCAGTAGTTTGTGATCTTACCAACAGTCTTCAAGCACCAACAAGTTTCAGGATTAAATTTTTTTCTTGAAGGCTGCAAAGAATATTTAGCCACTAACTGATATAATTTGAAAAATATAGGTGGCTAACAGGGAGTTCTGCAAGAAGGAATTTGAAGAGTTCTGTAAGAAGTGTGGTATAGCATGACAAAAGACTACTCCATACACACCTCAGCAAAATGGAGTTGCAGAAAGAATGAATAGAACACTGATGGAAAAGGCAAGAAGCATGCTCAGTGGTACCGGGTTAGGACAAGAATTCTGGGCAGAGGTAGTGGAGACAGCATGTTACTTAGTTAACAGATCACCTTCATCAGCGTTGGAGGATAAGACTCCACATGAGGTATGGACTGGTAAGAAACCCTCTCTTTCACATCTAAGGGTATTTGGATGTGATGCATATGTACATGTTCCAAAGGAGAAAAGGAACAAGTTGGATAATAAATCTGAAAGGTGCATCTTTATTGGGTATAAGGATGGTTTAAAGGGTTACAAGCTTTGGAACCCAGAAACAAGGAAGGTTGTGTACAGCCGAGATGTGGTGTTTAGAGAGGTGAAAGATGTTGTTAAACATGAAATCATACCAAAGGAACCTGAGAAGATAGAGTTTGAGCTAAAGGAGGATGAATCGGACTCTACAGCAGAAGAAGATTCAGAAGAGGAAGAGCCACAAACTCCAGCTTTGAGAAGATCGGTTCGGGAAAGAAGGCAACCAGAAAGATATAGTCCATATGCTTTCTGTTCAGGTTTTTCCTTAACTATAACTGATGATGATCCCAGAACTGTCAGGGAGGCAGTAGATTCTGAGGATGGAAAACTCTGGAAGGAGGCCATGGTTGATGAAATGGCATCCTTGCACAAAAATGAGGCATGGGATATGGTGGAGTTGCCGGCTGGAAGGAAGCCCATTGGGAGAAAATGGGTGTTTAAGAAGAAGATGAATGTAGAAGGCAAGGTGGAGAAATACAAAGCTCGGTTGGTAGCAAAAGGTTATTCCCAAGTGCCGGGAATTGATTTTGGTGATATTTTCTCTCCTGTTGCCAAAGTTACTTCTATTAGATTACTTTTATCTGTTGCTGCTGCATTTGATTTTGAGATAGAACAGATGGATGTGAAGACAGCATTTCTTCACGGGGATCTAGAAGAAGAGATCTACATGAAGCAACCTAAAGGATTTATGGTGAAGGGTAAGAAAGAACTGGTATGCAGGTTGAAGAAGTCTCTGTATGGGTTAAAACAGTCACCAAGGATGTGGTATCAGAAATTTGATACCTATATACGGGGACTTAGCTTCACCAGAAGCAAGGAGGATCATTGTGTTTATTTTAAATTAATTGGTGACCGTGTTATTTATTTGGTCTTGTATGTGGATGATATGTTGTTGATTGGAAATGACAAAGAAATTATCAAAGATTTGAAGACCCAACTGTTCTCCAAATTCGACATGAAGGATCTGGGTGCTACAAATTATATTTTGGGCATGGAAATTAAGAGAGATCGGGCAAAGAGGAAGCTCTGGTTAAACCAGAGGAAGTATGTCGAGACTATATTGCAGAGGTTCAATATGCAGGATAGTAAACCGATGAAGGTTCCTATTCCTGTAGGTGTAAAGCTGTCTGCTGAACAGTGTCCCAAGACACAAGAAGAAGAGGAGTATATGTCCCGTGTTCCATATGCAAGTGCAGTGGGTAGCTTGATGTATGCAATGGTCTGTACTAGACCAGACATTGCACATGCAGTGGGAGTATTGAGCGGGTTTATGTCAAACCCAGGGAAGGAGCATTGGACAGCAGTGAAGCGGGTTTTCAGATATTTACGTGGCACTAGTGATTATGGCTTGTGCTACCAGGGAAGACCAGGATTGGAAAGAATGTTGGACATTCGTGGTTTTGTTGATGCAGACTGGGCTGGAGATCTGGACCAAAGAAGATCTACAAGTGGGTATGTGTTTAGCCTATTTGGAGGAGCAGTCAGTTGGATGAGTAAAAGACAGTCTGTAGTGGCTCTTTCAACTACAGAGGCAGAATACATAGCAGCCACTCATGCAAGCAAGGAAGCAGTTTGGTTGCAGATATTGTGTTCAAGTATGGGGTTGGTACAACAAACTATAAGGATAGACTGTGATAGCCAAAGTGCAATTTTCTTGGCTAAGAACCCTGCTTATCATTCAAAGACAAAGCACATTGATGTTCAATATCACTTTGTTAGAGATATGGTTGATGCTAAAAGGGTGTTGCTGGTAAAGGTGGACACTTTGAAGAATGTTGCAGATGCATTGACGAAGTCTGTGAGCACTCAGAAGTTCTCTTGGTGTAGCTCTCCTGTGGCCCCCCGTGGAAAGAAAACAACAAGTTGGAGAATGTTGGGTATGTGTTATATTCTTTCCACGATTGGCCCCACGCGCTGTATGTTGCGTCGGGCGTGGTGGGTCTTCCACGAGGCTAACTTGATCTCCAGATTGGGGTTCGGGGCAGCGCCCCAGCCAAAATTTGTTTTTTGTGCGGACCCACTCATAGGCGGATCCGCCCATGGTTTTTTGCATGGTTTTGCACATGGTTTTGGGGTTCGATGGTTTTCGGCCCCTGGTATTTTTGTAGATCCGGTCAAGGGAACTAGGTTATGTTCTAATCCAGGGTTAATGGATTGGGGTTTATGTATGCTCCGGCATGTATATATATGTGTTGTAACACTAAAAGGAATATAATGAAAAATCAAGCTGGTCGTCCCGATTTGGGATCCAGGGGAAAATCTCTGTGTTTATCTGTTTTATGTTTTACGCTCTTGCTATTGTTTATTTTCTGTTATAAGAATCGTGTGTAGATATTTATGTTCAGGGTTAAAACCTACACCATGTAGCCATGGCAGGAGGTGGAGGTGGATTTACAACAGGTGGATTAACAAGAGGGAAAGTGGGTTGGAATGGAGTGTTTTGGACAGTGGATGTAGGGTGAGCAGAAGTGGATGGACCAGGAGTAGATTGCTGAGATGATCTCGGATGAGAATGTTACACTAAAAATGGTCACCTTGAAATTCTACTAACTGTATGAGCTCATTAACACTCATACATACCTCCTCGGCAAGTCTCACAACCTTTACTCCTCATGTCAAGCCCTGAAACAAGAAGAAAAACCCTAAAAACATCTGAAAGAATGGGTACGCAGGTAACATGAAGCCTCCCTGCATTCCTAGCTTGGGTACGCAGGTAATGCATGGCTTACCTGCGTTCTAGAATGTAGTTTTCCTTTTCCATGCCTGCGTACCATCCTCAAAGTAAAAAAGGCGATAAAGTAAAGTCAAAAAACTGATTTGAGGTCAATTCTAGAAGGTTCTAGATGAAAATTTTTGGGGATGAGTACACTTTGATAAGGTGCATGTATCCCTCACCTTAAGGAACTAATCCCTTGATGTGAGGAGCCTATCCCTTTGAAGGAGGATTTTATCCCTACAAAGGTGGAATCCTAACCTCCTCATCTACTCTATAAAATGAGGCATTGGGTAGCCTCAAATGGTTAGATTTTGGAGATTGAGAATTAGATTTCAAGCTTTATGAGTGATTGAGTTGAAGTGTTGTTGAGATTTAGACTTCTTTCTGCTGAGCTTTTGAGAGGAAAGATCACATACCTCTATGTGCTCCTGGAGGAAGAGTGTAAGACTTATCAAAGTAGAGGAGACTCCTACTTCAGACCCCGAGAAGGCCTTTCGAACATCAAGGCTAAGGTTATAAGGTTCTTCTGTATATTTTAAGATTAATACAATCAAGTTTTGTTTTTCTCAATAAATTGTCGTTCGATTGTTTAATTCAATAAGCTGTCGTTTGATCATTTATTTCATAGATTCCTTGATCACTATGATAGGTATGTTTTATAATTATTTGTTATACAGGTGTTGTTTAATATTTGCTTGTTTGTGATTGCAGGTTGACAAAAGACGACACTTTGTTGCGACAAAAGAACTCTTGTTGCAATGGAAGGATGATTGTTGCGACGAAAGGACTATTGTTGCGGTGGAAGAACTATTGATGCGATGACAGCTCTACGACTGCAAATAAGCATTTGGATCTAAGGTAGGATCGACACCTTCATAGCATTTATTTGTAAAATGAATATATTTAGAGAAAGACAAACGTAGTTGTTCATTTGTTGCTAGATTGTATTCTAACACTAGGGAGATCGGTCTTGTCCGCAAGAATGATTTATCCGGCCAACAAATTGGCGACTCCGCTGGGGAAAGAACTTGTTGTTTTTGGTTCTCTTTTATTTTGATTTGAGGAAAAGTTTTTCCTGGTTTTTGATTGATGGATATCTGCTTGGGTAGATTAGGTTTTCTCTGTTTTTGAAAATTTTGAAATCTTTTATGTTTTTCTTGAACTTTTTTGGGGACCGCACTTTGTTCTTTTGCACAGTGCGGGCAGTTTCGCACTTTCCTTGAGTAAACAGTGTGGGACCACACCTGTTACTTATGGGAGCCTGCGGACCCTGTTAAAATTTTGGAAAAAATCCAGATTTCTTTTTTCTAGTTTAGTTTAGATTTAATTTAGGATTCTTATCATCTACCCAAATCTGTATTTTTCTATCAAAAATCTTTTGTTTATGAGTTTCTTTTAGCAAAGTTTTCATCTCATCAATCTCCATTAAGTTAATTCGGTGTTTTGAGTCTCTTTTTTGAGAAATTCTTAATTTGATTTCCTTTGGTCATTACTTGGAGGTTTGTCTCATTCTTTTCACAATTTTCCATCTTTTTGCTTTTGTTTTTGCAAAAAAATTTCCCCCTCATTATGAGTGTTAATCGCCTTTGAGTGTTTTTCGATCTTTGGAACTCTCACCCGATTTTCTTGACTTGCACTTGATTGGTTCTTAGACTACATTAGAATCATCTTGTGTTTGAGAATTCTCTTGCATAGATCACATTTGCATAATTAGAATTCTCATTTTCAGATTATGAATGAAAAATGTGCATAGATTACATTTGCATTCTTTTCATGTGAATTGTGCATAGATTACAACTGCATAGTTTACATTCTGAAAAATCAATCATAGATTTAGATCAGTTTTCTTTGATTTGAATTTAGATGTTTTTATGCTTGTTTTAAAAACACAAAGTAAAAAAAAAAACTGTTTTGGAATTGATTTGCATTAGTTTTTCTTGATGAAATTAGTGCATTAGATAATTTGTTATATTTTCTCTTAGTGATCAATTTTTGCATTGTTGGAAGTGAATGGAAACTCTCTCCTTTCTTTAGTTAGGATTAATTGAAAATATTACATTATCATATTCGATTGCATTCAGTTTTGGGTCGGGTCATAACAACATTGGTTTCATATCCATTTACCCTTTTGAGTAATAACAACCTAAATAACACAATGCTTAATAAAATTCATCTAGTAATTTTTACATTTTTAGGGCTCTTATCACCAACATAGCTCAGGATTAGTGCTTTGGAATAGGTTGTAGTTAACTTTCCAAAGCAACTAAAACAAACAAGTAGATAAATCTTGCGGTAGGAAATAAATCAAATTGTAATTGGTACATTCTGGGAAGCTTCTCTTAAAGAAGTCAATCACGAGATCATGTCCGAACCTTTCAGACAATCAATTATGTTTCATTGGGAAAGATATAAGATTTTGCGCGCATTACAAATGGTAAACCTCAGATTAACCATTTTCAAGGAGCCTAGGGTCACTTGTCGGTAAACCTCGGATTGACCATGTCGAGGAGCCTTCAAGGGGATTGAGCTTTGTTACTCTACCCTTACGCGTGGGATCGGATCGTAGACTGTTCCCCCAGTTGTATTTTTTGTTGTTGGTAACCTTAGTGTCTATAAGCTTAAGATTATTTCCTAAGGTGACGGTGAAGGAAAGATCTCACTGTACCTGGAGCAGACGTCGACTAGACTCACTTGGACTCTCTAGGGGGTTCTCTTCACTCAAGATGGTTTTGTGAAGAAACTTGTGCCAGTCTGTTTCATTAAGTAGGTTGTCGGGGTAACTGTTCCAACCGCCCTTTCTGTATTAAATTCTACGAAGTTGGATTTCTTCACCAACTAGTGCTTTTAGTACGGGAAGTTACTGTTTGTGTGTGGTTTGACTCCTAGATTTGATAGCGCGTGTTAATTTTTTTGTTTTTACTTTTAGAGACCATAGGTGTGAATTGTCAATTTTAAATTTTAGTTTTAAATTGTTAATAAAATTCACTGGAGTTGAATATAATGGCAACTATTCCGGAATTTACCAACCAAGGAACCCCTCTTAATGAGAATCCTATTACTTTTCCTTACTTTGGAAATGTTGGTCCTCCTTATATGGCTACATTGTCATTACCTGGTTTTACAATAAGTTTACCGATATGGTTATTTTCAACTTCGTTGGCCCCAAATACTCCAATTGTTCCACCTCAACAGAGTTCACCATCTCAACATCACCAACCTTCTGTTGACCCTTTACCTTCTTTGCATAATATTTATTCCTCCATTTCTTCCTCTTCGCTTGGTAAAAGCCTTGATGCTAGTAACCAGGTGGCTACGAAGAAGAAGAAAGGGAAGAAGAAGAAGACGAAGCAAGATAAGGAAGAAGTCAACCAACCAACCGTGGTTGTAAGTGTTAGTTGTGTTGAGAAAAATTCCAACATGCATCGTAAACCCAAATACCCTTTCAGGCTTTGTAAGGGTGACCACTTCCTTATCAATTGTCCCGGTATTCCAAAGGTCTTGGAAGTATGGTCAGAAAAATCTCATCAACTTTCTGTTGATCCATCAACCAGTTATAGTCAGGTTCCTAGGAAAAAGGGTAAAGTTAGGTTTCCTTGTAAGTTATGCAAAGGGAGTCATCAAACTCACATTTTCCCTCACATGGATGAAGCCTCAAAATTATTGGAAAACGTTACTATTCCACAGCAAGAATTTCGAACTGGTTACTGTAAACTTTCTCCCAACCTACCATCAACTGACGAAGTGATTGATCTAATTTCAAGTACAATCGATCCCACTCTTCCATTGGAGAGTGAAACTCATATCACTCACATTGATGATGAATTAGTTGATCAAGTGGTCGATTCGATTTCACATTCGGTTGATCCCATTTTCCCTGTAGAGAGTGAACTTCGTACTGCTCAGGTTCTTCTTGTTACATCAGATTCTTCTACGCTAGGGGGCATTTCACTTGTTTCTACAGAACCCCCTCCAAGTACTGGGGTCTTTTCATTTGATTGATATAGACTGACAGAACCCCGTCTTCCTTCCTCCATACCTTTCCAAATCATTGTGAAGTTTGGCGATAGAGACATACACCGTACACAAGTAGATGAAGGTGCTTCTATTAGTATTTTATCCCCAACTGCTTGGAAAGCTTTGGGCTCCCCTCAGCTTGTGCCTATTACGCAGAATTTGAAAGCTTTTAACAGAACCATTAGTGAACCTTTAGGTATCCTTCTTAATTTTTATATTACTTTGGAAGGTAAAACTGTCTGTATTGATATTATGGTAGTTCTAGGTCCCTTGGATTTCAATTTACTCCTTGGGCGAGACTATGTCTATGCAATGAAAGTTGTCATATCGACACTCTTTCGCATGATGTCTTTCCCTCATAATGGAAATATTGTGACTGTAGACCAGCGTTTGTTCCCTAGTCTTGATTCGACTACCAATGATCCGACATCCCTGAATGTTCCTCATACGAAAGTGGTATCTACCCCGCCATGGGTTAATTATGTGGCAACTGCTCCCATGTTTTCAGGTACCGATGTAAGTGAGCCTCTCACTATTTGCTCATCTTCTTTTGACTTAGATCCGGTAATTGACATGGAAAACTCTATGGGATTACTTGAACGCGATGTTCTTATCCCTTTTGAGTCCCTTGAAATGCGTTTCTTCCAAGGAATTGTTCTTCCATCTGATGAAGACCTCTTGGAAGCCATGATCAAGGTGTGTCCATTGACATGTGTTTCTTCCGATTCAGTATGATCAAGTCAAATGAGAGGGAGAGTTCCTTTTACTGTGTCAACCTCGTTAAAAAATGAATCAGTGTGTCTGAGGATGGTTCTTTTCCTGTGTAAACCTCATTAAAAAATGAATCAGTTAGTCGAGAGCATAGTTCCTTTTCTTGTGTCAAGCTCATTTAAAAAATGAAACAAGCTTCGATGAGGATAGTTCTTTTCCTGTGTCAACCTCATTAAAAAATGAATCAGTAGGTAGATTGTAGAGAGTAGATTGGTAGATTAGAATAAATAGTTTCTGAGGATGGTTCTTTTCCTGTGTCAACCTCGTTAAAAAATGAATCAGTTGGTCAGAGGATAGTTCCTTCTACTGAGTCAACCTCATTAAAAAATGAATTAGGTATGAGGACAATTCTTTTCCTGTGTCAACCTCATTAAAAATGGACGAGTGACACGGGATGGTTCCTGTTACTGAGTCAACCTCATTAAAAAATGAATCAGTGAGTGTGAGGATAGTTCCTTTTACTATGTCGACCTCGTTAAAAAATGAATCAGTGAGTGTAAGGATAGTTCCTTTTACTGTGTCAACCTCGTTAAAAAATGAATCAGTGAGTCTGAGGATAGTTCCTTTTCTTGAGTCAACCTCATTAAAAAATGAAACAAGCTTCTATGAGGACAGTTATTTTCTTGTGTCAACCTCATTAAAAAATGAATCAGTAGGTAGATTGTAGAGAGTAGATTAATAGATTAGAAATAAGTAGTTTATGAGGATAGTCCCTAATGCGATTCAACCTCATTAAAAAATGAATCGAGGTATGAGGACGGTTCTTTTCCTGTGTCAACCTCGTTAAAAAATGAATCAGTTGGTCAGAGGATAGTTCCTGTTACTGAGTCAACCTCATTAAAAAATGAATCAGGTATGAGGACAGTTCTTTTCCTGTGTCAACCTCATTAAAAAATGAATCAGTAGGTTATATAGGTAGATTGTAGAAAGTAGATACGAGGATAGTTTCTTTTACTGTGTCAACCTCGTTAAAAAATGAAACATGTTGCCATGAGCATAGTTCTTTTCCTGTGTCAAGCTCGTTAAAAAATGAAACAAATCCTCCCCTAATTGAGTCGAGTCTTTGACTAGATCTCGTAAATGTTAAGTCATATATTTAGGTTAGTTATTTCAGTTTTTTGCATAATTTTCTTACATTTTTAGGTCGGGTCTTTCATATGATCTCGTAAATGAACCTTCATTCCATCCAGCTATTAATTACCAGCAGTGTACTTAGTTGAATGAAATGAAGCTGGGGGGGCATGCACTCTAGCAGTTACGCTTAGGGGGCATCAAGCACAATTTTCTCTCTGTTTCAAGCTTGTGTAAAAATGAAACCACTCTGAAGCATAGTTTTTCTCTGTTTCAAGCTTTTGTAAAAATGAAACCTATCTTGAGTCAATTTAGGTTATTTTCAAGACTCATTAAACTCATGAAAATCCCGAGATTATTTTGCTATCTTTCATTCTCGTAAAACACATGAAAATGCCGAGTTATTTCCGTCTTTTCCTGCTCGTAAATTAAATTGAAAGTCGGCCATATGAGTACATTTTTATCCCTTTTTCGAACTCGTTAAAACTTACGAAAAAGTGAAAACCATGAGTACATTTTTATCCCTTTTTCGAACTCGTTAAAACTTACCGAAAAAGCGAAACTATGGAGTCCTCTTTTAAGCCCTTTTCAGACTCTCTAAACATGAAAATATTGCCGAGTACTTGATTATTCGAACTCGTTAAAGTAAATGAATGATCGTCCCTTCAGTATAAGTTTACCCCTTTTACGGACTGAAATGGACTATTTACGAAAAAGGTATACGTTGACTAATTACGGTCAATAGAGTTCTCTCCCGCATTATTTTATCCTTTTTCGAGCTTGAGAGACTAAATTTACGAAAAAGTACACCCATGGAGTTTTCTTAATTTTTTTCTTCTGACTCCCTAAAATTGAAAAACACCAAGTTTCTCCTATACTGGACTCATTAAAATTTAACAGTAAAGGACCTGTCAATTTCAAACAGGAACGAACCACTCCTTCTTAGGGTTCTAATCTTAAACTAAGTTGGACTCATCCGAAGGATGAGCTTATAAACAAGCAAATGTTATCCTCCTCAAGCTTGTCAAAAATAAAGAGGTACTTGCCAGAAATGGTGGGGGAAAAGAGAGAAAAACGAACCTGTTTGTTACATTTTGATTATTCGGAAAATCGTTAACCACTCTTGAACATGGCACTTTTGTCCACCTGGGTTGGGAAATCCTTTGCCTAACAGTTAATCAAACCATATTGAAAGTCTTCAACCGGTTTCTGGGTATTAGCTTTGGGTCAATTGTCACCAAGCCATCTGTAGTGTCGTTATGTGTTCAAGAGGACAGTTCAAACAAACCATTCATCTGCAAAATATCTGTCTTCCATTTTGACCATCCCTGAGTCAGTCCTTGCCAATATATTTCTTCAAAACTTGATCTATGATTTTGTGTTGTGGGCTTGCCTATGACGGATCACTTTCTATCGACGACAGCTCATTATCTAGGAAGTTGATCCAGAAATCGTCAGTACCTTGAAATCTGCATGCCTCAATGGCAGGTTTCTCGCCTTCGACGACAGGTTGCATCATTGACCTTCAATCGAATGATTCTGTGACATGTTCGACTTCAGCTCATTCATTCACATTTCATGGATTGTACTGAGTACTTTGAGAGCCATTGACATTAATGGTGGTTACTCTCACACTTGTTAACAGTTTACATTATTGACTGGTAATCAAGTGGTTTCTACCATGTTCGACTTTGACACATTCATTCACATGGATAGAGATAAATCTTTGGTTAGGGAACGAAATCAAGACCTGGATCTGGTGTCTTATCCGGAAATTTCATGAGAATTTTGTTATTATGCGGTATACTGTTATTACGAGATGTTGCGTCCATGTGTCTATATTATTGATGTAATATTAAAATCATTTCGTATCCAGAACAGTACAGCTAGTTTTTGATCAAGGTATGGGAATGCCTACCTCGACGATGATATATATATATATATATATATATATATATTGCATTAAATGTTTTTACGGACTTCGTATTTGTGGTGTTGTTGTGACCAGCAACAACCCCCTTTTTGTTTAATATTAGTAATAATACTAAATAAATGGGGACCCTTAGTTAAAAAATCCAAAAAATCAATTAGGATTTGTTTTCCTTTTCAAATAAAACTTTTTATCATAAACTTAGAGAAATCCCTTAGAAAGAACCTTAAGAAACACTTAAGTTTATGATAGATTACAATAAAATTGTTCTTTAAGCAAAATAGCGCATCCATCGCAAAATGGTATATATCTTTTGTAAAACTGAAAATGCGATTTTGCGATTTTGCGATAATGCGATCCCAAAAAGCCTATACAATAAACATATTGGTCGCAGATCGCATAGCGCAGAAAACAGAAATGTTAAACGAATACCTTTTGTGCTATTTACAATTTTGCGCTTTTGCGAGAATTGCGATGTGCGCTTTTGCGCTATTTCGCAATTTGCGCTTTTGCGCTATTTTTAAAAATTGCGATGGTTTCATTTTGCGATATTGCGACATTGCGATATTGCGATATTGCGCGGCAAATCGCAGATCGCAATGTCGCAGATTCATAAAAGCACGTTGTTCAAAGAAAATCTTCCCACATATCAATATCTGTTATGCGCTTTAATGATTGGATTAAATGAATGGATTGACAATTAATGGTAAATGAGATTTTTTTTTGATTGAAAGTCGTTTCACGTTAAAATAATATATTTCATCCGCCTTCGCATTTAAAACAATCTCATCACCCTTCTCATGCCATTACTCTCATTTAACTCGTAAAACGTAGGCACGAAGGAGCAAACGTCTATACAAAGCTTTCACAGAACATTATGGGTAAGAAGGAGAAGAGCTCGAATTCTGAAAATAGAGAAATGGATTCACTGTATGCAGACACCGCTTGCAATAAGGATGCCGGTATATCCACTTGGGAAGGAATGTATAATTTATTAGAAGAAGAAAATCCTGTGGTGATGAAAGTTGCGGCTACAGCAGGTTCTAGTAATACATCTGAAGCAACCCTCAAAGAACTGGCTTGTTCATTTCTGCATAGGATAGCAGCAAGGCCAAGGATTCTCCCATATACGGACATGGTGAAATGGGTGCTGGACAACACCGATATTTCAGACAGACAATTCAGAACTCCAGCTCAAGAGCTAATCGGGTCATTCACCATGGAAGATCTGAGACTAATGTATAAGTTGCCGGAACCTCATGCGCCTTATAATAAGAAATTTATGAAAGAATTTGCCAGAGAACATGCGAATTTTTCAGAATGCACACATGAATGGACCAAAAGAGATGAACCATTGAAGAAAAACAAACACGGGTGGACAGTACCAAAAAAGGATGTTTTAGACGCTGTTCACAGGTTCAAATATCCAAGTGGGAAAATTGACACAGTTTCCATCACAAGATAAGGTATGTAATTTTGCCAGAATTATCCTCTATAGAGCTTTTAGAAGTTACTAAAGAAGTTGTTGGAGATCAGGAGTTCTCAGGGAAACATAAAGCTCTTCTTGAGAAAAGTCGGGAGTTGAAGAGACTTGAAATAACTGTAAGGAAAAATGAGGAAACATTGACCAAATTCAAGGAACTTAATGCTGAGCAAGGAAAAGATGTGGAGCGTGTTCGGCACAGAGAAAAACTACTGCGAAAGGTCAAATCTATAAAAAATAAACTACTTTGGCTGAATTATGATATGAAAAAATGGCGAAACAAAATCGAGATGAAATTGCAAAATTAATAACAGAACGAAAAGCTCCAATAAATGAAAATTCACAAAAAGAAGACAACAGAAGAGACGACTACAGTGGCAAACACTCTTACTGATTGTGTAAATGACAATTTACACAAAGCTAATTTGATTCCAGAAACTGTTCCAGGATATCTCCCACAGGCACATCAACTGCAAACAGAATGGAGGCAAAAGGCAGAAGAAAGAGAAAAATCAATTCAAGGGCTGACAAGATTAAATTGGGACTCATACTGGACATACTTAGTGAAGCCACACAGTCAACACAGTGCGCTTAATTGTATCATCAATTCTACAGAGAAGATTGCGCCTACACTTGCCGACTCTGTCTTTTCAGGACAGTTGAATTCTGAAGTCGGTCAACCACATCTTCTCAAAACTATGCTAGATGCCTACAAGTTTAAAGATCAAGTTCAAATAGTTAGTTAATAGTCTTTATTTTTTAGATTTAGTTTTAATTTTACTGTATTTTAGCCTAGGAAAAGGACGGTCATTAAACCGAATCCTTAATTTTTGTAATAGACTATTTTTAGATTTAGCTAAGTAGTATTTAGACCCTTCTCATGCATTTAGAGAAGGGTCCTGGATCTTAATATTTTTGACTTGGAGATTACATTTCTGTACTCCACTGACTTATATATTTTTTAAAAGGATCACATCTGGTGATTTTATGCGGAATTATCTTTGAAGTGTTGCATTTTTGTACCTTGGAATTTGATTTTGCATCAGAATTACTGGATTAGAGTATCAGATTTCATTTGAAAGTCTTCAAGATGAATAAGGTATTTCTATCTGTTCACTGTTGATTTCTTTTGTCTTATGATATTCGCTTTAAAATTTGCTATCATTTACAGATATTTGTTTTTATAACGTTTCTTTATATATATCATTTTTTAGTATAATTGAAATGTTATCTTTCATAAGTATATGTAGATGATATATTATGATGAATACGATATGTTAATACAACTCTGTTTAATTTCTTAAACAGATTTATCTTTATTTGTTTCTGCACATTTCGATTTAAATGATAATACATTTTTATGGTTATTGTTAAATTGGAACAATCTTAAGTTGTATTCACATATAATTGCCCGGGTTAGTGTTAGAATTTCTTTATCAGTATTTAGTTTAAATTAGATAGTTTTATTTCAGTCAATTTAGTCCCATTTCCACTCATCCAAATCAACCCATCACCAACCCATTAGTTATAAGGAAACTGGTCCTTTAAATCCAGTCAGAGCCACCATACCAAACGGAAAAGGAGCTGTCCTAAGGTCCCGACCGGGTGGTTTTCCCCAATGTTTGAAGCAGATATTTTCTAGGCTTCAAAATTTTTGGCGCTAGAAGGAGGGCATGAGCTATGAATGGCAAGTAAATCTTTACCCACAAGCCATTCTGAGAGCAAAACACCCTCATCAACTTCTTCAATTTCTTCTGAAATACAAAATCCTATAGAAGGAATTGAGAAGAATATTCAGACACCCACTACCAAAATCTCAAGACAATCAGACAATCAAAATCCTGAGTCTCCTGAAGTTCAAGATTTAATTCATAAATTGAAAGGATTCTCATTATCTCTAGATGAGTCTGAAATATCTGAAGGTAGTGTAACTTCAAAATTTGTTTCTTCGAAACCTCTTACTAGGCTTCAAAGTGAAAAACTTGGTATTTCTCCGAAAGAATTCCCTTTACCTAGTAGATTCAAGACAAGAAAAACTCAATCGGAATCAGTAAGTGATATAAGTTCTTCATCTCATATTCAATTACCTATTTCCGAAATCCCAACTCAACAAAGTATAGTTGTTTCCACATCATCTCCTCAATCATCATCTGCTCAATCATCATCAATCTCAACATCATCTATTCCAACAACTTCTATTCAAACACCACCAGTTTCTACTACTCCTCCAATAGTTATTCCAATAATGGCTAGACCATGGGCTACTCCAGGGGTAGTCAACATGGCTGCACCTTTACATGATTTACCAGACAATCCTGGAAAATGGCTTCCAAAGTTCAGTCCAGATCTTAACATTCAAGCTGAAGAACATATCAATAACTTTATGCTGGCTGTAAATTTGAATGGAGTCACACATGAAGATGTTGTAGTCAGACTATTCCCTTATACTCTTCAAGGGGCAGCAGGATCCTGGTACTTTTCATTACCTTCAGGATCCATAACAAGTTGGGCCATTTTTGCAGATCATTTTTTAACCAAATTTGGAGATGACAGATCAATAGCTACTTTAATCAACAATCTCTCAAATTTGAAAGCAGAACCCAAGGAACCCATTAAAGATTTCAACGCTAGATTCAACAAACTCTTGAACAAAATTCACACAGATTCAAGGCCTAGTGAACAAGTCAGAAGTGAATGGTACATAACTGCCTTACCCTCAAATATAGCAATTTTTGTAGATAGAGCTGCAAAACCTACATTAGCCGAAAATATGAAGGAGGCTATTGCAGTAGAAAAACAAATTATTTCTCTAGAAAAGAAAAATGCTATTGAGGAAAGGAAATCAAAGAAATTCAGCTTCAAAGATGATTCAAAGAAAAAGGCCAAAGATCCATATGACATGGAGGGTTTACAGAAAGTTCTTAAAACCATGTCAAATGAAATGGTTGAAATTAAAAAACAAGTAGCTGAAACTTCTACTAAAAAACCATTCTGAAATTTCAGAAGAAACCAAGTTGAATCTAAACCTCCTAATGCAATCTCTAATGCAGAATCAGAAGAAGAGGAGGAAGAAGAAGATACGTCTTTAGTATCAGATGAGGAAGATGAGAATGAAGAAATAGCTAAATTGCATGGAATGTGGGATTTTATTCTCCCTAATTCTGATAGTGAGGTAGAACAAGAAGCTATGCCTGTAAGTACTAGGAGTAAATCTACATCGGAGCCTGTACAAACAGCTCCTAAAAAGAAAATTACAACTCCAAGTACCAAAGACAAATCCCCCGTAAAGAAAGCTTCTCCATTACCTACTCAAAATCAACCATCTTCTTCTAATCCTCCTACATCAACAACAAAGACTTTAGTGGTGTCAGATCCTATGGAGTATAACATTGTTGAAGACATGAAAAATATTAAAGCCAACATTTCCTTACATGAACTCAGCAAACTAAAACACCAGCAAAAGTTGCTATTAAAAAAATTGAACGCTATACCAATTGCTCCTTTACCAAGTGGTGTAGTTACAAAAGCAGCTAGAGGAGCTGGTAAGCCACCAGATAAGGTAGATGCTACTGATACGGTGCTCATTGGAGAAAAAACAAATTCTCAAACTCCTCCTTTTCTTTTGACTTATGAAATGTACAATAAGAATCTGCATAATTGTTTGATTGATTCTGGAGCTTCCTCTAATATAATGCCTACTTCTGTTTGTGCCAAATTGAATATCGAACCACAGAAATCAGCAGTTCATATTGTTCAATTGGATCGCTCTAAAGTTCAAGTTGTAGGAGAAATCAATTCAGTTACTATCATATTAGCTTCCGATCCTAGGATTGTCCAAAGAATTGATATTTTGATTGCGGATATTCCTGAATTCTATGGATTAATCTTAAGCAGGGACTGGTCTGCGAAACTTAATGGTTATATCTCAACTGATTATTCACATATGTGGCTTCCCTACAAAGGGAAACCAAATCAAATCAAAGTTGAACGAGAAAAACATATGACACACACTGTCACTGAATTTGAACAACCTAATGAGCCTGTGGCATTTAACAACAATATTCTTGGAGGTTATTCTGCTGAATCATTTCTTGGAAACTTCAAAGCACCTCAATCACCTTTTTCTATAAATACTTTTGTTTCTCAAATAGAAAATTTTTCACAATCTGATTCTTCCAGAATTGTAAATACTTCTGATGTAATTGTAGATAAGTCAATAGATAAATCTTTATTTTGGTCGTTATATTTTGATGGATCAAAGTCTAGTGATGGAGCTGGAGCAGGATGCATTTTAATTGATCCGGATGGAGAGAAAACCATGCTGTCATGTAGGTTAGAATTTGAGTGTACTAACAATACCGCAGAATATGAAGCCTTGGTTCAAGGACTTTATAAAGCTATAGGGTTAGATGTTAAATACTTGAAAGTCTTTGGTGATTCCGAAATTGTCATAAAACAAGTTAGGAATACTATTCATTTCCTTTCAGGACATCTTAAACACTATCAAAACCTAGTACAAGATCTTACCACTCATTTTTTAGCATTCAATATTTCTCCTATTCCTAGGAATCAAAATACATCAGCTGACTTGTTAGCTAATGTTACATCTAAACTCCTTCCTGCTGAAGATTGCAGTCCTGATAGGTTTTCTGTAGAATTGATTTTTCGCCCATCTGTCCCAGATAATGTCACAAATTGGAGAGTTTTCTATCATGATCAAGATATTTTAAATTTCATGACTTCAGAGAAATCATATGATGAGCAAATTATTGATGAGAATGATCATGATTTACAAATTGCTTCAAAAGGTAATGAAAATCCCATTCCAAAATTTGTTGTTAAATTAGAGGACTTATATGATATTAAAGACAGATTCAAGAAAGTCACTAATACTAAACTTCAAAGTTCCACTTTGAAGTTTGAATTAGTAAATCTTGGTTCTGATTCTAAACCTCAAAACGTTAATTTAGGACTCAATTTAACACCAGAGGAAAGGAATGCTTTCATTAAACTCTTGAACAAATATAAAAACGTTTTTTCTTGGAATTATGATGATTTAAAAACGTATGATACTTCAGTTATTCAACACACAATTCCAATGCTTCCTGATATTAAACCTGTTCAACAAAAGTTAAGGAAGGTTCATCCAAATCTCGAAGGACAAATCAAATCAGAACTTAATAAACTTTTAAAAGCCAAAATCATTTTTTCTGTAAGGCACTACAATTGGGTTTCCAATATGGTACCTCTAAGGAAGAAGAATGGTGATATAAGAATCTGTATTGATTTTAGAAACTTAAACAAGGCATGTTTAAAAGACAATTTCCCATTGCCAACCATGGAACAGATACTTCAAAAGGTAGCTGGTTCTGAACTTATGTCCTTTCTTGATGGATTTTCGGGCTATAATCAAGTTTTAGTTCATCCAGATGACAGATTGAAAACAACTTTTAGAACAAAATGGGGAACTTATGCTTATGTACCTGTAAGGAAGAAGAATGGTGATATAAGAATCTGTATTGATTTCAGAAATTTAAACAAGGCATGTTTAAAAGACAATTTCCCATTGCCAACCATGGAACAGATACTTCAAAAGGTAGCTGGTTCTGAACTTATGTCCTTTCTTGATGGATTTTCGGGCTATAATCAAGTTTTAGTTCATCCAGATGACAGATTGAAAACAACTGTCATAACAAAATGGGGAACTTATGCTTATCAGAAAATGCCTTTTTGTCTAATAAATGCATGAGCAACTTTCCAAAGAGCCATGGACATAGCATTTAAAGTTCTGATCGATAAATCAGTTGTTGTTTAATTTGATGATATAAAAGTATTTTCAAAAAAGAGAACCAATCATCTACATGATCTAAAGCAAATATTTAAAAGATGTAGAAGGTTTGGTATTTCCTTAAATCCAAAGAAATATTTCTTTGCTTTGGATGAAGGAAAACTCTTAGGATTTGTTGTGTCAAAAGATGGTATATATATCGATCCAGATAGAGTGAAAGAAATTTCTGATATTTCTTTACCTCACAACAAAAAATCCATGCAATCATTTCTTGGACAGATCAATTTTGTTAAAAGATTCATTCCTTATTTTTCTTTAATTGTTTTACCTATGCAAAATATGATCAAGAAGAATTCAGTATTCAAATGGGGGCATAAAGAGAAAGAATCCTTTGAGGCAATCAAACAAGCAATCATTAATGCACCAGCATTGAATACCCCGGATTTTTCTAAAGATTTTACTTTGTATACTTTGGCCACCGAAACATCCTATGCAGCTGTTTTAACACAGCTCAATGATCAGAAAATTGAGGCACCAATTTCTTTCTTTAGCTCAAATCTGCAAGGAGTTGAGCTTAATTATTCCGATGTTGAAAAACAAGCCTTTGCTGTGTTTAAATCAATCAAACATTTTAGACCTTTTCTCTTGAAAACACATACAAAAATCATTGTCCCATTCTCTGCAGTGAGGCAATTATTAATTCAAAAAGAAGTAGGAGAAAAGAGAGCTAATTGGGTAACAACCTTGCAAGAATATGATATTGATATTAAACCAGCTAAGATTGTTAGAGGACAAGGTTTTTGCAGATTATTGGCAGGAGCTCATAACATACCAAAAAATCAAGATTCAAATCAAGATATTCAAGTAAGTCAGATAAGTGTTACAGATTCTGAATCTCAGTATGTTGATCTTATCTATTACTTGAAAAATGGGTATGCTCCTTCTAATCTCAGTTATAAGAGTAAACGTGCTTTAAGGTTAAAGGCTATTAAATATGAGATCATTGATAATGTGTTATTCAGGAAAAATTATGATTCAATCTTATTAATATGTCTTGAAAAGACTGAAGCTGAAAAGGTTTTGCAGGAATTGCATGATGGACCAGCAGGAGGTCATTTTGGAGGTGACACCACAGCTCACAAAATAATTCGTGCTGGTTATTACTGGCCTACCCTTTTTAAATATACACATGATTACGTAAGGAAGTGCAGAATTTTTCAAACTGCAAGTGGAAGATAAAGGAAACCAACTTTTCCTTTGCAACCAGTGACTATTGAGCAACCATTCGAACAATGGGGGCTTGACATTATTGGTGAGATAGTACGTCATTCTTCCAAACAGTACAAGTACATCCTTACTGCAACTAATTACTTTAAAAATTGGGTAGAAGCAATCCCGTTGAAGGTAGCCAATTCTGATGCAATTATTGATTTCATAGATCAATTCATCATAACCAAGTTTGGTGTACCTAACGCTCTAGTCTTTCATAATGCATCTTACTTCTCTGGAAATAGTATAATGGATTTTGCAGTCAAAAGAGGTTTTAAATTGAAATATTCAGCAAATTATTATCCCCAAGGTAATGGTTTGGCTGAATCCACTAACAAAAATCTTATCAAAATCATTAAAAGGACCATTGATCAAAATCAAAAGAATTGGCACAAGTCTTTAATCTTTGCATTATGGGCTGATCGAATCACTGAAAAAGCTTCAATAGGAACTTCACCTTTCAATTTAGTTTATGGAAAAGAAGTTGTGATACCATCAAATTTAGCTCTTCCATCATTAGCCCTAGTGCAATTTATTGAAGAAAATCCTTCTTCATCCATTCAATTGAGATATGATCAAATCCTTAAACTAGAAGAAGATAGAGATAAAGAAAAAATTATTCGTGAAAAACATCAACAGCTTGTAAAATCTTCTTTTGATGCAAGTTCTACCGGCTCAAAAATTTTGTCAATTGGTGATATTGTTCTGAAATGGGATAAAGCACATGAAGAAAAAGGTAAGCATACCAAATTTCAGAAAATGTGGCTTGGACCATTTCAGATCATTCAAAAGATAGGCTCAAATACATTCATACACCAAGATCTAACAGGTAAAAGAGAATCTCTTCCTGTAAATGGGCTTATCTTGAAGAAATTCTTTTCATAAGGAGGTAACCCCTTCTTAAACTGTACATATTCCTTTCTGCAGAGTTTTTGATTGTTTTTTCAAATAAAGGTTGTTAATGAGTCTCTAATTGATTGTTTACTATTTAAGAAAATTTCTTCGGAAGAATATTATAAATATTTATTTTGTGTAAATAAGAATTTTTAGAGTAATGATTACAGTTTTTGGATAGTTTAAAATAAGATGTTAAACTTTGAAATATTATTCCAATAATTTGCATGATATTTTGAAAACTTGAGGCGAATGTAAATCATGATAAGTTTATTGAGCAGAGAAAGGTTATCTATAAAAGTAAAAAAATTTCAAAGTTTTGGAACTCAAAAAACTCTGAAAATTGTCATCCATTGATTCTTAAGGATAAAACTATTTCACCCCATCCATTTAAGTTGTGATTTTTTAGAATGTAATTCTAAGAAATTATATGAAAATTTAAGAGATAAGAGGTCTCATTATGAGCCGTCTTACCATGTTCATAAAGAGTAATAAAACTGACATTACCAATACTGCATACCAAAACAGGGTAATGGCTTATAAACATAAGACAAGGGGTCTCATCACGAGCCATCTTGTTCAGTTTAATTATAACTAGTGAATGGCATTGTTATTAACTGGCTACCAAACCAGAACAATGGCTCTTAAAAATAAAATAAGTAAAAGACAAAAACATGAGATAATAGATCTTATGAATTTATCTTTTAAAAAGTCATAATTTTAGTTGGATGGGACAATGAATAGTTAATGGTTTAAAGGTAACCCTGTCGAGACTATGAACGTTTGCTGGCAGCAGAGGCAATACCTATGGCAATAGAGTATATTATAAAACCAAAACTTGGAGAAATCCACTTACTTCATTATTAACACCGATCAAAGCTTGAGATAACCCAAAAATGTTTTTATTCTTAAGGAATTAGAAAGAAATTGCGAATGATTTTTATTTCTTTTTCATAGTTAGATTTTATTTGAATTATCCTAAGATAGTTTTTATTATCTTTAAAAATCTTTATTTACTAGAAATATAGTGTTCATTTTATTTTTTCAGAGATAACTGTTTCTTTCAGTGAATCACCAATTGTTGTGGCCAGCAACAACCCCCCTTTTATTTAATATTAGTAATAATACTAAATAAATGGAGACCCTTAGTTAAAAAATCCAAAAAATTAATTAGGATTTGTTTTCCTTTTCAAATAAAACTTTCTATCATAAAATTAGAGAAATCCCTTAGAAAGAACCTTCAGAAACACTTAAGTTTATGATAGATTACAATAAAATTGTTCTTTAAACAAAATAGCGCATCCATCACAAAATGGTATATATCTTTTATAAAACTGAAAATGCGATTTTGCGATTTTGCAATAATGCGATCCCAAAAAGCCTATACAATAAACATATTGGTCGCAGATCGCATAGCGCAGAAAATAGAAATGTTAAACGAATACCTTTTGCGCTATTTACAATTTTTCTCTTTTGCGAGATTTGCGATGTGCGCTTTTGCGCTATTTCACAATTTGCGCTTTTGCGCTATTTATAAAATTGCGATGGTTTCATTTTGCGATATTGCGATATTGTGTAGCAAATCGCAGATTGCAATGTCGCAGATTCATAAAAGAGCGTTGTTCAAATACAATCTTCCCATATATCAATATCTGTTATGCGCTTTAATGATTGGATTAAATGATTGGATTGACAATTAATGGTAAATGCGATTTTGTTTTGATTGAAAGTCATTTCACGTTAAAATAATATATTTCATCCGCCTTCACATTTAAAACAATCTCATCACCTTTCTCATGCCATTACTCTCATTTAACTCGTAAAACGCAGGCACGAAGAAGCAAACGTCTATACAGAGCTTTCACAAAACATTATGGGTAAGAAGGAGAAGAGCTCGAATTCTGAAAATAGAGAAATGGCTTCACTTTATGCAGACACTACTTGCAATAAGGATGCTGGTATAACCACATGGGAAGGAATGTATAATTTTCTGGAAGAAGAAAATCCTGTGGTATTGAAAGTTGCGGCTACAGCAGGTTCCAGTAATACGTCTGAGGAAACTGTTAAAGAACTGTCTTGCTCATTTCTGCATATGATAGCGGCAAGGCTAAGGATTCTCCCATATACAGACATGGTGAAATGGGTGCTAGACAGCACAGATATTTCAGATAGGCAGTTTAGAACTCCATCTCAAGAGCTAATCGGGTCATTCACCACGGAAGATCTGAGGTTGATGTATCAGTTGCCGGAACCTCAAGCGACTTATAATAAGCAATTCATGGAAGATTTTGCCAGAGAACATGCGAATCTGTCAGAATGCACATAGGAGTGGACCAAAAGAGATGAACCGTTGAAGAAAAACAAACACGGACGGACAGTACCAAAAAAGAATGTTTTAGACACTGTTCACAAAGTTCAATATCCAAGTGGGTAATTTGACACAGTTTCTACCACAAGATAGGGTATGTGAGTTTTTCAAATTATCCCCTATAGAGCTTTTAGAAGTGACTGAAAAAGATGTTGGAGATCAGGAGCTCTCAGGGAAACATAAAGCTCTTATTGAGAAAAGTCGGGAGTTGAAGAGACTCGAAATAACTGTAAAGAAAAATGAGGAAACATTGACCAAATTCAAGGCACTTAATGCTGAGCAAGAAAAAATGAAGAGCGTGTTCAGCAAAGAAAAAAAAAAACTACTGCGAAAGATCGAATCTATAAAGAAGAAACTACCTTGGCTGGAATATTGTAGGAGAAAATGGCGAAGCAAAATCGAGATGAAAAAGCAAAATCAATTCAAGGGCTGACAAGATTAAATTGGGACTCATACTAGACATACTTAGTGAAGCCACACAGTCAGCACAGTGTGCTTAATTGTATCATCAATTCTACAGAGAAGATGGCGCCTACACTTGCCGACTCTGTCTTTTCAGGACAGTTGAATTATGAAGTCGGTCAACCACATCTTCTCAAAACTATGCTAGATGCTTGCAAGTTTAAAGATCAAGTTCATAGATAGTTAGATTTAGTTTTAATTTTACTGTATTTTAGCCTAGGAAAAGGACGGTCATTAAACTGAATCCTTAATTTTTGTAATAGACTATTTTTAGATTTAGCTAAGTAGTATTTAAACCCTTCTCATGCATTTAGAGAAGGGGTCCTGGATCTTAATATTTTTAACTTGGAGATTACATTTCTGTACTCCATTGGCTTAATATATTTTTAAAAGAATCACATCTGGTGATTTTTATGTGGAATTATCTTTGAAGTGTTGCATTTTTGTACCTTGGAATTTGATTTTGCATCAGAGTTACTGGATTAGAGTATCAAATTTCATTTGAAAGTCTTCAAGATGAATGAGGTATTCCTATCTGTTCACTATTGATTTCTTTTGTCTTATGATATTCGCTTTAAAATTTGCTATCATTTACATATATTTTATTTTCACAATGTTTCTTTTTATATATCATTTCTGAGTATAATTGAAACGTTATCTTTCGTTAAGTATATATAGATGGTATACAATGATGAATGCATTATGCTAATACAACTCAGTTTAATTTCTTAAACAGAGTTATCTTTATTTGTTTCTGCACATTTCAATTTAAATGATAATACATTTTTATGGTTATTGTTAAATTGGAACAATTTTAAGTTGTATTCACATATAATTACTCGGGTTAGTGTTATAATTTCTTTATCAGTATTTAGTTTAAATTAGATAGTTTTATTTCAGTCAATTTAGTCCCATTTCCACTCATCCAAATCAACCCATCACCAACCCATTTAGTTATAAGGAAACTGGTCCTTTAAATCCAGTCGGAGCCACCATACCAAACGAAAAAGGAGCTGTCCTAAGGTCCCGACCGGGTGGTTTTCCCCAATGTTTGAAGCAAAGATTTTCTAGGCTTAAACATATCCAAAGAAGTTAAATCCTCAGCTGAAAATAAATAATTTAAAGAAGTCGTAATGGAAAAGCCTTCCTGTGCTTTTAGCTTACAGAAAGAGCTTGAGAAAATTAAGATCCCAGTCCCCCTGACCGAGCTATTAAAACAGCCTGCATATCAATGTCAGGTTACTTCTTTTATGCTCCCTCCTGAAATATCAATTGTGCCTGATAGTTTAAACCTTCAAGAAGAAAGACCCCTGGTAGTCTTTGGCCCACATGTCGAGGAGATAGACCCTTATACTCCTCCTTTTTACGTGTCTTTAGTCATCCATGACCTGCTGTTACACAATTGTATGCTAGATTCTGGGGCTTCCCATAATCTTATGCCTTTGTCAGTCATGGAACAATTAGGATTACAGATCACACGTCCATATAAAGACCTTTATTCATTTGATTCCAAAAGAGTCAAATGCTTGGGGATGATTAAAGATTTAGTGGTCAATTTGGCCCAAATTCCAGCAAAGAGTGTGGTCATGGACATTGTGGTGGCTGATATCCTAGCCCGCTTTGGCATGTTGCTGTCAAGGTCCTGGGGTACAAAAATTGGTGGGTCAATTAAGCTGGATTTAACATATGCTACCATCCCAGTTTTTGGTGGACAGGAGAGGAGGTTATACATAGAGACTAAATTTGTCAAGGTAGTTACTAAGGCTGATAACTCTGAAAATTCACCAGTCTATAGTAAAGAAGGAGATTTTTCATGCTTTATGCTAGAAGAAGATCAAAATTATGTGCATGAATCCTCCTTCAAAATTAAGGATGAGCAGTCTTCAGAAAATTATGAAGCTAGAATCTGGACTTTACATTTTGATGGGGCAAATTCAAGAGAAGGAAATGGAGCTGGGGTGTTATTAATCTCTCCTACAGGCAGATGGGTCCCACTGTCCTTTAAATTGGAGTATGAGGCTACCAATAACGTAGCTGAATATGAAGCACTTTTATTGGGATTGCAAACAGCTAGAAACATGGTCATCCAGAACTTAAAAGTCATGGGAGACTCTAAGTTGGTGGTGAGACATGTCCGAAATCAATGCCAAACCAAGCATCCTCAGTTGAGGGCATATAGAAATGAAGTTTGGGACATGGTGGAGAATTTCTTCTCAGCCTTTAACATACAGTTCATACCCCGGGAGCAGAACCGAATGGCAGATTCTCTTGCTGTGGCTTCTAGTACATTCTGCCCTCCTCAGAATCCTCTTTCGAGGTATGAAATTGAGGTACGTTATAGACCATCAATTCCAGATAATATTAAGCATTGCCAAGTATTTGAATATGAGGAATAGACGAAGAGATTTCTGGAGACAGTGGGTGAATTTTCTAATATGGAGATTGATGACTGTGAAGAAAATGAGGCTGAAAATATTTCAGAAAATAAATGGGAAGAGAAAGTAGCAGGTAATAAAGTGCTGTAGCTGAAAGGAAACGTGATACCTAGAGGGCTGGTGCCTCTAGAAAGATTATTTGACAAAAATGATGTTCCATTGCAGCATAATAAAATAGTAGAAGAAAATCAAGTAGAAGACTTGAATTTGGGCACTGATGCTGAGCCCAAAATTGTAAGATTATCTAAGAAGGTTTTAGAGGAATACAAAAGAAAATATTTGAAATTATTTCAGTCATACAAGGATGTATTTGCATGGTCTTATCAGGACCTAAAAACTTTTGATATTAATATAATGCAGCATAAAATTCCTTTGAGGGAAGATGCAAAGCCTTATAAGCAGAAGCTCAGGCAGATAAATCCTCTGCTGCTTCCCTCTATTGAAAAAGAAATCAAGAAGCTGCTGAAGGCCAAAATAATTGTGCCATTGAGATACTCAGAATGGGTAGCAAACCTTGTTCCTGTTCGAAAGAAAAATGGAGAAATAAGGTTGTGTGTAGATTTCAAAAACTTAAATAGAGCATCTTTAAAAGATAATTATCCATTGCCTAAGATGGATCACATTCTGCAGAAAGTGGTCAGAGCCTCCAGAATTTCAATGATAGATGGGTTTTCTGGTTATAATCAGGTAGCTGTGTTCCCAGAGGATCAGAAGAAAACTGCATTTACAACACCATGGGGTACATTTATGTATGCCAGGATGCCATTTGGGCTAATTAATGCAGGAGCTACTTTTCAGAGGGCAATGGACATAGCTTTTGTTGGGGAACAAGATAAATTTTTGGTGGTATATCTTGATGATATTACAATGTTTTCAAAGGATGATACTGAACACATTTAGCATTTGCAGAGAACCTTTGAAAAATGCAGAAGGTATGGTCTCTCCCTTAATCCTCAAAAGTCTCTATTTGCATTAGATGAGGGAAAACTCTTAGGGCACATTGTAACTAAAGATGGTGTGAAAATAGACCCTAAGAGAGTTGAAGTTATAAACAGTATTCCTTTACCCAGGAATAAGAAGGAAGTGCAGGTGTTTCTAGGCCGAATCAATTTCCTAAGAAGGTTTATTCCTAACTATGCTGAGATAGTTAGGCATATAACTGATATGTTGAAAAAGAATAATGAAGTAAAATGGTCTCAGGAATCTAGAGATGCATTCACCAGAATAAAACAGGCATTTGCTAAAGCTCCTGTACTAGCTGGACCAGATTACAACAAGCCATTTATGATTTTTTCTTTTGCATCACCTCATACAATAGCTGGAGTATTGTTGCAGAAAAATAAAGAAGGATATGAGCAGCCTATAGCCTTCTTTAGCCAGGTATTACATGATGCAGAATTGAAGTATAACATACTTGAGAAGCAGGCATATGCCCTGGTGACGTCCCTCAAAGCCTTTAGAACATATGTTTTGCAGTCCCACGTTACTGCATACGTTCCTACATCAGCTGTCAAAGACATTCTCATTCAGGGAGACAGTGAAGGAAAAAGGGGAAGATGGATTGAAAAAATACAAGAATATGATTTGGACATCAGACCTACTAGGCTGATTAAAGGACAGGGACTTGCTAAAATTTTATCTGGATCAAATCATCAAGCCTTGGGCATTAATTTATCTGTGATTGCAAGTGAAGAATCTGAGAAGGAAAAAGGGCAACAAGGACTGGAGATGGCTGCTCAGAAAGCACATATAAAATACCTCACTAGTCCATGGTACAAAGAAATAGTTGAATACCTTTTGACACTTAGCTGTCCTCCCAGCTGTGACAAATCAAAATACAAGGCTTTGAGGCTGAAATCACAAAAGTATATAGTTGCCAATGGTCAGTTATATTGGAGATATCCTTCAGGCATACTGTTATTGTGCCTCACAGAGAATGAAGTGGAAAGTATAATGATAGAATTTCATGAAGGGATCTGTGGAGGACATTACAGTTGGAAGGCCACAGCACATAAAATACTGAGAGCTGGTTTTTATTGGCCTAAATTATTTGGAGATGTTTTTAATTGGGTTAGAGCATGTGATAAGTGTCAAAAATTTGCTGAGAGACAAAAGCTGCCTGCTTTGCCCCTAATTCCAGTTCATATAGATGAACCATTTCAGCAATGGGGATTGGATTTTATTGGAGAAATACATCCCCCTTCAAGTGGCCAACATAAATGGATATTGACTGCAACAGATTACTTTACAAAGTGGGTGGAAGCCATACCTGCGAGAAATGCTATAGATGCTGTAATCATCAAATTCATGGAAGAGAACATCATATCCAGGTTTGGCTGTCCAGCTAGAATTGTAACTGATAATGCACAGGCCTTCAAGTCCAATAAATTTGTAAATTTCTGCCAGCAGTATAATATTGCATTAAATCACTCCACAGCTTACTATCCACAAGGGAATGGCTTGGCAGAATCTTCCAACAAAACTCTGGTGAGGGCCTTGAAGAAGACAATTAATGAGAATCAAAAGAATTGGGATTCCCAATTGAAATTTGCTCTGTGGGCGAATAGAGTAACTAGCAAGAGAGCAACTGGGAAATATCCTTATGAACTGGTATATGGGCGAGAAGCTGTGTTTCCTGTGAAATTGGCTTTGCCAGTGGCAGGTTTCATGCAGGAAAGTCAGGAAGAACCAGATCACATGGTCAGAAGAATTAACCAGCTGGTAGAATTGGAGGAAACACGGAGCCAAGTGAATCAGAGATTAGCGGAGTATCAGGAGAAAATGAAAAACATCTTTGATCAGCATGCAAAAGACAAGAAATTTCAAATTGGTGATCTGGTTCTCAGATGGGATATCCGGAGGGTTGAAAAGGGCAAACATGCTAAATTTGATCCACTTTGGTTTGGCCCATTTAATATTATGGAGCTAAAAGGTAATAATACATTTATTTTAGAAAATTTGTAGGGTGACTTGTTAGATGCCCTTGTGAATGGCCAATTCCTAAAGCCCTACTTTCAATTTTGATTCAGGAAGAGTATGCCTATTGTATTATATTGTATATAGACTTTGTTTCAGTTTTTATTTTAATAAGGGATGTGTGATAATGAGTTTTGAAGAAAAAGCAAAAGGGCTGAAGAGTGGAATCTACATACAAGATGATCAAGGGTCTGCAAGTTCTCGACATGTCCAAGCATGAACATGCCGTCCCCAGATGGAGCCGATGTTAAAGGACAAATTTTTAGATCCAAATTTTTGGCCTAACGCTCCCCCATAATCTTTCAAACCTGTTATCATGGCCAAAAACCTCCATACCCTGCCTATCGTTACCTTTTCAGCCTAAAAAGCACATTAGACTAAGGTTTAAAATTCGCAATTTAAATTATATCAGGCCTGGCCCCCGAAATCTTAGCCCCCTCCTCTGTTTTGATTCCCATGAGACTCAGGGGCAAGACCGTATGCCAGACAGGCAGGAGCTTATCGCCTTATGTTTTTCGGGTGAAGCCATAACCGTCCGATCCAATAAAAATCAACGGCCCACAATCAAATCATACGTGGTGGCCCCCGCGCCCGAAAACCAGCTGTTAATTCCGCACCGCCATTGCTGGGCGGGCGGTATTTCCCTTGGAGCCAGCGATTCCACACATCGCTGGACAAGTGTCCAAATGTACGATGACTGAAACTGCCCATTTCGCGCGTTAATGATCAGATCAAAGTCGGGTAGCGGAATTCATCAGCGCCGTTGGATCTGTCAGCCTTCATCCAACGGTGGTTGTCCTCCAAAGTCGCACGAGATTTAACACAAGCACATAATGCTCGGGTCCACCATTCCGCCGCTGCACAATGCGTTCTCAACCGTTGATTTCATTTTCAATCGCGTGGCCCAGAATTATTGACACATCCCTTTGACCAACCAAGCCTGTCTCCACGTCACCCCTTCTGCTCAATCTTTCATACGCCCACGCGGCACTGTCATTACCCTCCACCATTCATGTACTCCATTTAGATGTCATATTTCAGTGTTTAAGTTATGGGTTTTCTCCACGTTCATTCATCGTGTTCCCCTGTATCCTCCTTCGCCACCCTGCATCATCTCACCATTTTGTTCAGTCTGTGTCACCGTTGCCATGGCTGCCACCACATTCACCACCCCTATGTCCAGTCTTGTAATATGTTTGTGTGTTTTTGTAGGTTGCAGTGACAGGAACCCTCCATTAATCTCCGCCTTCACCACAGAGGTCGAGGACGCATTCAGAAGTCTGCCTGCAAAGGAAGAGTTTATGACCGAAAGCTCAGGGTAGTTGTTATGATATGACCTCATTAATGGGAATAGAAAGAAAATCCATCGAACCCCTCAGAGCAATACAAAAGGTAGGTTCTGGTGGCTGAAGACATTAATTTCGCAGCATAAAATATCAGTAAAAGCCAGGAGATACAACGTCCTGCATTGAAGGTTTTGGATTTAAATTCAAATGCTGGAAGGTACAGTGCTCAGAAAGCAATATTCTCAAGGTGATATTTCAGTCGAGTTCCCTTCAGGAACGTACAGAATGTTCACGAAAGATTATCCTCATACCCTGTTCCTGAAGAGATTTTCTTCCAGTTCATTTACTTCTAGAGGTAGATTACAAAGTACAAATAATTATACTTAGTCATTCACAGTATGGGCGTGAGGGTTTTTCCGCCAATTTGTTCAAATAAAATCATTAAATGTGCATCACCTACCTCTTCTTCTACAATTTTCTATTTCCTCTATAAATACTAAGAAGAAAGACATTGTAGGGGTTCCAGATTTCTATCAGCAAACTGTGCAGTGAAAGGCTTTTGTATATATCTTGTAAAGTTTCTGTATGAAGGCTCAGAGCCCGTAGGGTTTCAGTGAGGAGGAGTTATAACTATAATGAGGATTCTGATCTTTGGTGTCCCACAGTATGTAATCTTTTCTTATGTGTTAATATAATATCTCATTTCATGCTATTTATCTTCTTGTATCATGTTCTAGAATGCGAGTGGCTCACTGGTCTTAAGTAAGGATTCATCCTAGTTGGTGCCCATACTTGGATTAGTCAAGCACTTTAAATAGGCCTAGTCATGATATATTGTTCCATGTTCACTTCATCCATATTTTCTGCTATATTAGTTACTTGAGGAGGGTGCTTCTAAAACGCCATTGTCATGTATGGATTCTTAGTTGGATAAGCCCATATGTGGTTTTGTTGTGTATCTGGGTATCAGCCTCATGCTAACTAGTATCTTCTCCATGTTTCTTCACTGCATCCACTTTCTGATATTTGATTTCTGTGGCATATTATTTGAACTGGCCCTCTTTGCAGTAAGCTGTCTCTTAACTGTCTGATTCTTTTGTATTGGAGTTTTGCATGCTGTTCCTACATTATTCTTATCTTTGTATCATCTTCTGAGAGAGTTTGGTTCCATTTAAACTAATTTCCTTGTTTTGCAAGAGATAGTAAGAGAGCTTTTGGATTGACAACCCAAGCTATATTGTGAGCTCCTTGCTATGTTAAGATGTCCTAGGCACTGGTCTATAGCAACTCTAGGCTGTCTCTAGGGTAGACAATAATTGTCATAAAATATGGTAAAAGAGGACAATCATGCGTGTAATGACCATAAACACCATGACAAGAACAAGGCTTGTTCGTACGAACAGGCCTGTCCTGCTTGGGCTGAGTTCCTTGTTGCTGGTTAGTAGTGTTAGGAGCATTATTTTGAGGATTAGGTCCAGGATTACCGAGAGCAAATTGATTTTGAGTGCCTTTCCTCTTCTTTTTGGAAGGAGGAGGATTAGTCACGCCCTGTTGTGCATACACCTGCCCCTGAGGGGGCGGTGGCTGCTGTTGCGGGGGTTGAGAAGATAAGGGAGATGGAAGTGCTAATTCTTGAGGAGCTGGAGCCACTAGGGTCGTGGGATACGGTAATAATGAGGTTGGGTAACAATGTGGTAAACAGGAGTTTGGGCAAAAGGAGGGAGGCATGTCGTATCCTCGGATACATGCTACCGAGGGGGAAAAAAGCAAGAGTGGTCGTCTCCTCCTTGAGGTAAACCACAGCTCTATGGGAGGTTGAGCATAAAATTTTGAGAGAGAGCTCTAATGATACCGTCGGCGACATGAGATGTCGTCGGTGCTTTGGCACCATTGGGTCTAGGAAGATCAGGTAGAAAAGTATAAACATAACTCGATTGAGCGTAGATCAGGTCATATTTTAATGCAATTTGGAGAGTGGCTTCTTTAGTTTGAGCGAAATGTGATGTGAAATATTTGCCAATGGCAGGCAAGAGAGATCTAAGGAACCATTCCATGTAGACACGGTCTTCGAAGGTAGGGGCTTGACATAGGCTCTTTCTTCTCTGCCATTCCTGTACATGATCGGATAGGCAGGTCGCAGACGATTGACAGAAAGAAGTCAAAAGTTTGGTACCGGTGTAATAACGAAGGGGAAGTTGGAAATAAGAAAAAAATTCCTGGGCAAGAGTCGCAAATGTGGTATGAGAGGATGAGGCCTAATCAACATACCACTTAGAACTTTGCCTATAAGAGCACAGTCACCTAAGATGGAAAAGTCATTCGTGAAGGAGTTGACCTAACACCAGATGTGGAAAGATCGAACATTATTTGTAGGATCTTCTCCAACAAGGCCTTCAAACTTGGGGATGTCAGAAGGGAGCTTGGTCGGCATAGCAAGCCAACTATCATCATAGTGTATAGGGTCATTTATCATCTAGTCAAAATCGAGAAGACTGAGGGATACCATATAGTGGAGCAAGGGAACAGCTTAGATAGTTCTTGTTGCGGTCCCTCTAGTAGTATTCCCAGCATTAAGGTCAGGGCTACCACCAGCATTAGGTCCTGAACCAGACATAGTGAATGTGACAGGAGGAGAACCGGGGGAGGAAGGAGAACCCAATGAACTAGAAGAAGATTCGGAGTGCAAACTCGGTGGAGGACTAACTCGAATCCTACGCAAAGGAGTGAGTCTTCCTACCAGAAACTGAGGATGAAGGCCAAGAAGTCTCCATGATAAACACCTTGGTGGCACAATGATGACGACACAAACACGGAACAAAGGAAAAAGATACTGACAAGGGCAAGGAGGTGCAGGATCAATTGATTACAATGTCGAAACAAGGGCGAAGAGGTGGAGGATCAATTGATTTCAATGTTTTAGAGTCTTTGCTTGCTGGTGTTAACCAAGCCCTTTTTCGCTTAGGGTGTGTGTGAAAAGTGTGTAAATTTTAATTTTTAAACCCAAACGTTTGTAGAGAAAAAGAAAAAGTGTGTTGTGTAACTGTAAATAAACCTGCAGATAACAGTATATGAAACTGAAATAACAGTAAATAAACAGCTAATAATGTAATAATATAAACCTAGGGAGGCGGGCCTCTCAAAAAGTAGTCTGTAGGTGGGAAAAAACTAGTCAAAACACACCAAAATAGCCAATAGATCTAAGGCTGGGAGGGACAAGGATCTAAAGGTCAAATTTGCTGGAAAGTGGTGTAGAAAACAACAACAAATCAAAGGAAAGATTGTTGTAAATGAGGTGGTGAAAGGCTATCTCCTGGAGGGAAACAGATTGAACCCTAGAGGAAAACCCAAAAAAAACTAAATGAGGTGATTTGGATGGATAAATAGCCAATCTGAAGAAGATCTGAAGGTGAGGTATCATATCTAAAAAAAGGCTGAACACTCTGAAAATTTCAGGCAACCTGCAACAGCTAAAACACTTCCACAAAGTGTGGAGGGTACTGAAGCCCCAGGGGGCTAGGTTCCCACTTAGTTGAGTAAAAAAGAACAAGTATAGGTCCAAAAAAGGTGGAGACGAAGGTCAGACAACCCTGAATAGAGGCCCAGACAAACCCAAAAAAAATTCAGAAAAACTCATAAAATCCAAGTTATAGTTTCTCACATTTCACGTGAATTATGATTTTGGATTGAAATGTGCATCCTGACTCAGTCATAGGTTTAGGGTCAAAAGTGTGACTTGCACTTCCAAAAATCTCGTGTGGAATTTCAGCAAAAAGTGTCGTCGACTATGGGCGTGTTTGTGTGATTGTGCGTAGGTACGAAAAAATCAACCTAAATTATTCTTACGATTTATGGTTTATAGGTTAAACGGCTTCAAGAAAAAAAAAAATGGCGAAGAAATCATAGTGTTTGAAGTATCTCTTGGATGTACGAGGATAAAAAAATGTGATGTTCATAATACGTAAACCGTGTGGAGTAAGCCGGTTGTTAGTATGAATCTTAATCGCAAGTGTATGAAAAAATACAACTTTAGTTTTTCATAACAAACAACCCTAACAACAAATATGGCTACCAAGATATTCAGATCTGAAATTAGTTGATCAAGACAAATGCTACAAAAATCTAGATCTATGCATTAAAAGACATTAAGAAGTAAATATAAAACAAGAGTTGCTTCATGCATCCAATAGACAAGACAAGAATATGTTGAATGAATTTTGTATTAAGGGCACCTGGGAGGAAAACATAGAAGGATGTTACTAGTTCTCCTCGATGGGATGGTTCTTAGTAGTCACCCTTGAACTAAAATCCCTCTCTCTTGATGGTGTAGAAAACCCAGACAAAAAATGGAACTCAAAGGGAGCTCTCAAGAAAATGGTAGCAAAATATGACAATGATGGTGGATCAAAGTCGGACCAAAAGTATAGATCCAGAGTGATCTTTAGGTAAAAAAAGGTAGTGAATGAATGGAAAAACCCTTCTATTTATAACAAAATATTGAGTTAGTCTAGATATTGGTGCATAATTAAAATATTATTAACCAAATCAAGATCCAACTTTTATGGAATATTTTGTTATTTCTGTTGGAGGGAAAAGGAATTTGACTTGGGTCAAATCCCTTTATTAGTAAATAATAAATAAATAAATGATTTATTTATCATTTTAAGGATGTGGATGAGTAATAATTAAATAAATAATGATTTATTTAACTATTTATGAGTGATTTAGTCAAATTTAACAAGGAATATTATTTAAATAAGGTTTAAATAATTATTCCTAGAAAATAATAAGATAAATAATAATTTATCTAATTAATTTTCCTGTTTTGGGTTAAATATGACCAGGAATATTAATTAAACTGCTATTTAACTAATTATTCCTTGAGGAAAATCAAACAAATGTGGATTTATTTAATATTTCCTCATGGGGTTTCCTGTTTAGACCATAAACAACTTAATAAAGGTGTTTTACTAAGTTATTTTTCATATTGAAAGCAATTTTACTTAGGGTAAAATTGGTCTTACATGGTGTACTTAGGTCCATCTAATAGTAACATGTTAGATGACCAAAAAATGGTGTAGCATATGGTTGCTAAAACCCTAGTTGGGGTTTTGACCCTCCAATGCAAGTTAAATAGAGCATGGGGGCTTCATTGTATATGTTGGATATTTGCTGAACATAATATGAGATAGACTTGGAGTTTATTGGTGAAATTGGTTTTTGATGACTTGTGATGGCTTTGGACTGTGCATCCATGGATTGAGCACACTCTTAGGATTCATAAAGCTTGGTTAGATGGTGATGTATTCCATTTGTCTTTTTTTTCTTCAGTTTCATTTTTTTCATGTTTTCTTTGATCAAAAGATAGAAATAGAGAATAGAAATTTCTTCTTGGCACCCTACTTCTGCCTGCCTCTTTGATTTCTATGTTTTCCTCCTTGAAGTCTAGCTAAAGAATTCTTAAATGCTCTTTGGTTTTTACTAAAATGTTATGTTAAAGGTCTATTTGTTTGCAAGTAATGTTCAAAGAATCCTTAACTACTCTCTAAATTTACTTATCTATTGTTTGAGGTCTGCTTAGTACTGTTTGATTGAAGAATCCTTTATTGCTCTTCATGTTTTGCTATACTATCCTACTGAAAGATTTTTAGTTTTTCATAATATGTCAAAGGATCCTTGATTGCCCCTTAATTTACTATATTCACAACTCTATATTCATTTCACCTACACAAAACCTACTTAGATCCATTTGGCCTTGTTAAATTTCCCTAGAAGACACCCTTGATATATTTTTTCACTCTTCAAAACCTTTGCAGACTCGATAGCCCAATGGATTGATTATCTCTTACTATACCTATTCTCCTTGACAACCTATCCAACCAAACAAACAAACAAGCAAACCCTAATCCCTATAACTAGCCTAAATCAAAACCCTAAAAAGGTATCAAGTTACATCCTTCACTCAAACATAGAGAGAGCCCTCTCTGAGTCCAGGAAGGCTAGGTCCTAGGACTCCAAAGACTGGTTTGATGTTACCCCTGTGCATTTGGTCTTGCCAATCTAAAAAATTATGGGGACCTAACAATCAACATGATATTCAGGACATAGAAATCTGTGTTGAAGAAAGAAATGTAGCATTGCTCTACTTTATAGATGGACCACTCCATCCATGGGGAACAAAGTGGTAGGAGAAGATTTCTGCTCAGAATGTGTTTGGCAATTTCACAATAGCATTTTACCAAAGGGCCTATTGGAAATGGATTACACCCTATGAAATATAACTTGCCCATCTATTTTACAAATGGAATTAATAGTATCAATTTACTGAAAATTTTCAAATCTCGGAATCAAACACAGATATGGGGCATTATCAAGTCAGAATTTTATATAGAAAACTTAGGGCATGATATAACATTGAAAAACCGTAAGTTTTCTCCTATAATTCTTAAAAGGTGGATAAAAAAATCTCAACTCTTAAATAAGGGAATCGCATATGCACTTAAAGAAATAGTCCTTGTGAAGATAAAAATAAGAAATAAACATTGAAAGGAAGAAAATCATATCAAACATGTGGGAGGGAAACCATTAACATTATCAGCAAACTATATATGGGCTAATTAACATTAACTATAGCTAGAAATTTGTAGTAATTAAGAAGAGCCCCAACACTTCAGAGGGCTTGGATAAATCAAAAGACACAATCAATGCAACTCCAAAGGAAAGAAACTAATGTAATCATAACATATTGATCACGGTTGATATAGATTAATCAATTTTTTTGATAAGATCATCTCGGTTGGGATTCCAACATGGCACAAATCAAATATCCTATTTGCTTTTCATGACATAAATATACCCCTTGTGAATGGATCATCCCAAATGTTGCATTCCAACTTGGTTATTATAACCTCCAAGATACATTTTACGTGACAGATGTTGGAATTGGGTATGTGTGCACTTTGTATATGTTATGTGTACAACACCTAACAACCCTTAAGGGCTATAAATTCACAACGAGTACCACCTCAAGTTTGCACAAAACATCGAACAACATACAACAATCAATGTTCAACCCAAAACTACAATGATTGCAGATCCAAAAGCACACAAGAATATCACATAATCCAAAAGCTAAGGGAAGTCTGCACTACAGAAAACACTACAGTGAAAGGTGAAGAGTTCATTCATTCTAGCCATTTCGCATATATCACCCAACATATAAAAACTCGGGTCCCACCTATCAAAGCACCACTATTCATCGGAATTCATCCATCCACCCGATCGTGCTTCATAATATCCAACGGGAAATAACAAGTTTCACACGGTGGATAGTTAGAAGTTTAAAGCCACGAGAGGGGTGCAAAATGGGTGGTTTTTCACCCCTGCTCCCCTGACACACGTCAGTCCCCAGTCTAATCGCATAGCTGAGCCTAAAACCACTTTACATATTTTCATCATGTGATAAACCTCTTCTAGGAAAAGCTATTTGGTATTTGTTGGATGTATACGAGGTCAGTTCTTAGATTATTATCTGTTGCATATCCAGGTTGTCACGCGGATGTGTGGTGAAGCTGCATTAAATAAAGAGGTGATGCAGTGTTGGTGAGTTAATGGATCGGATGAATAGATATGTTGGGTTGGGAAGGAACAAAGCGAGGGTTATGAAATTGTAACTCGTGCAACAAAATAGCATCAACCACCCTATTTCAATAGAGAGCTTGACTATAGATGAAGGAACTTTGGCATACGAGATAAATATGTGTTATAGATGTAACTACTAGAACTCTATTTTTTTTATGGTACCACACTTCAGGAATATCAGGTTTCAGTAGGATTCAAATTTGCCAACCTTAAACCATCGTCAAACTTCTACCAGTTATGTTTTATTAAGACAAAAATCAATGTTTAAAGTTATTTACTCTTTATAAAATGAAAGGAATTTAGTTACTTTCATAATTTGACGCTAAGACCTACAGTGGATTCAGCTATGAACATTGCTAGAAAGACAACCATTCGAAAAGCATGAACACATCAAAGAATTAGTACCTGAAAGTGACAACTCTGACTTCGTTGTGTAGCTTGACACAGGACCGAACATGCTACAGGACCGAACTGAGCGCTTGATACAGGAAGAACTGAAGGGAAAATTGAAACTAAAAACATTCGCGTGCGGAAACTCAAGCTGAGCAGTCCAACATTGATTGTGGTAGGTAGCTCTTGGTCGTGGGGTGGCATCGTGGGGTGGCGGATGGGAGAGGAGCGGCACGGAGGGAGAGAGGTGGAGGAGGCAGGGGCACGGGGTCCACTAGAGTTTGTTTTCGTCGCCGTCCGCCGGGGTTTGTTGCCATCGTAGTCAGTCGTCGGAATTGGGCGAGGTCCACCTCCTACTCGGAAAGGCGCAGGGGTCGCTGGAGAGGGCTCTCCCGATGCTATCCCATCATGCTCCATTTCGTCGAACAAAAGACACTCCTATGAATTTAAGAAAAATGATACGAAAGAAGGAGATCACATGATATCGATTTAAAATTATTTTAATTTTTTAAAATTTCTTTACATGATCTAAAAATAATTAATGACTCCACAAAATGACAAAGAAAAGCAGATACGAAGAAGATGTAGAGAAATTTGTCATATAAATTTAAGAAAAATGATATGGAAGAAGGAGATCTTGGACGGGCTATGGATTTTAAAAAAAAAATGATTTTTTAAAACTTCTTTATCTATTTTAAAATTTATCATCACTTTATATGTGAAAAGAAAAAATGTAACTAAAATTATTTTAATTTTTTAAAATTTCTTTACATGTTTTAAATTTTCTTCACTTTATGTGAGAAAACAAAAAAAAGGAACTATCTAATTCCATAACTCTGTCCTGTTGAGTGGTGGCCTTCCACTATCAAGGAATGCTATCTATAGTGACTCTACCATGTGAAGTTGCAGAAACCATCAAATTTGACTGGTACTTTCAGATTTGAAATTCATAACGTGTCCATAATGTTGCTCCCCAGTTTGGTCAATGAACATAGCCAAAGAGCAAGTGATAAGTCCATGTTCTTGGGACAGATCCAGTATCAAATTTACCCAAACATAGTATTTCAAGACCTTTTTATATCAAATCGAAAGTGACCGGCAGCCTCACTACATCAAATTAAGTTGCATCGCTGGTCATTGCTCAGGTCAGATGATGTCAGATAAGATCCCCGGTCATTCCGAAGGACAGGATATGTCAAACAAGTGTATATATTGTTTTATTAGCTTAAAATGTGAATATTGAGTTTAAATATTGTTTTATTTCATTAAAGATGAGTATTGTTTTACGCTAACGCAATAAAAAAAATTATTACAGCATATAATTTTTGGTTGAGATTGTGAATTTTCATGTTTCACTATATTTTCGAGCGTATTAATCAATTTAGTATTATTTTCGAGTGTATAAATCAATTTAGTATTTTGAAAAATATTTAGGTTAGTTATATCTGACATATTATATAATTCAAAATTTACATTTCAAGAAATCTTAACTTAATTTTCACAAAATTACAATAACTTTATTAAATAATTAGACTATACTTATTATTTTGTTGGATTAAATATTTTATTTATAACATATTTCCTTTATTTTTTAAATATCTTTTTTTAATTTAAAAAGAAAACTTCCATTATCTAAATTTAAAATATTTAATTTTAAAATTTATAAATTATGTTGAAAATGTCAATTTGAATTCATTGGGGTAGTTACTTGAGTTAATTGTCAATCAACATGTGTGATGTGGTCTATCAATAAGTTATTGTCATTTAATTAGAGTTAGATGACTTTGAGTTGCACACTAGTTGATGGCTAAAGTTAGCTATCTAGTAGAGTCAACTCTAGTGTCTGTCACTTAACTAATCTCTATTTCAAGAATAAAGATATACTTGAGTTTAATTGAGTAGTGGAATTTTTGTTAACTCAACTTACTCCGAGTTAACTCCAACAACTACTAAATTTATCCCTACTAGGTAAAGCAACTCAATTTTCCTATTGAGATTGAATGAAGGCACATATGTACTTATTTATTCTACAAAAGCTTTTTTATAGAGGCTTAAGGATCAAGGTAGAGCATCTTTCTTGGGAATTGTGCAAGGAAATAACATAAATTCTTATTTTTAGGGGTAGATTTGCACTAGGAAATAGGAGCTCCTAGCAAGCCTTATTTGCCTAAGTGTTGGACAAGCCTTGCAAGAGAGTTGATCAGTATTGCTGGGAGCTTCATGCATGAAGGAGATTTTATATAATAGATAAGATTGCTCAATTGATTTAATACAAACAAGAGGATTTTTTCCTAGTTGAGCTCACTAGACATATTTTGTGTTCTATGTGCGATTATGTTTCTATTCATTGTTTTCTTTTCGTATATTTTTGGTAGATAAATGTTGTGTCTTTTCTAATCAGTTTTCTCTCATAGTTTGGTTTCAATGATTTTTTACATGATACCAAATCACAAAACAAGATAGAGACTGAGTTCATTGATTAGATTCAATGTGTGTTGAAGAGGAGATTAGTTAGTGTAGGAATTCTAGAATTGTGGGAACCATGTCAGTCTATGGTTTGAGGAAAGAGCATGCCCTAGAAGGGACTTAGAACTTATGTGCATGGAAGGATAGAATGGAGGTCGTGTTAGATGATAATGGGGTTTTAGAATAAATCAAGGTCGATATTCCTAAACCTCTTGCATCAGATGCACAACAACTGACTCAATGGAGAAGGATATTGCCAAAGCTAGGAGGATGATCCTAGAAAGAGTGAGAGATCATATTGTTCCAACTTTTCATGGGAAGGAGACACCATTCCTAATGTGGAAGGCCCTTAATGATCTATTCGAAAGGCGTAGTGATGCCATAAGACTAGCTTTGAAGGACGAATTGAGGAACATTTGAATGGGAAAAAATGATCCCATTTATACATATCTATATAGGTTTTTTGAGGTGAGGGATGAACTTTGAGTTGTTGGAGAGAAAGTTCCACTCGCAGATCTTATGAGTCGTGCTCTTGTTGGGCTTCACAAATCTTAGCATAGCTTCCATAGTGCAGTGAATGGAAGAGATAAGTTCCCAAATTTGGAGAGAGTGTGGTAAGATCTTATGCAAGAAGAGATAAGGAGGAACACAAGGGATGGAGTCTCTTCTAGGTCAAAAGATGATGATAAATTTGCTTTAGCTAATGAAGGGAAGAAATCAGGGGGAAAGAAGGCCCAAGGAAAAACTGAGTCCACTTAGACATTATCATTGTCATGAGTTTGGACATTATGCTACAAAATATCGAAACAAGAAATACAACAAGCATGATGTAACAACAGTAGGTGGAGAAGCACTCTCTTCCTAGCTTGAATTATATTTCTCTTTGATACCTTGCATGGAAATCTCAATTCAAGGTAGTGAGTGGTACATTGATTCAAGGTTGTTATAGGCCATTTCTTTGCACTCAAGAAAAAGGACCAAAAACTGGATCTCTCTCCATGTAGTACACTTTGCATAAATCCATTGAAAGGACAAAATAAAATCCATTTCCAAAAGTTACAAAAATCCTCGATTACGTTAGCTCAAAACCCTAATTTGAGGGATCCTCACACTTAGCCTTAAAACATATTGAGATGGCATAGTTTGCACACATGAAAATTGCATTTCTCATTGCTCGTTTGCTTTAAAAAAAGTTTGATGACAGTTAAGAATGAGGGAAAATAAAAATTAATTTCGAGGCTTCCCTATCTAGAAGCTTCGAGAGTTGAATCACTCATTTTCCATTTGATCTAATCTTTAATTCCTAATAATGAGGAATTATCCCTTGTCTCATGGAGCTTATCCACTTTCAAAGTGGATATAGACCTATTATAGTGGATCTAAAACTACGTCATTAACCCTATAAAAGCAGTACCTGCTATAAAGTTTGTGTTGGGTTTTGAAGACACTAATTTTTCCCCTATGTTGTGAGTTTGAGTTTGGAGGTCCTTAATCCATCCTTGTGCTTTGATGAGATTAGAGGCTTTATGGTAGAAATGTGAATATGGGTTATAGTTTTGTGAGAATTATAAGTGGAAAATTTGGCATTGCACCTTTTTGCCCAAACTATTTCGTTTTTCAGTGGAATTAGGCATTTTTTTGCCGAACTTTTTTTTTCGACTGAACATTTAAACATAACTTTTGGTATAAATTTGAATGTTAAAGTTAAAATTTACCTACAATGAATTTTTGGCCAGTGGGGGGGCAATCGAGTGATTAGTTTTTCGACTGAAATATTTTTTTGGTCAAATTTTTGTTTTAGCCAAAAATATTTTTTAGGCAAAAACATGTTTTCAGTTGAAATTTTTTTTATATATATCTCGGTTGTCAGCCCATTGAAAATATTCCTCTTTTTTTTATGTTGAACATTTTTTGTGCATTGTGATGTGGTAAAGGAAGAAGACTAGATCCTACATTGTAGGTCAAGTTGATACTTAGAAGTTCAGGTTGATGTTTAGCAGGTTGGGTTGAAGTTAATTTGTTGGTATTGTTTTTTTTTTCAGATTGGTATATTTTGTTTTATTTTTGCAGATCTCTTGGGATGGAGAAGTTTGGCATTGGAGGATAGTGGTGCCAGAGGAGTTCGGCTCTGGATGCGTTTGACACTAAGGAGTTTAACGTTTCCTGTAGGAATTATGTCCAACAATGGAAGAATTCAGTAAGTGTAGTTTCAACCTCTTGTTTTGGAATTTAAAAATCAGCATAACAATCACTCTCTTATGAGAGATAAACTATTACGACTCTAGCCATTTTTTAATGGAACATATCTTATACTTGGATTCATCATTTTAATAATAAGGGCTTTGGAATTTAGTGGTACCGGAGAGGGTCGAGAGAGGGCCAATAGAGGAATTTAGTCGACCACCTTAATTTTTCCCTATCATTTTTATTATATGATATTTGGTAGGTGTAACAATCAATTGTCTACCAACAGTAGACATGGATCTGATGGAACACTCTATCAATTCAAGGCCAAAATCCATACACATAGTATTAGGTTCAACTAATTTTTTTCAAGTAGTTTGTTCACCAAAGCTAAAAATGTCATTTTCTATTATGGAATGGTGATGATGCACTGCTAAAATATTGTTGGAACATTCTCCCAATGTTTTTCTCATAATTTCAGAGTTTGTCGATGTCAAAAATAGTGAGAAACCAATTACATTGAAAGAAGTCCCATTTGTCTCTACAACAGGGTGTCCATTATAGGCTCTAGGAGCCTTTAATACATTTATATTATCACACATTAGGTTTCCTATCACTTACGAATTTTCTTTTAAATGTCAAGTGGGATCACCCACTCGCTACTCCCGTACATATTCTTTCTGGCTGGATCGATTGACTTATGTCTTAAGATCACCATCCATATTATATTATTCATGATTGCATGATTCTCTTAGATCACGATGATCCCTTTTGGATATTTCTCTCAATAAATTAGAACTGTGTGAGGGGATGTTGCAACATCACTTGACGAAAATTCATTTATTGTCAAACTTACTGCAAATGTTGCAAAAAATGACCTTGGAACATGTATGAATGCTAGAAAATAGTTTCTTAAAAAAATAGGATATGCCTCCATTCAAGGTCCATTAGGAAATGGTGGGACATCAATGATAATAACATATCCAAATGATGTATGAACTGTTATCACTCAGTAATTTCTCAAGGTTAAAGAAAGAACTCACTGAGGTAACCACAAACCTACTTTTAAACTCTAGGATCTAGCCTTCCTAGGGTTCAGAGAGGGCTCTCTCTATAAGATTTAACTTTGTTTGAAAATAAAATATTAGGCTAGTTATGATTGTGCAATTTGGTTTTGATTTGGTTTGGTTTGGTGGAAAAAATCACTTAATGAGATGGATAGTGGGAAATCTGATTGTCCATTGGGCTAAGGAGTCAAAAGTCAAGCAAACAGAACTAGGATCAAGGTCAAAAAGTCAAATTTTTTCAGGGCAAGATAGATAAGCCTTTGAATATCTTGGAAGGTTGTTTGGTGAAGTGGTTTGGTCGGGATAAAGAGCAATGAAGGGTTCTTTGATCCGTAAAAGAGAAGTAGTAGGTAGAGGTCAAACGAAAGAGGGAGCAATTAAGGGTTCCCTACTCTGGAAATCAGCAGAAAACATAGAAATGATAAACAGTAAAGACAGGGTGCCTTTAACAAATCCTGAAATAATACTCTTGTGTATTCATTCAAACTTATAATACATAATGGATGCATGAAAACATGAGAAGATCAACAATGACAAGTGGAAAGTACTTCACTTCAATGGCTCATCACATGAATCCTGAAATATGATGCTAATTGATTTGATCCAGTATGCTACTCGAACTTGCTACAAAAAAGCCTCCAAGTACATCAAAAATGACTATATAAATCTTCAGCAATTTATTACGCAATAATACTTCAAAGAGTGAAGTATTTATACAAATTCTAAACTTAAATATCTTGAAAAAATATCAAGATTGGTTTACAAATATCTCAAACTATTTTACATAAATAGAACTTAATAAAAGGACACTCAAAACTAATGAATCTATTTGGCACTATACTTATGCATTTATGGTGACAAAGAATAGAATTCTAATTTGATATCAAATCTAAGTTGATGATGAGGCATCGAAGTAACTAACTGTCTCCTTTCTTTGTGCATTTTTCTCCAGAAAGTCTACAAAGTTTGGGTCCAATGATACCTTTTTATATCTCAATCTAAAATAGATATGTAAAATGTGAAAGTGGTTTTTTTAGATAAACATGTTAGTGAGATAAACCTCTCTCAGTTTCCCAAAATCAATTTCCAGCTGTTCACAATAGGCTCTATAAAAATATGTCTAAAACTGGATTTTGCACAATCTCAAAATTAGGTTGTGAATATGTGCATGTATCTCTGATTCTGTAATAACTGTGCATAGAGTGAGATATGTTTTTGTATATGGACATCTTAGGAACATAAACCTCCTTCAATTTTGCAAAATTCATCTTGGATTGGCCACAATAGTTTCTGCAAAACTATGACTTAAACAGGAATTTTTTGGAAAATGTTCCTTCTTGCTCTATTTTTATCTTTTAACCTTATTGTTATTTTAACTGTTTTGACTTTGAATTTGGATAAAATTCATTGTTGTTGGTGAAAGTGTTTTCATATCTATTTACCATTTACTTCCTCCATGTTTACTTTTACTATTTTATCTTGACTGTTCTGTAACTTTGTTTTAACCTTCACTCCGACTTTCATCTAATATACTTTAACTCTGATGCTCTTTGATTGTTCTATTTTCATTGTTACTGTGAATTATTATTTCACTTTTACCATTCACTGTGAAAATTTCATCATTATGATCTTTCTCTGACTTTGATCTATGATTTAGGCCTGATTCTCCTTTATTTTTCCTTTAATATTTGACTTTATCATTTAAACCTTTGATCTCTTGTCTTTGTGGATAATATATATATATATATATATATATATATATATATATATATATATATTAATATTTTGATCTGTGTTTAACCCTTTAACCTTCATTTCTTTGTTACAGTCTTTTGACAGTCTTTTCTTCTCAATGTACCTTCTGTTTGTGTGTGTTGTGCAGGTGTGTATTCTTTTTCTACTGGAGGGTTTTAATAATCCACCTAGGATCATGATTCATCAGTGATTAAGCCTAGTATTTGCCTCTGGGTTCCTTATAATGGAACAAATCCTCTAGATCATCACCCCGAGCACTCATTCAATCGATTTTCGACCTTCGGAATGCATTTTATGCATTTCCGCCATTAAACCTGCACATAAAATGAATAATTAAATATTTTAATCTTGCATAGAGGGATTTTCTGCGTTTATTGGGGGTTCTTTGGGCATTTGGATGGCTTTTGGAAATGAACTAGACGCTTCAAGTGATCTTGACAACGACTTTAATGGCTTTGTCTGGTTCTTTGGTGTGAAAACAAGGCTATGGAGTTTATTTCCTCAATCAGAAATGGATTAACACACAGATAATGCCGAGAAGGGTTTAAATGTGTTCATAGGAAGCTTTATAGTGTTTTTAGGTTAAAATAGGATCAAACATTGAATGGCAGTCATATCAGAGCAGAGGGAAGTTTTGGTGTTGGAGGCAGAAAACCGGAGTGGTTTATCACGTTGGATTTAGGTGGTAAGTGGTTTTAGTTGGATCGAATGCGATCCAATACAATGTTGCACGTGGAGGAGAGAGAAGGGTGCTAAACCACCGATTTCGCATAGAAAGTAAATTTATTATCATCGCGCTACTTTATTTGTGATATGGCCAGATGATCATTGGATCTGGGAACTTTGATGTGAATGGCTATGATTGGTTGTGGAAACTGCTTAGCATTCAAAGGTGGGGTCAGGTGATCCAAGTGGGTATTGGTGGTCACCCACCTATTCCACTTGGGGCCCCACCATTGTCTCTTTCATTTTTTCAGTTTCGACACAACTTACTATTTTTAGTAGTTTTTTGGGTCATGAACTTCCGGAGCCTTTTTTAGGCCCTAAACGACGTTTTTTGGGAAAATCGGGAGCAATATGGGTCTATGGACTAATGTTTCTCACATAAAATTTATAGTCCTCAGATATATCTTTCTAACGAGATATTGTTCATGTCAAACGGAGATCGTATGCCAAAGTTACGTCCCCGGGAAGTTGAAACAACAATTTACCCAAACGGGGCCCATAGTTTTGGCGCTTCATCTCCTAGGGTTAGGGTTTTGGATGTTTAGGGTTTTCCATTGTTTCTAAATAATAAATAGGCCCTCAAGCCTCATTTTAAATCAGTTCAAAAGCCTGTAGTCGCCACATCTCTTCTCAGAGATAGCTACCAGTGCCCTAGCTAGTTTATTTCCATTCTATCTGTAAGCAAATTTCAGTTCTTTGATATTAATGAAATGAAATGTTATTTCCGTTGCATATTTGTATTTATGGTTATATTTTTATTCTATTGTGTTCCTGCATAAATCCAGATCAGTGGTATCAGAGCGGTCTTCTTTTTCTCGATCCTTCTTTGCATGTCCCCAACGAGGTCGGGGTATAAGGAGTTACGACTCGACCTGGTGGAACCTTTGCAAGATCAGCCTCACAAACCCCAACAGACGCCCATGGGGGATGAAAAGAAAGATGAGGGAGTAGGATATCCTATCAAAATATATCTCGAGGAGGCCCTCAAAAAACAAAGGAACACAATAATGGATAACTTTTCCCAGATCCTTCAACGGCTGCCCACCGGCGGCACATCTGCATCGAGCAGCCACTCTGGAGGTGCGACTCATTTTAAGGTACAAGTGAATTTTGAAATTCCCATATTTGAGGTTCAAATAAATGCAGATGTCGTAGATAGATGGTTGAATCTATTAGAAGGATATTTCTCGGTTCATGACTTTTCCGACCAGGAGAAGATTATTTTTACACTCTTCAAAGCTGCCCCCCATGTCAAGGACTAGTGGGAAACCCACTATGAGAAAAAGGACGAGACAGAACCCTCTTTGTTCTTAGTCATACCCACTTGGAATTCTTTCCGAGATTCCATCAAGGAACAATACTATCCCGTGGGGAGCTATGAGGACAAGTACATACAATGGACCATGCTGCGACAACAAAGGGATCAAGATGTGCATGAGCTGACGAATCTGTTCCATACCATGTGCACAAAGTTGGGTATCAAAGATTCAGAGAAACATCTAGTGCTAAAATATCATAGTTGTCTACACAGATACATTTAGGAGGAAATGCAGTTCCTTGACATCTCCTCGCTTGGTACGGCATACTGGTATGCTGCCAAGATTGAGCAGAAATTCAAACAAAAGAAGCGAGACTTTGGATATGCGAATCAAAAGCAAGGGAAAGGTGCTCCAAAACTGCAGAACAAAGCACAGAGCCAAGGCATGGTGACTCAAGACAACCTGTCGAAGCCACAAGAAAATAACAACACCGCAAAGCCAAAGAAGGACATGGGAAAGTGGTGTGAGTTCCATAAGAGCTCCACTAAGAACACAAGTGAGTGTCGGGACAAGCAATCGTTGGTGGCCGAGATGAGGGCTTCTTAGTCAAATTCATGCTCTAAATCTGAATCAGAACCTGACAAGGGGAATGACAAAGGGAAACATATTATTGATGCGGAGCCCAATGCGATTGTTGCCACTACAAAGATCCAGAAGGAGGAACCGGAAGATCCAGAGGAGGAGGAATGTCTCTTCCACTCCCAGATGTGGGTAAAGGGCTCCCCAGTATAGTTCATTGTCGACAATGGGAGCCAAAAGAACCTCATTTCAGCCGACTTCATGAAGCGTTTGGGCTTGCCGACCACAACTCACCCACATCCATACACCATCGGGTGGCTTCACCAAGGACGAGATCTCCGCGTCAGCCAGCAGTGTCGCCTTCCCTATAGCATCAAGCCCTTCACGGATGAGGTATTATGTGACGTTTCTCCTATTGATGTTTCTAATATATTATTAGGAAACCCATACTTGTGGAAGCGTCACGCTGTGTATGAGTCTCGGCCTCGTGCTGTTATTTTTACTTTGGAAAATAATTTGTAGAGGATACCAAAGGTACCACCTCCTACCGCTATCTCTTTGGTTGCTGCAAAACAATGCAGTAAGCTCATTTCCCAAACCAGGAAATTTGTTTTCCTGATGATCCACCCCTAGGGCAAGAAGAAGATTGTGGCCATGACCTCCAGACATGGCTCCTCTGCATGACAACAGCAAATGGATAAGGTTGTGGAGGAGTACGGGGACATCTTCACCTCACCCACAGGGGTTCCTCTGCACTGTCAGGTCAAGCACTCGATTGATCTAACCCCAGGTGCGCCGCTACCCAATGGAACGATCTATCGACGCTCTGCTATAGAGAACGATGAAATCAAGAGGCAGATTCAGAAGCTACTACAGAAAGGTCACATTCGACCAAGTTCATCGCCTTGTGGGAGCCCGATCGTGTTGGTACAGAAGAAGGATGGGACATGGAGACTTTGTATTGACCATCGGGCGCTGAACAAGATCATTGTCCGGAATAGGTACCCGATCCCATGGATTGTTGTCCTTCTAGACCAACTCAAAGGTGCAAAATATTTCAGCAAGATCGACTTGAAGTCTGGGTATCACCAAGTACCAATTGAACCCTTCGATGTGTGGAAGACTGCCTTCAAAGCCAAAGTATGCCTTTTTGAATGGTTGGTCATGCCTTTTGGGTTGACGAATTCTCCCGCAACCTTCATGAGGTTGATGGATGACATGTTGCGGCCTTTCCCCAACTCATTTGTAGTGGTGTACTTGGATGACATGCTGATCTTCAGCTAGACTTGGGAAGAGCACCTCCACCACATCCGAAAAGTCCTCCAAACACTGCGGCAACACAAGCTGTGTTCCAATTTGGAGAAGTGCACTTTTGGCATGACCCAGGTTCAATATCTGGGATACATTATTGATGAAAGGGGGGTGCATGTGGATCCAAACAAGATCCAAGTCATTCGGGATTGGCTAGCCCCAACTACTCTAATAGAGCTTCACAACTTTCTGGGTCTTGCTAATTTCTACTATAGGTTTATGTTGGGATTCTCTCATATCACTTGGCCCTTGAGTCAAGTCACCAAGAGAGGAGCAAGAGAAAAATTCTTTTGGTTGGAACCTCAACAGAGGCGTTCACAGAATTGAAAAATCGCCTCTGTTTTGCCCCAGTGCTCACATTACCAGACTTGCAACAGCCATTTGAGATCGAGACAGATGCCTCTGACTATGCTATTGGGGCAGTTCTTACTCAACAGGGCCATCCAGTGGCATATCACAATGAGACATTGTCTGACACAGTTCGCAAGTATCCCACTTATGACAAAGAAATGTATTCCATTGTGGAAAATTGTCAACAATAGAAGTATTACATTTTGGGGAAGGAAACAATCATCCACATAGACCACCAACCCCTACAGTTCATACAAACACAAGGGAAGTCATAGAATGATCGCCATCAGAAGTGGTCCACATATCTGCAACAGTTTCATTTAACATCAAGTACAAGAAGGGTAGCACCAATAATGTTGTAGACTGCCTCAGCTGACCACCGATTGTGACGCTTACCACAGTTCTCAACTCTTGTGGGCACGACACTTTTGATTGGACGCTTCTCTACGAGAGCGACCTAGAATTCAACCACACTTACAAGGCACTCTTGGGGGGTACGAAAGTTCCAAATTTTCACCTCCAAGATGCACTTTTATGTCACCTGGGACACCTTTGTGTTCCTTCAAGCGAGCGTGCCAAGATGATATGGGAAGCACACTACAGTCGAGTCGCTGGGCATTTCGGGGTCGAGAAAATAGTAGCAGTACTGTAGAAGTATTTCTATTGGCTGAACCTTCGAAAGGATGTCGGGAAGCACATCAGATCTTGCACTGCTTGTGCCATTTTCAAACCGACCATCAAGAAGCAAGGCCTATACACTCCGCTACCTACCCCTAGTCGACCTTGGGAATCCATCTCCATGGATTACATGTCGGGCCTGCCTTCTACTAAGCATGGAAATGACTGTGTTTTCGTGGTCGTCAACAGATTCTCGAAGATGGCCATTATGGCGGCCTACAAGAAGAATATCACAGTAGAAGCCACTGCTAAACTCTTCTTTGAACAAGTGTGGGTGCACTTTGGGATCCCACAGTCTATCATATCATATCGAGATAGCAGGTTCCTCAGCACATTTTGGTCTAGCCTCTGGTCAATGCTGGACACCAAGCTCACCAAGTCCACAGCTTTCCATCCCCAAATAGATGGCCAGATAGAGGTCGTCAACAGAATGATTGTACACATTCTATGCATGTACAATTAAAAGCATCCACGCACATGGGACAAGAGCCTCCCCTATGTACAACATAGTTATAACCAGGCTCTCCATAGTTCAATCGGTCATAACCCCTTTCAAGTGGGCTTGGGATTCCAGCCACTATGTCCCATTGATGTAGCCATCCCATTTGCGGCTACTCAGGCTGATTCGGCTCATATCCAGTCTGAAGTTGACAAAGAAAATAGCTTCATCGAGCACATTCAACACATCCGCCAATAGGTTCATGACATATTGAATAGAGCCAATGCTAAGTACAAGCAATGCCATGATCAACATCGGGTGCTACACAACTTCCAGGTGGGCGACAAAGTATGGCTACATTTGTAGAAGGAGCGCCTCATTGGACCCACCGCAAGCTTTTCCTGCTCCGATACGGGCCATACACCATCACCAAGGCTGTAGGGAACAATGCATTCGAGCTTAGTATTCCACCATTCCTTGGTCTGCACCTAGTATTCAATGTGGACTGCCTTCGTCCTTACTTCCCACCACTGCTGGACACCTCTGACATTGCAAAACAACTCACACCAACAGAGTTAAACCCAGACTGCATGGAACAGGCCACCACAGATTGTATCATGGACATGCAAATCAAGAACACTCGCCAACAGAAGATCCAACTGTATCGTCACAAGCCGGCCAACTCCTACACCAAGGAAAGTGGTTCACCATGGACCAAGTTCAGTTAAATTTCATCCCACGGGAGGAACTTAATGCAATGGGGACCATTGCTTCCTAAGGGGGGAGGAATGATCTAGGTGGATACTGGGTATTCACCCACCTATTCCAATTCTTGGGGCCCCATCCTTTGCCTCTTTCCGGCTTTTCCTTTTCGCACAACTTACTATTTAAGCAGCTTTTTCGGTCATGAACTTCTCCTGGAGTCAGTTGAAGGCCCAACTGTTTTCTTTAGAAAACTATGAGACCATGTTGCTCACTCAAAAATTTTAGTCCTCGAATAGATATTTCTAACGAGGTATGGTACGCGTCAAACGGAGATCGTATGCCAAAGTTACGCCCCTGGCAAGTTGAAACACCAATTTACCCAAACGGGGCCCATAGTTTTGGCGCTTCATCTCCTAGGGTTAGGGTTTTGGCTGTTTAGGATTTCCCATTGTTTCTAAATGATAAATAGGCCCTCGAGTCTCATTGTAACTCAGTTCAGAGGCCTGTAGCCGCCACATCTCTTCTCAGAGATAGCTACCAGCGCCCTAGCTAGTTTTATTTCCATTCTGTCTGTAAGCAAATTTCAGTTCTTTGATATTAATGAAATGAAGTGTTATTTCCGCTGCATCTTTTTATTTATGGTTATATGTTTATTCTGTTGCATTCCTGCATAAATCCGGATCATCAGGGGTTTTATTTCGTGGCGGGATAGGTTTTAAACATTATAAATATGTATTTATAAAGTTAAAACTTTATGTTATGTGATTGGGCAGGGATTAGATGTTTTCTTGTTTTCAATTAAACATGAACAAATTTTTAAATCAAATGGCGCAGGTATGATATTATATGGCATAATAAACTTTTAACAAATGTTTTATAACTATTGAGAGCGAAATTAATTTATAATATATGTTTAAACCTATGAGAAAAAGGGCAGGGGTTTATTTAAACATGTAGGATAAATAAACATAGATTTAACTTAAAATAAGTGGTTTTTTTGGCATATTAATATATAAAGAAATTAATATATACGGGAAGGGTTATTTATAAGGATTTAGTACTTTAGGTTAGAGGTTAATATGAAATAGAAAATGTAATGAATGAGATGAATAAAAATGCATATATTTAAACTAAGTAAAGTGTAAAATAAGTCATTTAAACATAATTTGTCCCATTTTGATTTTTTTACACATAGACTTAGGATAAAATGCTTTTTAATGGGGTTTTTGAGTGTTTTTTGAATGAAAATGAAATTAGTCAAGGGCGGTTTGGGGGGGGGTCGTTACTTTTCTAAGTAAAAAAAGGTGTTTTAGTTAGGAAAAGGGATTGTATTTCTTGGAAAAGGATGAATATGTTGATGAAATGGGTTTTCATGTAGGGAATCTGATATTTCAGTTATTAAGCCTTAGATCTGGTCCCAACATAAGTCAGAGAAATGCTTCGAGCCTCTTTAACTAAAGGTTTTGAATACTGGATCATTGTGGGGGAGAGGAAATTAGTAATTTTTCCCGATGATGCTTTATTACATGCCTTTCACAACTTCTTTCTACCTACCCATCATTATTCTAAATTTTTTTACTTCATTTTCATGGGTGCATTTAAGCTTGCAAACCTAAATCCATTTTTCTTTTAGAGCATACATCTATCTAAGTCTAACCTTATTTCATCTAAGGGCTCAGATTAAATTATTAAGCTCCTCATTTATTCTCTAACTATCTACTGATTTGGTAAGTTTAAAATGTTTGACATATCTTTATTCTTTATCTAAAACATGAAATTCAAAGCATGAAAAGTTAAGATTAAACTGTTTAACTGATCATGGATTATGGCATTTATTGATAATCTGCACATAATCATTATTTTTGCAGTAAAAGTAAATAGTAGTGGCATTTTGACTTGCTCACTTTCAGGTCTTTTTATCTCTTTTACTTTTGGGATCTATTCTTTTCTAAGTCCTTTGATCTTTCTTTTAGGACTTTTACCCTCTTTTCATTTTATTATTATTTTCAAATATGAGAAAACAACTTGCAGAAAGAAAGGTATGTACATATTTACAAGACTATCAAAGTCAATTCCAAAATTATGAATCCTATTATTAGAGGACCCTAACAGTGGCTCCACATTGGGATGTCATCTCCTTGTGAGATGTCAAGAACACCATCGAATAGTAGCTTGATCCATTGGGCCAATCCCAAACATGCATATGTTGTGACTGAAAACTCTTGAACTGAATTTACACCTTTTTCTGCAAACTGAAATTTGATCTAAGACTAAAACATGGTGCAACTTTCAAACCAAACTACTATATCATAAATATTTTAGGGTCTTTCCTTGGCTTTCGAATCTTAATGAATTATTTCAAATTAGCTGAAAAATGAAAACTGTAATAAGCTGAAATCCTACCTACTTACTCTAATCAATTGTCCAACTTCTGGTTAGGTAAAATGAAACAACCAATGCAACCATTCAAGCATTATGTACCTTGATATATTTTGCTGCATTTGCTTGTTAATTATCAAAACTGTAATTCTGAAACCTATTAGAAATTTGTCAACAAATGAGAGAATAAGGAAATACTTGATTTCCTTTGTTGAATCTAGAAATTGTACAATAGGATATTTTGAGGTATATGTACAAATGTTCAACTAATCCAAGGAACTGTACCTCTGTTTTGAATGGCCTCCATGCCATGAGACTAAATTGTCATTTTTAACTTTATTTCCTTGCAAAATCAACATATGATTGTTCTGAGATAATTTCATATTTTCAGATAAGCTTTCTGATGATATTTCTATTGATGGACATGCATGTTTGCTGAAACTTTTATCATATTGTTACTGAAGCTTATAGTTAGTTAATAGATAAATATTTTGATTGAATTTATCATTCATCACATCAACTATTTGATCATGAAAAATTTTGAAATATTGCTGCAATTTATATATGGGTTTTAATGGAACTTCATATATTTCTAGGTGTTGTTCATCCTTTAAAAAATGAAATGCTTTACAACATAATGGTATAGAACTTTCTTTCAAAATTTATGAACTTTCTTCTTCACTCCCATATTTGATGTGTATTGTCTGATCACTGTATTTGAGCTGCTAAAACTGAACTCCCTCATCCCACAAACTAGCTAGTGATTGCTCTGTGCAGTTAGCTTGAATTTGGAGAACATAATTATCATCATACTAATCATACTTAGGAAAATATTCAAAAGAAGGAATGTCATCAATCGTACACATTAGATTAGCAGATTTCTTTTCCAACAATCCTAATATATCTTGATTAGATTGGTTGAATTTTATTTGAAGGTCATCATTTTGCTCAACAGGAGTAATAACAGGCAATGGGCCTTTTTGGGAAGGTAGAACAACATGAGCACCAACCTGTTCTTATGTCTCTTAATGGATAAAAGCTTTAGTACATAAATCAACATTAGAATACGTAGAAAAAATTTCCTCATTATGTAAATATTTTGAGGATGGTTGCATGTTTAGAAGCAAATTGATTTCTTCTTCGGTGAGGGGGGTGGGAATCTTTGAATCATGAGGTTGAATATTTTCTTTAACTTCATTCAAAACATTATATGAAACATCATTTGTTACTGCAGAAGTGCTTTGTGGATCTTGATTCATCTCCTGATCTATTTCATCTTTAACTTTCTTTAGTTATCATGACACTTAACTTGAGAATGAAAGTTATGGACTGCTACTAATAAATCTTCAGGATGCCAATTTCCTAAATCTTCATTAATATTTTTAAGGTAATGTATGAGATCTTCAGCTTGATCACAGCAATTTTCAGCTTAATGATAAAGATGGAAAATCTTCTTTGTAATGCTCATAAAATACCTTGTGAAAATCCTTTAAAGAAAATAAACTAGTAGGTTTGAGAGCTTCATACCATTCCCTTGCTTGTCCTTCTAAGGTGGCCATGAATAGCTTCATGAGGAAATCATCATGCCAATCACCCTTCAATATCCATGAGTGTATATGAAATTTAATGAGATGTAACAAAGGATCATCAATATTCTCATCTTGAAACATAGGAAAAATTTTATCCCAGTCTACCTTTGGTAGTTTTTGTGGAAATCCAAGTATGTGATCTCTACTCATGGGACCATACCTGTGTTGTGTTCTTGGGTTCATCTTGTAAATCAGTCATAAATAAGGTCCATTGTATCTATACAAAAAAGCTAGATCCTTCTACCAATGGAGTCTTAGATTTGATTTTTTTTAAAATTTATTTGGAGTCATCAGGTGGATGATTTTAACCTTTGTGTGTCTAATCAATTTCCACCATCATAGTTCATATCTGATCCTTGTATAATCTTTATGAAGAAGATTTTCTTCCCCAACGGATTCACCATTATGTTATCACTCAGTAATTTCTCAGGGTTAAAGAAAGAACTCACTGAGGTAACCAAAAACCTACTTTTAAACTATAGGCTCTAGCCTTCCTAGAGTTCAGAGAGGGTTCTCTCTATAAGATTTAACTTTGTTTTGATTATAAAATATTAGGCTAGTTATGATTGTGCAATTTGGTTTTGATTTGGTTTGGTTTGGTGGGAAAAATCACTTAATGAGATGGATAGTGGGAAATCTGATTTTCCATTGGGCTAAGGAGTCAAAAGTCAAGCAGACAGAACTAGGATCAAGGTCAAAAAGTCAAATGTTTTCAGGGAAAGATAAGCCTTTGAAGATCTTGGAAGGTTGTTTGGTGAAGTGGTATGATATGGATAAAGAGCAATGAAGGGTTCTTTGATCCGTAAAAGAGAAGTAGTAGGCAGAGGTCAAACAAAAGAGGGAGAAATTAAGGGTTCCCTACTCTGGAAATCAGCAGAAAACATAGAAATGATAGAAAGTAAAGACAGGGTTCTTTTAACAAATCCTGAAATAATACTCCTGTTTATTCATTCAAAATTAGAATACATAATGGATGCATGAAAACATGAGAAGATAAACAATGACAAGTAGAAAGTTCTTCACTTCAATGGCTCATCACATGAATCCTAAAATATGATGCTAGTTAATTTGATCCAGTCTACTACTCGAACTTGCTACAAAAAAGCCTCCAGGTACAACAAAAATGACTATAGAAATATTTATCAATTTATTCCACAATAATACTTCAAAGAGTGAAGTATTTATACAAATTCTAAACTAAAATATCTTGAAAAAATATCAAGATTGGTTTACAAATATCTCAAACTGTTTTACATAAATAGAACTTAATAAAAGGACACTAAAAAAAAATGAATCTATTTGTCACTATACTTATGAATTGATGGTAACAAAGAAGAGAATTCGAATTTTATATCAACTCTAAGTTGATGATGAGGCATCCAAGTAACTAACTGTCTCCTTTCTTTGTGCACTTTGCTCCAGAAATTCTGCAAAGTTGGGGTCCAATGATACCTTTTTATATCTCAATCCAAAATCGATATGTAAAAATTGAAAGAGGTTTTTGTAGATAAAAACGTTATTGAGAGAAACCTCTCTCATTTTCCCAAAATTAATTTACAGACGTTCACAATAGTCTCTACAAAGATATGTCTAAAGCTGAAGTTTGCACAATCTGAAAATTAGGCTATGAAGATGTGCATGTATCTCTGATTCTGTAATACCTGTGCATAAAGTGAGATATTTTTTTGTATATGGACATCTTAGGAACATACACCTCCTTCCATTTTGCAAAATTCATCTCGGATTGGCCACAATAGTTTCTGAAAAAATATGACTTAAACAGAAAATTTCTGGAAAATGTCCCTTCTTGCTCTGCTTTTTATCTTTTAACCTTGTTGTTCTTTTAACTGTTTTGAATTTTACTTCAGACAAACTTCATTTTTTTAGTGAAAGTGTTTTCATTTCTATTTACCATTTACTTCCTCCATGTTTACTTTTACTATTTTACCTTGACTGTTCTGTAACTTTGTTTTAACCTTCACTCTGACTTTCATTTGATACACTTTAACTCTGATGTTCTTTCACTGTTCTATTTTCACTGTTATTGTGAATTATTATTTCACTTTTACCATTCACTGTGAAAATTTCATCATTCTGATCTTTCTCTGACTTTGATCTCTGATTTAGGCCTGATTCTCCTTTATTTTTCCTTTAATATTTGACTTTATCATTTAAACCTTTGATCTCCTGTCTTTGTGGATAATATTTTTTTTAATTTATCTTTTGATCTGTGTTTAGCCCTTTAACCTTCACTGCTTTGTTAGAGTCTTTTAACTGTCTTTTCTTCTCAATGTACCTTATGTTTGTGTGTGCTATGCAGGTGTGTATTCTTTTTCTACTGGACGATTTTAATAATCCAGTGAGGATCATGATTCATCGGTGATTAAGCATGATCTTCACCTCTGGGTTCTTTATAATGGAACAAATCCTCTGGATCATCACCCAGAGCACTCATTCAATCGATTTTGGACCTTCGAAATGCATTTTCTGTGTTTCTACCATTAAACCTGCACATAAAATGAATAATTAAATATTTAAATCAGAGGGCTTTTCTGCGTTTATTGGGGGTTTTTCGGGTGTTTGGAGGGCTTTTGGAAATGAACTTGACGATTCCAGTGATCTTGACAACAACTTTAATGGCTTTGTCTGGTTCTTTGGTGTGAAAACAGGGCTATGGAGCTTATATCCTCAATCGGAAATGGATTAAAGCACAGATAATGTAGAAAATGGTTTAACTATGTTCATAGGAAGCTTTATAGTGTTTTTAGGTTAAAACATGATCAAGCATTGAATGGCGGTCATATCAGAGCAGAGGGAAGTTTTGGCGTTGGAGGTGAAAAACCGGAGTGGTTTATCGCGTTGGAATTAGGTGGTAAGAGGTTTTAGTTGGACGAATGCAATCCAATATAATGTCACCGTGTGGAGTAGAGAGAAGGGTGCTAAACCACCCATTTCGCATAGAAAGGAAATGTATTATCATCGCACAAATTTATTTGCGATATGGCCAGATGATCGTTGGATCTGGGAGCTTTGATGCGAATGGCTACGATTGGTTGTGGAAAATGCTCGGTATTCAAAGGTGGGCTCAGGGGTTTTGTTTCGCGGTGGGATAGGTTTTAAACATTATAAATATGTATTTATAAAGTTAAAACTTTATGTTATGTGATTGGGCGGGGATTAGATGTTTTTTTGTTTCAATTAAACATTAACAAATGTTTAAATCAAATGGTGCAGGTATGATATTATATGGCATAACAACCTTTTAACAAGTGTTTTATAACTATTGGGAGTGGAATTAATTTATAAGATATGTTTAAACCAATGGGAAAAAGGTCGGGGGTTTATTTAAACATGTGGGATAAATAAACGTAGGTTTAACTTAAAATAAGTGGGTTTTTTGGGATATTAATATATAAAGAAATTAATATATACGGGAAGGGTTATTTATAAGGATTTAGTACTTTAGGTTAGAGGTTAATATGAATTAGAAGATGTAATGAATGAGATGAATAAAAATACATATATTTAAACTAAGTAAAGTGTAAAATAGTTCATTTAAACATAATTTGTCCCATTTTGATTTTTTTACACATAGACTTGGGATAAAATGATTTTTTATGGGTTTTTTTTTAGTGTTTTTTGAATGAAAATGAAATTAGTCAAGGGGGTGGTTTAGTTTTCTAAGTAAAAAAGGGTGTTTTACTTAGGAAAAGGGATTTTATTTCTTGGAAAAGGGTGAATATGCTGATGAAATGGGTTTTCATGTAGGGAATCCGGTATTTTTAACCAATCAATTATCAAGCCTTGGGTCTAGTCCCAACAGAAGTCAGAGAAATGCTCTGAGCCTCTTTAACTAAAGGTTTTGAATACTGGATCATTGTGGGGGAGAGGAAATTAGTAATTTTTCTTGATGATTCTTTATTACATGCCTTTCACAACTACTTTCTACCTACCCATCATTATTTTAACATTTTTTACTTCATTTGCATGGGTGCATTTAACCTTGTAACCTGTTGTGGCCAGCAACAACCCCCCTTCTTATTTATTATTATCACTACTACTAAATAAGAGGGGACCCTTAGTCAAAAAATTAAAAAAATCAATTAGTGCTTGTATTCCCTTTTTCAATAAAACTCACTATCATAAACTTAGGAGAATACCCCTTGAACAATCTAAAAAGGCTTAAGTTTTATGATAAGGTAGGATAAAATCATTCCTTAGGAAATATCGCATCGCAAAAAAGGTAATGGATACAAGAAGAATTCTAAGATTACGAGATCGCGATGCGAAACTACGCACTAAAAACATTCATCGCATCGCATGCCTCAAATATCACTTACGTTGAAAACCTCAAACCGTCAATCTACGATGGAAAATATCGCAAATCGCATTTCACAAAAAATACATTAACGAATGATTGTCATATGCTACGCTCTTGCGATTTTGCGATATTGCGATATTGCAGTATTGTGATTCTATGAGATTGCGATCTGCAATACTGCGATCTACGATATTGCGAAGAAAATCACAGATCGCCTTATCACAGATCTTTAGAGCTCGTTGTATGAATAAGATTTTTCCATAAATCAAGACATAGTTATGCGCTTTAATGTTAATCAATGAGTTCATTGCCAATCATTAATGAAATATGGTTTTGTTCTGATCGAAGATTCATTTCACATAAGGTGGTATATTTTATATGTCTTCGGCATTTAAAGCTTTCCCATCACCTTTTTCTTATCATTATTCTCACCTCATTTGTAAACTGCAGGAATGAAGAACATAAAACTATACAACGCAGTATTCAGGATATTATGGGAAAGAAAGGAAAAGATCTGATTTTTGAAGACAAAGAAATGACGCCCTCGTATATAGACACCGCCTGTAATAAAGATGCTAGTATTACTACTTGGGAAGGCATGTACAATCTAATTGAGGAAGAGAATCCCAAAGTGATGGAGGTTACAGCTACTGCAGGCTCACATGGGTCTTCTGAAGCGCCTATTACAGAGCTAGCTTGCTCGTTCTTGCACCAGATAGCGGCGAGGCCCAAAATTAATCCATACATGGACATGGTTAAATGGGTACTGGACAGCGCTGACATCACAAATAGACAATTTAAGACTCAGGGTCAAGGACTCATTGGCTCATTCACTCCACAAGATTTGAGACTGATGTATCATTTACCAGAACCATAGGTGACTTATAAACAAATAATTCATGGAGAAGTTTGCTAAAGAAAATGAAGACCTGGTAGAATGCACTAAGGATTGGTCAAGGAGGGACAAACCACTAAAAAAGGATAAACATGGTATGTATAGTACTGGTTCTCTCACCTCCCCATATTGCTTTGCTGCTGCTATGCTTTGTAGACTTTTTGGGAAGCCAGACATTAATAAATTTTCATCTGAATGGATACCATTATTGAATTTCACCATTAATACTACTGTTGTGGATTGGGCTAAGATATTATCTGACAACTTAGCCACAGCCATTATAAATTACCGGTCTAAAAGAACTATTTCTCAGATAATTTATCCCCCTTTCTACTTATCTGCATATGTAATGGATGCAATCTGTTATATTTCAAAGTTTCCTTTAATGGGTTGGAAATGGACGACTCAAGACCCCTTACCCATTCATATTTATCACAAAGAATTGTGGGATTCCAAGTTCACTCCTTATTTTTACAAGATTTGTCATGGAATCATGTTGCCCTTGTACAAAATGTTATATGATAAAGACGCTCCAATATTTTCTCTCGAAGCGGAGGTAGATATACTCCCTGTCGCAAGATGGTTTGAAGACGAATTGTTTACATATGTCAGGGTATTCGGAAATCTCGCTTCCCCTCATGTTTTACCTTTATATGTTCCTAATAAACTCATGGCACGAGAAATTGCTTATCAAACCTGCGGAGAAGGAGGTTTGACTAAAGATTTGAAGGACAAAAAGAAGGTTATTTGGCCACAATTTCCTGTGGCCTGTGGGGCCTTTTCACTATTTGATGTAGGCCATGCATTCAAAGAAGTAAACAACATAACATGTCTACGATTGTTCAAATTTCCAAGAAGACCGTTCGACCCCTATGATATTGCTTAAAATTTCACTATTGCAGTCAAAATAAAGGTGTTTTCTAAAGAATATGATCTTTTTGATGACATGTTCTAACAGAAAGGGACACTTAAGGAGGTTCTACATTCGGCTCAAATGCGATTTCCTCCAGCAAAATTTCAAGAGTTCAAGATATATAGGGAAAGGAGGTTAGCTACTATCCCTTTGGATAAATTACGCTTGGAACCCATAAGGGAACCAACTCCCAGTATTAGTCTCAGTGGAAGTTCAGGCACAGACAGATCTAAATCTAATTCTGGGAGAGAAACGTCAGAACACTCTAAGAGGTCTGAAAGTGACCATGATAAAAGTGAAGGGTTAATAAGGGATACTAGCCAGTCAAAGGAGCTCCCACAACAATAGGTTTTGATTTCTTCACAGCTAGATCCTCCCCTTCTCATCATCCAACCACCCTCAGTCAGAACTGAGCTAGATAAATAATGGGAGGCATTCAATGATTTAATCAATATTGAATGATAGAGCACAAAGACACCTGTAAGTAATGTATAGGCAACAAAAGATATAGTCCCAGAAACAATTAGCAATGTCTCACAAATGGAACATATTCCCGTTACCCCATCCTTTGAAATTATGCTCAAAATAGAGGAAATTCCTCCTCTTGATGTATTTTATAGTCCACAACACAAGGCAGTAGTGAGAAGACAAAGAAAGAAAAGGAAATTGGGAAATGTGCTCTCTCATGATGCGGAGAAATTAGACATCCTATGGCAAGATCCTACCACTGATCCCACTGAAAATCTCACCAAATTATCTCAGATCGCAGGAGCATATGCCTCTGCAACCATTGATAAAGCATCTGAGGTACAACAACTACAAAAAGAGAAAGAAAATCAAATACAGATTTTGCAGCAACAGCTGCAACAAGCCAACACCAACAACGAAGCACAGAAACATCTTGAAAGATTACAACAGGAATTCCAAAAAATGCAGATAGGGTACCAGAACAGTTTGGCTGAAAAAGGAAAACAGTTACAAGTTATACAAGAGATGCACAAGGATGATCCTAAGCTTACATAATTCATTACAAAATCCATTTCCTTAAATGATCAACTACTGCAGCAATAGGAAGCATCGTGCCAAAGAATATCACAGTGGAAATCTTATTGCGAAATAAGCGATAAAATCACTATTCAAGTCGTAGATTTACGACATGATTACGATTTAATTGATAAAAGAGTTACCGAATATTTGGCTTGGCAAGAAACAGAGGAGGGGAAAAGAATAGGTGCACCAATAATCAACGATAATCACAAAGAAATTCTCTTTAACAAGTGGGATGCACAAATCAGGAAAGCAGAGCAAGCAGCAGAAGAAGCAGCCACAACAACAAACAGTGTTATTGACTACATAAATGAAAATTTGCACAAGGCAAATTTGATCTCAGAAACCACTCCAGGGTATCTACCGAAAGTACAGCAACTGCAAATAGACTGGAGATAGAGGGCTCAAGAAAAGGCAGAATCAATCAAAATATTAACTAAGTTGAATTGGGATTCTTACTGGGCGTATTTGGTAAAACCACATAGCCAGTGCATGACTCTCAAATGTATCATCAATTCTGCCGAGAAGATGGTGTCATATCTTGCCAATTCCGTTTTCACATGACAGTTAAAGTCGGAAGTCGTCCAGCCAACTCTTCTCAAACAAATGCTGAACACTTGCGATTTCAAGGAACAGATACACAAATAGTTAGTTGTTAGTTTTAATTTTAGATTCAGTGTTAGTATTTTTACTTTATTTTTGCCTGAAATTAGGACGGTCATTTAAACCGTATCCTACATTTTTGTAATAAATTATCTTTAAATTTAGTTAGTAGTATTTAAACCCTTCTCATGCATTTAGAGAAGGGTCCTGAAATTTGTCAAAAAATTGTCCTCAGAACATGCACTTTTGCACCCTCCGAGGAGATTTTGATGAATGAATGGAACAAGATTTATTGATATCTACATTTAATATCTACTACTGATGTTGCACTTTTGTACTCTTAGTGGATGTTGGACTAAGAAGAGATAAGTCATTATTACTTGAAGCTCATGAATAAAACTAGTTATAAATGGTATTTTTATCTCTTAACTATTTCTGCCTTTGTGTTAAAGTGATATTTATGTTCATTTGTTTATATATACTGATGCATGAATGCTTAAGTTATCATTTGGCACTTTTGTACGGTGATAGCTATTTATTTATGCTTAATATATGAGTAGCTTATTATGCGATATGTTTTTCAAAACTATTTCGTCTAACTTTTTATACGAAGTGGTTTATTTCCATTGAATTATTTTCTCATAACAGTTGAATGATCCTTATTACCAATTGTTATTTTAAATCATTTTAGATCGCATAACAGAGAGATTACATCTCGGGTTAGTGTAGAATTATATATTTCTGTTTATTAGAATATAATTGCATGTTATTAGATTAGAATTAGAATAAAATAATTTCACGTAGGAACTTTTAGAAAGGAAATATCAATTCTCAACACACACACACACACACATATTAGGAAACTGGTCCATATACCCAGTCGGACCTACTATACCAAACGGAAAAGGAGCTGCTAACCAAGGTCCGGACCGGGTGGGTATCTCCCTTGTTGTAGACCCGATTTTCGGGGCTTCAACATATTTGGCGCTAGAAGGAGGGCCTTGAACTGTGAATGGAAATTAACTCAAAATATAAATACCATTCTGAGAGTAAATTTCCCTCACCATCTCCTGTAACTTCCCCATCGCACTTAAAATCTTTAAATCTAGAGCCAGAAGTTGAAAGAACAACAGTTGCTACCACAAGCCTTGACATTTCAGAAGAATCTGCTATTGAACCTCCTAAAGTTGAATCTTTGATCCATAAACTTCATCAATTTTCAATATCACCTCAAAGATCTGATAAATCTCAAGGCAACGTAACTTCTCAATATAACCCTGCTCATCCTCTCACCAAAATAAAGAGTGAAAAGTTTGGTGTTTAACCAACCGAGTTACCTCTACCTATAAGTAAGAGAGCAAGGAAATCACCTAAAGGGTCTGATAGTAAGACTCTTTCATCAACATCATCTATCTCAACCTCTTCACCGCGAAGTCAACCATCCACCCCTCCACTTCAGATTATTGTCCACCAGTCCACTCGAACTTCTACATATCCTTCTCAAACATCTGGAATCTTAATATCCTCATCTTCCCAACCGCAGGGATCATCTTCTGCGCTTTCCTCTGTTGGTAGTTCAGCGATGGCCCAATCTCCATGGAATAACCCAGGGGTAGTCTTAATGCCTGCACCCTTGAGTCAAATACCGGCTCATCCTGAAAAATGGCTGCCTAAGTTTAATCCTGAAGCAGGCATGCTAGCAGAAGAACATATAAATAACTTTATGGTGTCCATAAATCTTAATGGTGTTACCAATGAAGACGCTATCATCCGACTTTTTCCCTATACTCTACAAGGAGCAGCCGGATCATGGTATTTCTCATTACTGTCTGGATCTATCACTAGTTGGGATATCTTCCAAGATCAATTTTTGACTAAATTTGGTGATGACAGGTCTACGGCGACACTGATCAATGACCTGTCTAACCTTAGGGCTGAGTCAAAAGAACCTATCAAAGATTTTAATTCACGTTTCAATAAACTGTTAAATAAAATTCCTACTGCTTCCAAGCCTAGCGAAGAAGTGCGAAGTGAATGGTACATCTCTGCTTTACCATCAAACATAGCAATCTTTGTTGATAGGGATAACAAAAAAACTTTAGCTAATAATATGAAGGAAGTAATAGCAATAGAGAAACGTATTATAGCCCTAGAAAAGAAAAACACGATAGAGGAACGAAAATACAAGAAGGTTACTTTTAAGGAAGATCCCAAGAAAAAACAATCGAAAGATCCATTCGATTTAGAAGGATTGCAGAAAGTTCTGAAAACCATGTCCAACGAAATGGTTGACATTAAGAAACAAGTGGCAGAAACATCTTCTAAAAAGCCATACAATCCTTATAGAATAAATCCTTCGACCGATTCAAAGCCGCCAAATGCTATCACAAGTGTTGAATCAGAAGAAGAAGCAGAGGAGATTGCTACTGAAGAAACTACCGATGAAGAAGAAGTTGTAGAGGTACAAGGTATTGTGGGATTTTATCCTCCCAGATGAAGAAGATCAAGAGGCATTCCCGGTTAACACTCGAAGTAGAAATCAACTTGATCCTCCTCAACCTACTCCTAAGCCAAAGAGCGCAAGCTCAGTGACTAAAGATAAAGTCGCAGCCAAGAAAACGACATCTAAAGCGACTCAAACTAGCCCAGTCCAAACAGATTCATTAACTCCATCAAAAACGTTGATTGTTTCGGATGAAATGGAGTATAATATCATAGAAGACATGAAGAAGACTAGGGCTAAAATCACTTTTTATGAATTGAGCAAGTTAAAACACCAGCAAAAGGTACTTTTGAAAGAATTACATGCTGTACCAAAAAAACCTCTGCCCGACCCTGTAATCTCTCAAGCTTCCCATGAAATGGGAAGACCTCCAACTAATGTGATTAATAAATTTGATCCAAACGATATCTCTTTAATTCGAGGAAGGTCGAGATCTCATACTCCCCCATTTCTTCTTACTTATGAAGTTTTCAATAAAAATTTACATAATTGCTTAGTGGATTATGGAGCTTCATCTAATATTTTACCAAAATCAATATGTGAAAAGTTGAACGTTCAACGGAAAAAATCTATTGTACGTATAGTTCAGCTAGATCGATCGCAAGTTGAAGTAATCGGTGAATTAAATCAAGTTACCATAAGGCTGTCATCTAATCCAAAGGTATGTCAAGTTATCGACATTTTAGTTGCAGATATTCCAGAATTTTATGGCTTAATTCTTAGCAAAGATTGGTCAGAAAAACTTCATGGATACTTTGCAACTGATTGGTCGCACATGTGGCTCCCTTACAATGGTAAACCAAATCAGATAAAAGTTGAGCGAGAAAGACATCAGAAATACATACTAACAGAACTGAAAGGAGAAAATGAACTGGTAGCACTTGGCAACTACTTAGTTCATTCTTTCTTAGGAATTTTTAATGCTCATACTTCACCTTACTTATAACATTCTGTTTTATCTCAAGTAGAAAATTTTTCTCAAACAGATAGTTCTAAATGTATTAATTTTATAGATGCTCCTGTAAATAAATCTTTATTTTGGAAGTTTTTTTTTTATGGTTCTAAGTCTAATGAAGGAGCAAGAGCAGGATGCATGTTAATTAGTCCAGAGGGAAACAAAACTATGCTAACTTGCAGACTCGAGTTCGATTGCACCAATAATACTGTAGAATACGAGGCTTTAGTCCAAGTTTTATACAAAGCAATCAGATTAGACATCAAATATCTACAAGTTTTTGGAGATTCTGAAATTGTAATCAGACAGGTACGCAATACTATACATTGTTTATCAGGTCATTTAAAGCATTACCAATATTTAGTTCAAGATATGACTCTGAACACTTTATAGCATTTAATATTTCATCAATCCCCAGACTCCAGAATGCTAGTGCAGACCTCCTAGCAAACGTAGCTTCCAAGCTCATTCCTTCAAAAGACTATAGACCTGATCGATTTTCAATCGAAATAATCTTTAGACCCTCGATGCCTGATAACATTACAAATTGGAGGATTTTCAACGATGATCCTGATATTGCAAACTTCCTCACATTTGAAGGATCTTACACCAATCAGATAATTGATGAGGACCAACATGATAGACAGTTGCAACAAGATAGGACTAATAATGCTATACCAAAGTCATTAGTCAAGTTAGAAGACCTTTATGATTTGAAATATCGATTCAAAATATCTACCAATTCAAAACTGCAAAGTCCAACTTTGAACTATGAATTAGTAAATCTAGGAACTGATACCAAACCACAGAATATCAACCTAGGCTTTAGCCTAGCTCCTGAAGAAAAATTAGTGTATGTTCGTCTCTTGAAACAATACAAAAGTGTCTTTTCTTGGAACTACGATGAACTCAAAACTTATGACACTTCTATCATCCAACATACTATCCCAATGATAAACGATGAAAAACATGTACAGAAAAAGCTGAGAAAGATCCATCCCAATCTAGAAAATCAGATCAAATCTGAGCTCAATAAGTTATTAAAAGCCAAAATCATTTTTCTCATTCGAAATTCTAAATGGGTTTCCAATATGGTTCCCGTTAGAAAGAAAAACAGAGACATTAGAATTTGCATTGACTTTCGAAATCTTAACAAAGCCAGCCAAAAAGATAATTTTCCTTTGCCTCCTATGGAGCAAATATTGCAGGCAGTCGCAGGATCAAAATTAATGTCCTTCTTCAATGGTTTCTCGGGCTACAAACAAGTGTTGGTCCATCCCGATGATCAATTGAAAACCACATTCAGAACCAAATGGGGCACTTATGCATATCAAAATATGCCCTTTGGTTTGATCAACATTGGTGCCACATTTCAAAGAGCCATGGACATCGCATTCAAGGGATTAATTAACAAATCAGTGGTAATTTACTTGGATGATATAACTATATATTCCAAGAAACGAGGCAATCATCTTAGAGATTTAAAATAGATCTTCCAACGTTGTCAAAGGTATGGAATTTCACTTAACCCAAAAAAATATTTTTTTGCATTAAGTGAAGGAAAACTTCTTGGATTCATAGTGTCAAAATATGGAATTCATATTGATCCTGACATAATCAAGGAGATTTCCAAAATACCCCTACCTCACAACAAGAAAGCTATGCAATCTTTCCTCGGCCAGATTAATTTTTTAAAGAGATTTGTGCCATATTTTTCAATAATTGTATCTCCTTTACAAGCAATGATTAAAAAGAACTCAAACTTCAAATGGGGACAAGAAGAATATGAGGCATTCAATCTAATCAAACAAGCAATTGTTAACACTCCATCTTTAGCAACTCCAAATTTTTCCGATCCTTTTATTTTATATACATTTGCCTCTGATAAATCATATGCTGCGAACTCACTCAAGCAAATCAAGACAAGGCAGAAGCCCCAATTGCTTTTTTCAGTTCAAATTTACAGGGAGCTGAGTTAAATTATTCAGATGTAGAGAAACAAGCTTATGCTATTTTCAAAGCAATTAAATATTTCAGACCCTTTCTACTAAAAACCCATACAAAAATCATAATACCGTTTCCAGCAGTAAGAAATCTCTTAATACAGAAAGATGTGGGTGAGAAAAGAGCCAATTGGGCTACTGCCTTACAAGAATATGATGTAGAAATCAAACCAGCAAGTATTGTAAAAGGTCAAGGCTTTTGCAAAATGCTAGTTGGAGCATCGTTTATTTCCTAAATACCATTTGTAGAGATACAAATGTACGAGGTAAGCCTAAACGATGTTGAATCATTATACGCTGATATCGTATTTTATCTAAAGAATGGATATGCTCCTCCAAATCTCGATTACACCAAGAAAAGATCTCTAAGGTTGAAGGCTAAACAATATCAGCTCGTGAATGATGTTATTTTTAGAATGAATTATGATTCTGTTCTCCTTAGATGTCTTGAGAAATCTGTAGCTGAAAAAGTCTTGCAGGAACTCCACGATGGGCCAGCAAGCGGACATTATACTGGAGACGCTATTGTACATAAATCCTCCGCGCAGGCTATTACTGACCCACACTATTCAAAGACTCACATAACTACGTAAGGAAATGTCAAGCTTGTCAAACCACTACTGGGAGACAAAAGAAACCATCATTTTCGCTACAACCAGTCAACATTGAGCAGCCTTTTGATCATGGGGATTGGACATAATAGGTGAGATCGTTCCTCACTCTTCTAAGCAACATAGGTATATCCTTACAGCTACAGATTATTTTACTAAATGGGTAGAAGCAGTTCCTCTCAAGACGGCTAATGCTGAGCACATCATTGAGTTCATAGATTAGTTCATAATCACCAGGTTTGGTTTACCTTCTGCTTTAATGTTTGATAATGCATCGTATTTTTCTGGTAATGCTATGACTGAATTTGCACTAAAAAGGGGTTTTAAACTTAAATACTCTGCCAATTATTACCCACAGGGGAATGGGTTAGCTGAATCTACAAATAAAAACTTAATCAGAATCATTAAGCGAACCATTGATCAAAATCATAAAAATTGGCATAAGTCTTTAATATATGCTGTATGGGCAGATCGAATAATGCATAAAGCCTCCATTGGCACTTCTCCCCTCAATTTAGTTTATGGGAAAGAAGTGGTTCTTCCAACTCATCTAACAATTCCTTCTTTGGCCTTAGTTCAATATATTGATGAAGCACCAACTTCTTCCTTGCAATTAAGGCAGCTAGAAATAATTAAGCTAGAAGAGAAATGAGAACAGGCAAAAATAACTCATGCTCATCATCAAGCATTAGTAAAAGCTTCTTTTGATTCAAAAATAATATCCAGAAAGGACTTTCAGATGGGAGATCTAGTTTTAAAATGGGACAAGGCTCATGAGGAAAAAGGGAAACATACGAAATTTCAACAAATGTGGCTTGGCCCTTTCCAAATCGCAGAAGTCATAGGTCCATCTACTTTTATGTTACAGGATTTAACAGGAAAAAGAGAGTCTTTACCTGTTAACGGACAGATCCTCAAAAAATATTTTCCATAGGAGATCATTCTTCTATTTTGTAGATTAGTTTTCTCTATTTCCATAATAAAACCAGTTGTAAATGGTTACATTTGGAATTCACGAAAAAGACACAAATTCTCTTTTAGATTTTTTTTTTTTCACTTGTATAAACAGAATTCTTCTAGAAAATTGATCATTATTATTGAAAGATACAGTTAAAGGCTCTAGGCCTAGAAATGATACTAGTTTCAACTTTGTAAATTTTGATAAAAAACGACCTTTAGTGATAAATTGTTTTATATCAGTGCAATATAAGGTATCAATAACAAAACGAAGATTCTCTGTAGAAAATTTCTTTCCAAAAAACTCTACCATTGTCGTCCAGAGCTATCTTAAGGAAACAATGACTTCCTCCCCACCTACGAAATTACAACATTCAGGGAATAATCCAATGATACACTTTAACTTAAAGAGTAAGAGGTCTCATCACGAGCCAACTTATCATAATCATAGATATTATAGCTTGCTGACTTTGCCAATACTGCATACCACAATAGGGCAATGACTCAAGATTTTTGCAATCAAAAGACAAGGGGTCTCATCACGAGCCAACTTGTTCAGCAAAGTTATAAGTCAAGTGAATCGCACTGTCATAAATTGGCTACCAAACCAAGACATTGTTCTTTAAGGGTAAAAAGAAAATGAAAACGATAAGTATGGATATGGATTTCTCTTTGAAAATTGTATATTTCTCTAAGTAGGATACAAGATCATTGCTGGGTAACAGGTAACCCTGTCGAGGCTATAAATGCCTACTGGCAGCAGAGGCTCTACCTACAACAAATAAGCATATTTAAAACTGATTTACAGAGAAGCCTTTATTTTTATCTTTATAAACCAAGTATTGACTGATGTAGATACAAGGACTAGCTTGAGGAATTAAATAATCAAAGTTAAATATAAAAGAAACGAAATATCATTGACAGATAAAAGCATGATATACTTTGTCTTTCTATAATAAAGTTTGATTTTCTGGAAAATTTTCTGTTATGAAAGTTTAGAAAATTCAAAATAAAAATAGAGATAATTGGTTCTTCCAAGTGAATCTCCAATTGTTGTGGCCAGCAACAACCCCCCTTCATATTTAGTATTATCACTACTACTAAATAAGAGGGGACCTTTAATCAAAAAAATTTAAAAATCAATTAGTGCTTGTATTCCCTTTTTCAATAAAACTCACTATCATAAACTTAGGAGAATACCCCTTGAAAAATCTAAAAAGGCTTATGTTTTATGATAAGGTAGGATAAAATCATTCCTTAACAAATATCGCATTGCAAAAAAGGTAATGGATACAAGCAGAATTCTAAGATTACGAGATCGCGATGCGAAACTACGCACTAAAAAAATTCATCGCATCGCATGCCTCAAATATCACTTACGTTGAAAAACCTCAAACCGCCAATATGCGATGGCAAATATCGCAAATCGCATTTCGCAGAAAATACATTAACGGATGATTGTCATATGCTACGCTCTTGCGATTTTGAGATATTGCGATATTGCGGTATTGCGATTCTATGAGATTGCGATCTGCGATATTGCGAAGCAAATCGCAGATTTCCTTATCGCAGATCTTTAGAGCTCGTTGTACGAATAAGATTTTTCCATAAATCGAGACCTGGTTATGCGCTTTCATGTTAATCAATGAGTTCGTTTCCAATCATTAATGAAATATGGTTTTGTTCTGATCGAAGAGTCATTTCACGTAAGGTGGTATATTGTATATGTCTTCGGCGTTTAAAGCTTTCCCATCACCTTTTTCTTATCATTATTCTCACCTCATTTGTAAACTGCAGGAACGAAGAACATAAAACCATACAACGCAGTATTAAGGATATTATGGGAAAGAAAGGCAAAGATCTGAGTTTTGAAGACAAAGAAATGACGCCCTTGTATACAGACACCGCCTGTAATAAAGATGCTGGTATTACTACTTGGAAAGGCATGTACAGTCTACTTGAGGAAGAGAATCCCAAAGTAATGGAGGTTACAGCTATTTCAGGCTCACATGGGTCTTCTGAAGCGCCTATTACAGAGCTAGCTTGCTCATTCTTGCACCGGATAGCGGCGAGGCCCAAAATTATTCCATACACGGACATGGTTAAATGGGTACTGGACAGCGCTGACATCACAAATAGACAATTTAAGACTCAGGGTCAAGGACTCATTGGATCATTCACTCCACAAGATTTAAGACTCATGTATCATTTACCAGAGCCACAGGCGACTTATAACAAACAGTTCATGGAGAAGTTTGATAAAGAAAATGAATACCTGGCAGAATGCACTAAGGATTGGTCAAGGAGGGACGAACCACTAAAAAAGGATAAACATGGTATGTATAGTACTGGTTCTCTCACCTCCCCATATTGCTTTGCTGCTGCTATGCTTTGTAGACTTTTTGGGAAGTCAGACATTAATAAATTTTCATCTGAATGGCTACCATTATTGAATGTTGCCATTAATGCTACTATTTTGGATTGGGCTAAGATATTATCTGACAACTTAGCCACAGCCATTTTAAATTACCGGTCTAAAAGAACTATTTCTCAGAGAATTTATCCCCCTTTCTACTTATCTGCATATGTAATGGATGCAATCTGTTATATTTCCAAGTTTCCTTTAATGGGTTGGAAATGGATGACTCAAGACCCCTTACCCATTCATATTTATCACAAAGAATTGTGGGATTCCAAGTTCACTCCGTATTTTTACAAGATTTGTCATGGAATCATGTTGCCCCTGTACAAAATGTTATATGATAAAGACGCTCCAAGATTTTCTCCCGAAGCGGAGGTAGATATACTCCCTGTCGCGAGATGGTCTAGAGAAGAACTGTTTACATATGTCAGGGTATTCAGAAGTCTCGCTTCCCCTCATGTTTTACCTTTATATGTTCCTGATAAACTCATGGCACGAGAAATTGCTTATCAAACCTGCGGAGAAGGAGGTTTGACTAAAGATTTGAAGGACAAAAAGAAGGTTATTTGGCCACAATTTCCTGTGGCCTGTGGGGCCTTTTCACTATTTGATGTAGGCCATGCATTCAAAGAAGTAAACAACATAACATGTCTACGATTGTTCAAATTTCCAAGAAGACCGTTCGACCCCTATGATATTGCTAAAAATTTCACTATTGCAGTCAAAATAAAGGTGTTTTATAAAGAAGATGAACTTTTTGATGACATGTTCTAACAGAAAGGGACACTTAAAGATGTTCTACATTCGGCACAAATGCAATTTCCTCCAACAGAATTTCAAGAGTTCAAGATATACAGGGAAAGGAGGTTAGCTACTATCCCTTTGGATAAATTACGCTTGGAACCCATAAGGGAACCAACTCCCAGTATTAGTCTCAGTGGAAGTTCAGGCACAGAAAGCTCTAAATCTAAGTCTGGGAGAGAAACGTCAGAACACTCTAAGAGGTCTGAAAGTGACCATGATAAAAGTGAAGGGTTAATAAGGGTACTGCTCAGTCAAAGGAGCTCCCACAGCAACAGGTTTTGATTTCTTCACAGCTAGATCCTCCCCCTCTCATCATCCAGCCACCCTCAGTCAGAACCGAGCTAGATAAAGAATGGGATACATTCAATGATTTAATCAATATTGAAGGACAGAGCACAAACACACCTGTGAGTAATGTACAGGCAACAAAAGATATAGTCACAGAAACAATTAGCAATGTCTCAGAAATGGAAAATATTCCCATTACCCCATCCTCTAAACTTATGCTCAAAATAGAGGAAATTCCTCCTCTTGATGTATTTTATAGTCCACAACACAAGGCAGTAGTGAGAAGACAAAGAAAGAAAAGGAAATTGGGAAACGTGCTCTATCATGATGCAAAGAAATTAGACATCCTATGGCAAGATCCTACCACCGATCCCACTGAAAATCTCACCAAATTATCTTAGATCACAGGAGCATATGCCTCTGCAACCATTGATAAATCATATGAGGTACAACAACTACAAAAAGAGAAAGAAAATCAAATACAGGTTTTGCAGCAACAGCTGCAACAAGCCAACGCCAACAACAAAGCACAAAAACAGCTTGAAATATTACAGCAGGAATTCCAACAAATGCAGATAGGGTACCAGAACAGTTTGGCTGAAAAAGAAAAAAAGTTACAGGTTATACAAGAGATGCACAAGGATGATCCTAAGCTTACAGAATCCATTTCCTTAAATGATCAATTACTGCAGCAACAGGAAGCATTGTGCCAAAGAATATCATAGTGGAACTCTTATTCCAAAATAAGGGATAAAATCTCTAGTCAAGTCGTAGATTTACGACATGATTACAATTTAATTGATAAAAGAGTTACCGAATATTTGGCTTGGCAAGAAACAGAGGAGGGGAAAAGAATAGGTGCACCAATAATCAACAATAATCACAAAGAAATGCTCTTTAACAAGTGGGATGCACAAATCAGGAAAGCAGAGAAAGCAGTAGAAGAAGCAGCCACAACAGCAAACAATGTTATTGACTGCATAAATGAAAATTTGCACAAGGAAAATTTGATTTCAGAAACCACTCTAGGGTATCTACCGAAAGTACAGCAACTGCAAATCGACTGGAGACAAAGGGCTCAAGAAAAGGCAGAATCAATCAAAAGATTAACTAAGTTGAATTGGGATTCTTACTGGGCGTATTTGGTAAAACCACACATCCAGTGCATGACTCTCAAATGTATCATCAATTCTGCCAAGAAGATGGCGCCAGATCTTGCGGATTCCATTTTCACAGGATAGTTAAAGTCAGAATTCGGTCAGCCAACTCTTCTCAAACAAATGCTGAACACTTGCGATTTCAAGGAATAGATACACAAATAGTAAGTTGTTAGTTTTAATTTTAGATTCAGTGTTAGTATTTTTACTTTATTTTTTCCTGAAATTAGGATGGTCATTTAAACTGTATCCTACATTTTTGCAATAAATTATCTTTAGATTTAGTTAGTAGTATTTAAACCCTTTTCATGCTTTTAGAGAAGGGTCCTGAAATTTGTCAAAAACTTGTCCTCGGAACATGCACTTTTGCACTCTCCAAGGAGGTTTTGATGAATGAATGGAACAGGATTTATTGATATATGCATTTAATATCTACTACTGATGTTGCACTTTTGTACTCTTAGTGGATGTTGGACTAAGAATAGATAAGTCATTATTACTTGAAGCTCATGAGTAGAACTAGTTATAAATGGTATTTTTATCTCTTAATTATTTCTGCCTTTGTGTTAAAGTGATATTTATGTTCAGTTGTTTATATATATTGATGTGTGAATGCTTGAGTTATCATTTGGCACTTTTGTACGGTGATAGCTATTTATTTATGCTTAATATATGAGTAGCTTATTATGCGATATGTTTTTCACAACTGTTTCGTCTAACTTTTTATACGAATTGGTTTATTTCCATTGAATTCTTTTCTCATAACAATTGAATGATATTTATTACCAATTGTTATTTGAAATCATTTTAGATCGCATAACAGAAAGATTACATCCCGGGTTAGTGTAGAATTAGATATTTCTCTTTTTAGAATACAATTGCATGTTATTAGATTAGAATTAGAATAAAAGCATTTCACTTAGGAACTTTTAGAAAGGAAATATCATTTATCAACACAAACACACACATATTGGGAAACTGGTCCCATATCCCCAGTCGAACCCACTATACCAAACGGAAAAGAAGCTGCTAACCAAGGTCCGGACCGGGTGGGTATCCCCCTTGTTGTAGACCTGATTTTCAGGGCTTCAACATAACCCTAAACCCAATTTTATTTCAAATCATAAATCTATTTAAGTCTAACCTTATTTCATCCGAGGGCTCAGATTAAAATATTGAGCTCCTCATTTATTCTCTAACTATCTATTGATTTGTCAAGTTTAAACTATTTGACATATCTTTATTCTCTATCTAAAACATGAAATTCAAAGCATGAAAATTTGAGATTAAACATTTTTGCTGATAATGGATTATGGAATTTATTGACAATCTACACATAATCATTATTTTTAAAGTAAAAGTAAATAGTAGTGGTATTTTTACTTGCTCACTTTCAGGTCTTATTTTTATCTCTTTTTCTTTTGGGGTCTATTCTTTTCTAAGTCCTTTGATCTTTCTTTTAGGACTTTTACCCTCTATTCATTTTTTTATTACTTTCAAATATGGGAAAACAACTTGCAGAAAGCAAGGTATGTACATATTTACAAGACTATCAAAGTCAATTTAAAATTTATGAATCCTATTATTATAGGACCGTAACAGGAACAACTCTTATTTCTTTGTTTCTTATGTTGGTGTTTTTGTTGGTCATATTGTTGCTAGCTTTGGATATTATATCTATGGGTAACCCTTAGTAGCTTAACCATCAACTTCTTAACCTACTAGATCAATGGCTTAATTCAAGATTCTGTATTTATCTACCTTCCTTCCATACCAAAAACATATCTAGGAATGGTCACTGCATGTTTCCTTTACAAAAAGTGTGATGACCATTAAGAATGAAGAAAAATAAAAAGTAATTTCGAGGCTTCCCTCTCTAGAAGCTTCGTGAGTTGATTCACTCATTTTCCTTTTGATCTAATATTTAATTCGTACTAATGAGGAATTATACCTTGTCTCATGGAGCTTATCCCCATTCAAAGTGGATCTATATCTATTATAGTGGATCCAAAACTACATCATTAACCCTATAAAAGCAGTACCTGCTATAGAGTCTGCGTTGGGTTTTGGAGACTCTAATGTTTCCCTTATGTTGTGAGTTTGATTTTGGAGGTCCTTAATCCATCCTTACGCTTTGATGAAATTAGAGGCCTTAGGGTAGAAATGTGAATTTGGTTTAAATTTTTGTGATAATTGTAAGTGGAAAATTCGTCATTGCACCTTTTTGGCCAAACTATTCCATTTTTCAGTGGAATTAGGGTTTTCTTTTTGGCCGAAGTATTTTTTTTTCAACAAAAAATTTAAGCATAACTTTTGGTATAAAATTTGAATGCTAATTTTAACATTAGCCTAAAATGAATTTTTGGCTAGTAGGGGGGGAGAATCCAGCCCTTAGTTTTTTGGCCGAATAATTTTTTGGTCAAATTTCTGTTTTAGCCCAAAATATTTTTCAAGCAAAAACATGTTTTCGGCCGAAAAATGTTTTATATATATCTCGGTTGTGAGCTTGTTGCAAAGATTCACTTTGCTTTTTGTGTTGAACATTGTTTGTGTATCGTGATGTGGTAAAGGAATAAGATCATATCCTACATTGTAGGTCATTTAGCAGTTCAAGTTAAATTTAATTTGTTGGTATTGTTTTGTTTATAGATTGGTATATTTTGTTTTGGTTTTTCGGATCTCTTGGGATGGAAAAGTTTGGCACTGGAGGATACCGGTGCCCAAGGATTTCATATTTGGATGTGTTTGACACTAAGGAGTTCGACGTTGCCTATAGGAATTATGTCAGGCGATGGAGGAATTCAGTAAGTGTAGTTTCAACCTATTGTTTTGGACTTTACAAATGAGCATAACTATCAGTCTCTTATGAGAGATAAAGTATTACCACTCTAGCCATTTTGTATTGGACCATATATTACACTTGGATTCATATTTTTAATAATAAGGGCTTTGGAACTTAGTAGTAACGTAGAAGGCACAGAGAGGGTCGACAGAGGACTTTAGCTAACCACCTTCATTTTTCCCTATCATTTTCTTATATGATATTTAGCAAGTGTAACAAGCAACTCTCTAACACCAATAGACATGGATCTGATGGAACACGCTATCAATTCATGGTCGGAATCCACAGATACAGTATTAGGTTCAAATGATTTATGTCAAGTAGTATGTTCACCAAAGCTAAAAATGTCAGTTTATATTATGGAATGTTGAGGATGTGCTGCTGAAATATTCTTGGAACTTGTTAACCCTCCATAATTTGTAAGATTGGCAAGGAAAAATGACATAGGACAACATCAAACCACTTTGGAGTCCAGGACCTAGCCTTCCTAGACTCAGAGAGGGCTCTCTTTGTTCTTTATGATTTATGATTTAGGTTTATGATTATAATTGTTGATATTAGGCTAGTTATAGAGATTATGGGAACTGTTGGTTTTGATTGGTTCAGTGGTTGGACAGGCAGAGCTGTGAAGCTTAATCCATTGGGCTATCGAGCCATAATAGGCTGAATTGTGCATCACCATTCTCAAGGGGCATTCATAGGGCAAGCTAACTATGTAGATTCGATCTTACTGGAAGTGTGAATACGAGATGAAAGAAAGAAGAGAGTTTAGTAATAGCTAATTAACACTTAAGAATTCTTTAACCATACTTCAGAAAAAAAAACATTAAGATAACAAAAAAGACAAAATTAAGGTGGTATCTTAGCAAATCTTAATCTAAAACTTTTTTTTTTGTAATCAGAGAAACTCATGCACAACATGAAAAGACAGAGGAAAAAATTAACATAGAGGAAAGAACATCACCATTAACATAGCTCATGAATCCTGTGAACAACCTCCTTATTATTGATGCCCAACTCAAAACAGTTACAGTGCTCCAATACAATGATCTTTTAAAACACAGAGTCTAACAAGGTTCCACCCCTGATATTGAAAATTCGAGCAGTATTTAACTAAAAGTTGAGTTGATAGCCCTAATATACTTGGGTCAAAATTCATTTATTACAAAACAACTGAAATTAAACAAGCATTTTCACGGAAGGCTTGAGAAAAATATCTCTGACAACATATAGCCTGAAAAAAATAATTTTGAGCAGCTCTTTATGGATCTAAACACTTTGATGGCTCTGGCATATAGTCCTACTTTTCAAAATATCGGCGTTGGGTAATTAAGTTTGGTGTAGCACTAGATACTTTCATTTATTTATGCTGGTGTTGATGTGTTTTGATGCCCCTTCACTCTCTGTTGTTATATCTCTGCATCAATGCCCGACTCGACCTATTCTATCTTTTTCCTTGTGACGTTCAGCCTCGCCCTGGATTTTGCCCCTTGTCGAGTCCGACCCGATTCTTTCTGCCATGTGTAGCTTATTTCCTCATAAATGACACACAGACCTTATATGCCCAGTCGTGGAGGGATGGCACTTGGCGGACGCGAATGGAATGGAGGATGATGGAAACAACTTTTCGGAGGGGGCATCAAGTGGTAATTGGTAATATAGAAGGGGGGTACGAAATTGCAGAAGAGTGACACATAACAGGGAGGGGGTAAGTGATACCAACCATTTCGGATCCTCCCCCCCCCCATGGTTAAAGCTCGGAAGCTCAGGGGAGTGAGAAATGCAACAAGGACTGTCAGATGACGAGGGGTTGAGTGGAGATGGAGGAAAGATGGAGGGCGATGAGGATAAGGAATGGCGTGTCACACAGGTGGGACCAGACTCAACCCTTTCTACACGAAACATTGTAAACAACTCATTTACCCAGACCTGAAAATTTTTAGATTTCAGTTATGAACCTTATTGCATCCATCGTGCATCACATGTTTTAGAGTTTAGGATATAAGAAATGAAATCGGTGATGCGATGCGAAGTATGAAGTCGACGTGGTAGGTTGGGTGGGACCGGACCGCAGCCTGCAAATTGCTAAACTTAAGGTTTTGTTATAAGCAACAGGGTTTAAACTGTAAAGGATTAAAAGTGCAAAGTGTGGGGAGGGCAGAGGGATGTGGAGGAAGGTGGGACCCGACCGTTGCCCACAGATCACAACTCTTAACACTAAACAACGGAGGTAAAATTTAAAGGATGCGAAGTGTGAAGCGTGGGGAGGAGGTAAGTGACTTGGCAGGGGAAGGTGGGGCTGACTACATTGCATATCGCAGATCTTAGCTTCTTGTTATAAGCGGGGGGTTGAAATAAAAAACTTGTGAAGTGCAAGGAGAGGGACCCACCTACATTGGGATCTCAAGTCAGAAAGCTTTTGTAGTAAGGTAAATTATATAATTTTTTATATGATATGTGTTATGTATTGCAAACGGATGAGAAGTGGGGGGCATATCTGTGGTGGTGGGGCCCAACGCCACATCACAAATTAAAAGAAATACATTGTGAGTGCCTAAATGGTAAGTTTTAATGTTTTCGAAATATGATGGATGGCGGGGGGGGAAGGGGTGATGTATCAGGGGGACTAGCCCACTTTAATCGAAATCGGGGAGATGGTAAAAATGGAGGACAAACAATGATATAGCGATGAAAAAAGGTAAATTAGAGAAATGAAGTGGAAAAGTGGAAAAGGTAAGGTTTTATTGATTTTAAAGGGAAATGGAATGAAGGGAACAGTGGTGAGTGGCTGGGTCCCACCACCATCGTACATCGCACTTCGGCATCTTTTAACTTTCACCCTTTGCTCTTATCTTGCAACACTTGCGATCTGCAATTGCGATTTTAATCTCGGTCGTTGACAGATGCTTGGAACAATGGTCCTCACTGCTCCCTTGCTATGGCTTTTCGCTTTTGGTTGTGCTCATTTATATCTCAGTTGTTCATAGAATATTTTTCTCGCGTTCATGACTTTGCCTTTGCTTGTTTTTTCTACCTTAATTGCTTCTTTGTCGCTTTTTTCTTCACTAATGATCTAATGTTGTTTCTTGCCTCTCTGCTGCCTTTGTTTTCTTTTATTCTTGCTTTAGAAACGATTTTGAATATTGACACCTATGTATAATATGAAAAATATTTAAAGATAAAGTACATAGTCACCTTGTGATACTGTAAATTACAGGATTCTAACAGAACTTTCTCCCAATGTTTGTCTCATAATTTCAGAGTTTGTCGATGTCGAAAGTAGTGAGAAACCAGTTACATCGAAATAAATCCCATTTGTCTCTGCAACGTGGTTTCCATTATAGGCTCTAGGAACCTTTGTATTATCACACATTGTGTTTCCTATCACTTATGAATTTGTTTTCGAATTTCAAGTGGGATCACCCACTCGCTACTCTCGTACATATTTTTTTTGGCTAGATCGATTGACTTACCTGTTAAAATCGCCATCCATATTATATTATTCATGATTGCATGATGTTCTTATATCAGGATTATCCTTTTTGGATCTTTCTCTCGATCAATTGGAATTGTGTGAGGGGATGTTGCAACATCTCTTGATGAAACTTCATTTATCATCAACTTTACTGCAAATGCTGCAAAAAATGACCTTGGAACATTTACGAATGCTAGAGAATAGTTTCTTAAAACACTAGGATATGCCTCCATTCAAGGTCCATTAGAAAATGGTGGAACATCACTGATAATAACATATAGACATGATGTAGGAACAACTCTTCTTTCTTTTTTTCTTATGTTGGTGTTGTTGTTGGTTGTATTGTTGCTAGCTTTGGATATTATATCTATGAGTAACCATTAGTAGCTTAACCATCAACTACATAACCTACCAGATCAATGGCTTAAGTTGGGATTCTGTATTTATCTGCCTTCCTTATATACCAAAAACTTACCTATGAATGGTGGCTCCTCTGCCCATCCCTTAAAACCATAATTTTGGTCCATTGGTTGAGTTACCTTCCATCCTGTCTCGTACGAGCTTTTACGTCTTGTAATGGTTCAAGAGAGAGCTACGTATAGAGCTACATACTAATACAGTCACCTAAAGAGTTCCTTCAGTGCTTGGGTAGACTAAAATTGTTTATTTTTTTTTAATTTATTACTATATTTTTGTAGTGAATACTTTTCCCTATCATTTTTATTATAATTCATTTTAAACTCTTTTTCATTTCAAGTGTGTTTCATTCTTATAATCAAATTATTAAAATCTCTTATTTTTCATTTTTTGTTCTTTTCTTTCCATAGCTTTCTGTTGTTTAATATTTTATACTTTTGGCCTATCTCTTCTAAAGTGATGGAAACGTTCATTTTTCTTGTAATGCTTTAAATCTAAATTTTTATTCTCTATTATCAATGTAAATTTTTATCCAATGGAATTGTAGTCTCCACTTTTTTAATTAATATTTTTTTATTGTAAATATTACATGCGAACTCGTGTTAAAATGAATTACACATCATATAAGATCATTAATATTGTTCTTACATACCATTTGTCAACTTCATATGAAATAGTGAAAGAATTACATATATCTCGCATATCAAAAAGTAAATTAAACTTTTTTTACTTTAATATGTTATATTTATGTATAAAATCTTGATATACATTTAAATTGGAATAATTTATCTATATAAATAACATTGATTATTTTGTTATTATTATTTTTAAATTTTTAATGTAAATATTATTTCATTAATTTCAAATATAACCTTATCCCATAACATATTCATCATACTTAGACAACACCCCTCATCACAATACCAATTTTCAAATTTACAATACCACATGCTCTCCTCGCTACTCGGATAGTAACAATCTTGGAATAATTTCCCATCTTATTTGATGGCATTAGGTTATAATGAATTGGTTCTATCTCTAGTTACCACAAGAAAATGAGCTTCTACGGTGGCCTACTTTACACTTTAAAATCATGTTGCAGTTATTCAGAGCCCTCGGGAAAATATTCAAATTGAAAAAGTGTATTTATAAAAAGAAAAAGTATTAATATTAATTTTTCTTGTTAACTTTTTAAAAATTTATTATTTTATTATTTTAGTGAATTCTAATTTATTATAATTATTATAATTATAATTAATTTTAAATATTTTTCATATCTATTTTATTTCATTCTTATAATTATATGAGAAAGTATTTTATCTTTATTTTTCTGTTCTTTTCTTGCCATGGCTTTTTTCCGTTTAATATTTCATAGTTTTGACCGATCTTATCTAGAGAGATGGAATTGTTCCTTTTTATAGTAATGTTCTATATAATTTTTCATTTTATACCATTAATGTAACTTTTTATCTAATGGAATTATAATATTCACTAATTTAAGAATATAATGTTTGTTTAAATAAAGTTTGATATATATTTTTCTAGTCAATTTACATTCAATTTCTAATCTATGGATTAGAAAAATGGAAATACCCATCTATAAACAAATTGTCCCAAGTTAAGTGTTTCACAATGAATTGTTAGTTGTGTTCCACAAGTGAAATGTTATTTAATGAATTGTTAGTTCTATTTAGTGGAATAGGTAAACATTTGGAGATTTTGCTATTCAAATGTCTCTCAATTACGATATAACCTTCCAAATAGAAACCTTCACTTGTTTTATAATTATTTTAGAAAAGGATACATCTAATATAACTAATGACCCTTGACTAGTGAGGTAAGGGCCATGCTACATGTTATTTTGGAAAACTATTATTTATATGTTTGGAATAATGAAATATTTGTTGATTTTATTTTTCAAATGCATTTTTACTCTGATATAACTTGATTTTGAAGATAGGAAATTTACACTCGATTTCAGTCTATTTACGAGAGTAATTATTTACATGAAGATATATATCATTATAAATAATATCATTTATAAGTAAGAACAATCTTTTTTCTTTTTTCTTTTATAAGATCAGATATATTATATGACTATGAAAAGCACATTTATAATATTGATAATTTGTGAAAATGGATAACTTGAAATATGTTTAGATAACTGGTTTCAAATCATCCATTTTCTCAATAAATTTACCAAGTATGAGGAGTGTTGGGAGCATTGGTGTTGGGGATGTGTATTTCTGGGACACATCGAATAAACTGAGACTAGGAATAATACTTAATCATTATTTTCCCAACATATTTATAGGACTATGATATGAGATTTAAAATATTTAGTGAGCGTTAAATTCATTAAGGTTCACATAAAACTTAAGACTAGTTACTCTTTAATAAAGGCTTTAGTTACTTTGTCTTAAAGCTTTAGTTAAGTTTAATCCAATTCTCAGCAAGTTCTTCCTTTTATCACAAGTTAAATACTTACATTTTCAACATGGGAGAGGCTACACATATAGGCAACAATACCATCTCTAAGATTCAAACACTTATCCCTTTCACAACCTAAAATGTGTTAAATCCATTGCTACAATCTACCTTTTATACACAAGCCTAGGGAAAATGATGGATAGATATAAATGTCAAATGTTGAAGTATCTAAGATGTTAAAATTTTGTGACAGAATTAGAGGTGATCACATAAACACTTAATATTAGATGTCGCCAAAACTAAATACTAAGTTAGTATATATTTTACAAAGGAGATGAGGAATTAATGTTAAATATGCATGTTGTTGTTTCTACAACACCAACATAGTTACTGATCAAACAAGAACTATTACCTCAAAAAGGGAACTCTAGCCCAAAAAGACTCAAAAAAACATGAAAAAACACCCCAAAAACGAAAAGTGTGTATTACAGAATGCATTTTTTCTGAGGGTCAAATTTCAACATTTTTTAAATTATGCTAAAAACGAGATTGTTTCTTGAAAAAAGAATTTAAAAAACACCCTCGAAAAAAACAAGTTGATGCTGGAAGAACAAAAAAAAATTGTCACAATTTTGACACATTTTAACAATGGAATTAAAGAAAACATACTAGGACATTGGAAAATTGTAAAATTATATAAGTTTTTATAATGATGTTAAAGTTAAAAATATCATGTATGAATGCCTTATCATTTCCAATAATTTTCAAAATTATATAAGTTTTTATAACGATGTTAAAGTTAAAAATATCATGTCTGAATGCCTTATCATTTCCAATAATTTTCATCCATCTTGTTAAAGATAAAATATATTGACTCTAAAAAACCCTAAAATTGTAATTGTTTTCAACCATAACATTAAAGATAAAATATCGTAGCGCATAAAAACCTTAATGAAAATTTATCTCAAGTTTTTAAATCTTAATTTTTCAACATACTTGAACCATGAAATTATAGAGAAATTATATGACTTAAACAATTTTTAAAAATGAACAAGTAAATGAAATATTTATTATTCCAAGAGTAATTTTTTATTTTAAAGGATAAAAATATCTCTCTTTTTGAATCTTAGCCTAAGACAAATTTAAATCTAATTGCAACCAAAACCTAAAAAGCAACCATCAAAACAAAGTGTCCCCTTTCAATGAGGCATAAAATTTTTAAAAAATTTAAAAGTATCTTTTACCAAATACTAACAATACATAATATTATGCCAATATCACTCCATAATCTAAAAATACAAGATTAATTTTTTTTTTTTTCACTTTTAATCAAAATATCAACATTGGTATGTTGAATATAACATAAATTATTTTTGTAATTCATTGTTGCATTGTAGATATTCTAAATAGATGAATTCGTCATAATTAAACCATATAATCCAACAAACATAGAAATGCCTCATAACTTCATGAAATATCATATGGAACTTGTAAAAATATTTATTTCAAGTTACCATGCAAACATCAATTACATAAAAATTTCTTAGACAGTTATTCAAAATCAACCATAGGTTCTGGCACACCATCAGAACCTACATCTTCAGATGAATGACTGGATTCAGATGAAGATGATCCATATTCTTCTCTTTCATCAATTAGTTCTCCATCTGAGTCAACATGCATGCCCACCATTTCAGAGTTCAAAATTCTTCTAGATCTATGACTATATTCAGCAGAGTCCAATCTCAGTAGTATTTGTTCTGGTAGCAATTTCTTCAAAATATATATGATCTTCAAGTGAAGAGTTCCTCTCTTTGTCAAAATGAATTCATACACAAGTATGTCAATGCCCTCCAATTTTAAGACATATGTGTGACGATGATTTATATTTGTGCCCTTTCTTTTTATCTTTCTGTAAATTTTTTTTAACTATCATCTCTAGCTTGTACACATCATTGAAATGGTGGGTACTTGTGGCATACCAATGTACTTCAACAATTGTAATATATTCATTAAACTTAATGACCTTTATAACCTTGGCAATCCAAAATGGATAGTCAAGTGGATCTTAATCTGCTAACACTGCTCTCATGCAACCTTCCTTAACATCCTGCACAAAACCCCTATAAAGGTCTTCCATGGCTTCACATTGTGCATGTGATATTATAGAACCAATATATATATCTATTTCCTCTACCTGTGGAGAATCAATAATAGATTGAGACTGTTTTTGTTCAACAATGTGTGTTTACTCATGTTCTTTTGGCATATTTTGTGGCAAAAACAATGGAGTCTTCACAAGCGTGTCCTCATTTGTTGATCTTGAAATCACAGCACTTTGATTATTGAAAAAAAGAATCCCACCAAATTGAATCAACAACTTCAAAGTACTCATATGTATCTCTAATACATCTTTTAATTTATGAATAATTTATGTCTCTCTTATGTCTTCGTGCATTATGGAGTTCAGCAACTGACTGTAATAACAATATCTTTGATAAAATATTGGACACGCTGGACTGAACTTCAAAAATTCTAAACCTGATGATGGCCCCCATTCTGCAATAGTTGAATACTTCTTGCCCCATATAAGTGTTATCTCATCATTTTTTTATTATACGAAATTGATGCTGGAAGCTAATGTCGTTAATTTGTTCAATGCATTTCCCCTCACCGTGTGATCCCAAAATACACCTTCGCATGTCAATAGTTTCTTCCAACACATGAAAAACAAGCTCTAGAATGTAGGATTTCTTAATACATTAAGTTAATAATGGTAGGCTCCCAATACCTTTCCCCTTAATGTTTACTGAACAACGACTGAACATTTGATCAATATGGTCATGATTATACCCAACAAGAAGGAAACCAACCTTTATCTTTTCAAAAATTCCCAATTCGACATGCATGTTTAGATACCCAAAAATAACTTGATTCTTGTTTTCACGGCTTGTGTTGTCTAATTGTACATACAACACTTTAGGAAGAATACCATACCAATGAGTAACCACATCATGGATTATAGTTATGGCCAGATTTGCATATTATGAATATTTGGAGCTGTGAAGTAAACCCTTGGAAAGATCTTCTCATTAAAGAACATACAACCAACCAAGTGAAATTGAATGAAACTTTCCTCCTGTAATTCTTTTGGCGTGCGGACAAAATGTTGCAGAAGTGTTTTCTTTTGGTCCATACCATCAATTATCAAACCCAAATATTTATTTTGATTATCATAACACTTCTTTCGATGTTTATGCAATTTTTTCCTTTCACTTGTTTCCTGATTGCGATGCTCTTGAATTTCTTTGAAAACGGAATCTGTACATAAAATAAAAGAAACATATCAATAAATATATTTTCATAATTGATAACTATCCAATTTTTAAAAATAACGTTTTGAACGCATTCCTCTTTCTGCCCCTTGACATTTATCTATTTTTTATTTAAGAGAAGCACATGTGTTGCAATCCCCCATCCCTGTCTTCTTAGGAATATAAACATTATTGAATTCGTTCTTCCATACCCTTGTGAAATATGAATATGTAATAAAATTACCAACTCCTTCAGAAGCTTCTTCATAATCTTTGTATAAGCTGAACATTTCTCGTCTCGAGAAATTATCTGGAATATGTATTGTGTCTTTATTTGGCATACACTCTCCATGCTTTGAAAAGAATTCATTCATCCATGACATAGAAGAATTGCTATCGACCAAACCTCCTGTTTATAATGTACTTCTGAATAATATGTGTGATCCTTTTCCATACTTTCTTGGATTCTTGACAAATGACAATTACCAATTGAATGCAACATTTTGAAAGCCTTTCTACAGAGAAATACATTCCCAATATGGTAATAATAACCTACTAGTGTAGATTGCATGAAACCCACTAAATATGAATTTTGCATGCTTGTATTCATTGACAAATATATTTTCCTTTTCTCCAAAGCAATGTTTAAATCCATATGTTTCAAGCAATCCCTTTGAAAACATTCACTTGAAATCAAATGAACGACATAACTTATTTTTGTGGGATATGTTGTCCTCACCCTTGTATAACTAGAATGTTTTGGATTGATATGAAAAGGTCTACTCCTACTCCTAGTTACAACATTTTCTTGTAACTGATTCATCATTCCATTATCCATTGTAGAAGCAGTTTCATCATCATTAGGAGGAATATTATCCCCACTATCATCATTCTCAACATAGTTAAGAAATTCATCAGCATCATTGCATGGAAAATATTCAATACCATCCTCACTTGAAGAAAGCATTTGACAAGAATCATCTGTGGTTTTTTAACCCTGATTCAGATGAAATGCTTCACCATCTTGATCCATGCTTTCAAATTCTTCCCTTGTAGGATTGAATTCTTCATCACCATGAGTGTCTTTGAAACGGTCACTTAGAGAAAATGCATTGTTCACAATTGTGCCTCTAAAATTATCATTTGCAAGAAACTCTTCATCATGCCCTTCCTTAGTGGTGCTCTCATAATACTTGGGATTAGGCCTAAGTGGAAGGTTTGAATCTTCATTCACCAGAAATTCTTCATCCCTCCCCTCCCCTTCCTCACTAGTGCTCTCGTAATTCTTAGGATTAGGAATAAGTGGATGCCTTGAATATCTCTTTATTGGAAATTCTTCATCCCCCCCTTCATCAATGGTGCTCTTATAAACATTAGGATTAGGATGATGTAGAAATTTTGACTCTGGAAATTCATCCCACCCCCCCTGCCCCTTCATAAGTGGTGCTCACATAATCCTTAGGATTAGGACGAAGTGTATATTTTGACTCTACAAATTCTTCATTCCCATCTTCATCAGTAATGCTGGGATAATACTTAGGATTAGGACGAAGTGAATATTTTTACTCTGGAAATTTTTCATTCCCCTCTTCATCAGTGGTGCTCGCATAATCCTTAGGATTAGGACAAATTGGATATGTTGACTCTGGCATTTTTTCATTCCCCTCTTCATCAGTGGTGCTTGCATAATTCTTAGGATTAGGAAGAAGTGGATATTTTGACTTTGGAAATTCTTCATTCCTCTCTTCATCAGTGGTGCTCGCTTAATCCTTAGGATTAGGATGAAGTGGATATTTTGAATCTACAAATTATTCATTCCCCACTTCATCAGTGGTGCTCACATAATCCTTAGAATTAGGGCGAAGTGAATATTTTGACTCTACAAATTCTTCATTCCCCTCGTCATAAGTGGTGTTCGCATAATCCTTAGGATTAGGATGAAGTGGATATTTTGACTCTGAAAGTTCTTCATTCCCCTCTTCATCCTTGGTCCTTGCATAATCCTTAGGATTAGGATGAAGTGGATATTTTGACTCTGGAAATTCTTCATCCCCCCCCCCTCCCCCACCCTTCATCAGTGGTGTCCTCATAATCCTTAGGATTAGGACGAAGTGAAAATTTTGACTTTGGAAATTCTTCATCATGCGCTTCATCATTGGTGTTCTCATAATCCTTAGAAAAAAGCGTAAGTGGAATAACTTACTCTTTATTTACAAAAAAAAATTATTTCTGCCCTTCATCAATTATATTTTCATCATCCTTAGGATTACAACCAAGTCAAAATTTTGACTCTCTATTCATGGTGAACAGACGCCTGTTATATTCAACAATCTGAATAGAGTTGTTTCATGACGAAGATGTTGATGTTGCAGAAAGAAAAACTTCGCTATCAGAATAACCCATGGATTTCAACAAGAAAATGTTGAATGATACAAATGCACTCTCTCCCAATTACAATATATAGCTTAAATACTGAAAATTTCCCTCTAAAATTTCCCCCCAAAAAATTTCGCTAAAAGTTTTCCCTCCAAATTTTCGCCCCCAAAAATTTTCGCTAAAAACATTCCCTCGAAAGCTTTCATTTGAAATATTTCCATACAAAATATTTGTGTAAAATGTATTTCATAACATTATAATAAAATTTCAGTCTATAAATATTTCACCCTACTTTCTATTCAAAATATCCACAAAATATTCCTTTCATGCATGCCTTCCAAACTAAAATAAATTTCTTATTTGAATAATTTAATATTAACTACGTATTATAATAAATTTTTAAAATTTATGTTTTATTCTTTTGCCGATGTTGAATAAAATTTAATATAGACCTATAATATTAACTACATGTAAATATTTTAAATTTTAAATTTTAATCCCACATTCGCGAATCGGTAAATCCATCACACAATCTTCGCAATATAATAACAATCATTGTTTCTATTCCTCACATCACATCAAGTATTCTAGGTTTTGTTGGAGCAATTTTGTGGAGGTGTTGCATTGGCATTGGTAATTTTTACGAGGTGTTGCATTCACATTAGAGGCGTTATAGTGGCATTGGTAATTTTGTGGAGGGGTTGCGTTCGCATTGGAGGCATTGTGTTGGCATTGGTAACAGGAGTTTTTCACATTTCAAAGGTTAGTTTTCCTTCTAATTTGGCCATTTAAAGATGAATTTGGGGAGAATTTTTTTTTTTTTTAGTTTTTATGTTCCAAAACTATTTTTTTATGGTTTATATTTTTATAGCAAAGAAAATGGAAAAAAAAAACTCAAATCTTTAGGTTTTTTAGAACAAAAATTTCGAAAATTTTTCTTTTTTTAGTGTTGTTGGGTTCCTCCATGAAATAGAATACTAAAAACTGAACATGCAAATCAAAAAAACAGTTATATTTATTCTTTTTTTTTCTTCTAAAAATGCAATTGAAAAATTATATATATATATATATATATATATATATATATATATATATATATATATATATATATTAAAACATGAAATTTTACCATTTATGATGCAGGGCCAACCTTGCAATACCCCAGAATCTTCTTCACCATGCATTTAAACATGCATTGCAATCACTGCCCAATTAAGATTCCCATTTGGGCAATTTCATACATTTCCCAATTGCGGAAGCTTCTCAACATGTGGTTCAAAATCATTCACCATTGATTTCATACTTTCATTAAATGCCATCATATATGGAATTATATCAATTCCAATATCTACTCATCTTCAGGCAAATTCATATCTTTTGAAACCTTCAATCAAACCAATGACTCAAATCATTCATATGCTCATCAACCCAATAAACATCATTCATATATGACCAAAGTTCAATGAAACAATGTGCTATGTTTTAATGTTCAATTTGACATTATTCTAATCAATGAAAGACTTGGACTTGTCCTTACTCAATGTGCTCTATTTAACATTTTTCCATTACGAAACCCCAAATTCCCAATTCCAAATATTTCATGTAAAGAACTAGCGAATTCCATATTATCAATTCAATATCAACCTCTCTTACCTTACGGGCGTTCGACCCCTTTTCAATCTAGTTCTTGTAATCAAACTCAATAAATGAATGCGCCCATTCATATCTATTCATGGTTTCAATACTTGTTTTAAGATTCCATTACCGTGCTCACTATTCACCAAGTGTTAGCCATCGATTCAGTTATTAAACACATGAACCGGTCTGATAAAAACTCAATCAGCAACCATGCGTATATTACTTACCATTCACCGTGCATTCATTCCAGCACCACCCCTTTGTTCAAGACTGTATTCAAGATTCAACAACCAGCACACTATTCAACGCATTCTACCCATCACTTCACATATGGGTTTTAATACCAGATTTTCAAATAAAATTCCATAAACAAATGCGCCCATGTATTAAAACTGAATCTGGAAATTACAAAACTCAGACCTACCTCCCATGAATTCAGCAGCGCTCTTTCTAAACATCGCAAACTGCGCTTTTGCCTTAGACCTAGTTTCCATAACTCAGCGCTTTCACAAATAAATAATAAATAGTTGAATCTATTTCTGTTCTGCACGTCCTTTAAATTCACCGCAGATTATAAAATCAACGCAGAAACCAATACACATCGAACAATATGAAATTGCTTACCTCATCTACCATTCACTGCGCTGCCAGTTTGCACCAAATTGGATTTTTCTTAAAACGATGGCGCCTTCCATATAATCGATTCACCAATTCGCAATCTGCTATTGCATTAACTATTCCAGTCTGCCATTAAGTTATGTTTCATTAACTATTTTCATACAAATTAAAGTGAACATCGTTTCATTAACGCTCTCAAACCATGCGTTCATTCTGAAATTGTGAAGATCATGCCTTTTAATGACAGCGTCCTGTATTTTCAGAGATGATTAAAAAAACATTCAAGACAGAACTCTGGGCAAAGATATACAATAGTTCCTTCTTTCAATCAGTAATTGACAATTTACTTATACAGGAATTCTTTCTCCTTAAAATCGATCCATTGTGATCGATTTACCAATTCCACGATTTTCATTAAGGCGCAGTCTCACCCAATAAATCGACAATACTAAATGGACTTCTGCAGAAATTGAATTTCTTTCATAAGGACTAAACACCATTCCTTTGCACATAATAACTCCATAATTCAAAGAGGAACGAATTTCCTTTCATTCATTGAACACACACAAATTCAATCTTACGCAAACTCAATAATGGACATACAGTCAAAAATCAAATGCTGTATTAACACACAAAACACTTACAATACAATTTTCTTCCTTGGCCTGATTTCCAATCATTTGGCCCTTTACAATCGCCCGAAGGCTTGCAAGTAGAAACATGTTTTCTACTCACGCCCTCACTCTCTCTTCCACTCTTCAAAAGTGTCTTTTCCTCTCAAAAACCACTCATATTTATACATAGATAATGCATTTAATTCACTTATGTTAAAGCTCTCCACCTAATGCTCCAATCAGTGGTCTTTTAGTGTGGACTCCTTAAAGTCCACATCACATAGAATTGCAAATCTCTAATTTTGCTCCTAAACTATTTCTCTCATATCCTTTTATTTAATAAAAGAATATTTACAAAAATCTCACTTTTCCAAATTATCTCCTATTTTATTAAAAATAACAAATTAATTAATAAAATAATGAAAATGTCACACCCCCTTTTTTACATATTTACAAATGAAAAAATGGTCTTGATGCTCCTGGATCAATTTAAAATAGCATTAGAAATTTTAATGTTTTATTTTTTATTATTTAAACGAAAAAACAAATTTCTTTGTTTTTATTAAAATTTGTTTTTTATTATAAATATATTTTACAATTAAAAAAAACAATTTAATTTTAAAATAATTTTAGTTTTTTAATTTTGTTTTTTCAATTTTATTAAAATAAATTAAATATAAAAAATTTAAAATTTTTTAAATTTATTTTATATTTTTTTTATTATTTAATTTTTTTTAAGTTTTAATTTATTTAAAAATTTTATTATATATATATATATATATATATATATATATATATATATATATATATATATATATATATATATATATATATATAAATTACATTTAATTAAAAATATTTTTTTTTTTTTTATTATTTAAATTGTTTTTATTTTATTTTTATTTTAATAAATTTTAATTTATTTAAATTACTATATTATTTAAATTATTTATTGTTATGGTTTTTAAGTTCTTGTGGTTATCATCTTACTCTCTTTTTTTAATAATATATATATATATATATATATATATATATATATATATATATATATATGTCCTGTCCTCATTCCCCACATCCACAAGCTTTTCAACCAAGCGATCAAGCAAGGGTTCCCTAAACCCTGGACTCAGAGCCTCATTATCCCTATTTTTAAAAGTGGGGATACAAATAACCCCTCTAATTATCGGACAATTATGATTAGCCCTCTCTTAGCCAAGTTATATGGTATTATTTTGGAAAAGAAGTTGAGCATTTAGCTGGAAAGTGAATGTAAGTGGGCTAAAGTCCAAGCGGGTTTTAGAAGGCAGCACTCAACAACAGACCCCCTTATTACGCTTAGGATCATTGTGGAGGAATTCTGCAATGATAAATCCAATATCTTTTGTTGCTTTGTGTACTTTAGAAAGGCTTTCGATACAGTTCCTAGAAACAACCTATGGAATATATTAGAAGAGCTAAATGTTCCTTTCGAGCTAAGAGTGGCCACTATAAGGTTATACGAGAATGTAATTTCCAAGTTAAAGATAAATGAGGGGTGGTCGAAAGATATTAAGTGTAATATCGGAGTTAAACAAGGTTGCCCCCTCTCTCCTACCCTATTTGGAATTTACATCAATAAGCTAGAAGGTTGTTTAGAGGAAGCAAGGTGTGCTGGCATGATCTTAGCTGGGATAGTCATCATCCTTCTTCTATATGCTGACGATATTGTTCTTCTCGCAAGGTGTCCATCTGATCTTGATAAGAAACTTAGACTTCTTAAGGGTTTCTGCTCTACCATGGGTATGTCTGTTAACACTGACAAAACAAAATTTATGATTATCAAATCCAACTGAAGGACACTTACCCTAATTTTATGTATGACAATAGTAACTTGGAAGAAGTGTCTTCTTACAAGTACCTAAGAATTGATATTCATCGCAAGCTCAACTGGAACTATAGCATCAAGAAAAGTATTAATGGGGGGTGGAAAGCTTATTTTGGTCTTGAAAATAATTGTGAAACGAAAAACCTCGTAATGTGCGATAGAAAGAAGTTCCTCTTTGAAACTATAGTCACTCTTTTTATCTTATATGGATGTGAGGTTTGGGGTTGTAGCATCTCTAGAGAATCCTAGAGAAAGATTGAGCAAATCCAGAAGCATTTTATAACTTATAACCTTGAAATTAAAAGTAATGCACCCTATCCTATTCTCCTTATAGAAGTGGGTCTTTTCCCTATCGAGAGCCTAGCTATGAATAGGCTTTTGTTGTACAAGCACAAGCTCAATAGCATAGGAGACCATAGACTTCCTAAGCTAGCTTTAAATTCTAGCCAAAACCACCTACGGCTTAAACAAGGTTGGTATAAAGACACCAGGGCCTGGCTAAACCATTGGGAGATCGACGAGAATGTTGCATTGCAAAACAATAATAACATTAAAAAAATTGTTAGTTCTAAGTTCAAAGAAAAAAAATGTGGTGTGAGAAAGATCTAGTAGCTAAAAGAAAATTAAGATATTATAAGGAGGTCATCAACCCCACCCTAGAAGATCAAAAGTATCTCTCTGTTTTAACTAGCTCAAAGAAGAAAATTAATATAGCTAAGATTAGAGATAACTCTCATGAGCTCCATAGTGAAACAGGTCATTGGACAATTCCTAAAACACCATGCACGGAAAGGATCTGCCATCTCTGTGAGAATACGAACATTGAGGATGAAAATCACTTCCTCTTAGAGTGCCCTGAGTACAACCACATTAGAGCTCAATTTCATAATATTTTTTGTAATACTGACCTTCCTAGCCTTTTAAGATGTCAAAATTATATTGAGCTCGGGAGGCTTCTCTCCAAGCTTTTTGAGCATAGGAATAAAATCTTAAATCAAACTAAATAACTATTTTCTTTAGGTCCGATAGACCAAATATTGGTCTGAGTGGACGTTAACCATCATCATCATCATCCTATATATATATATATATATATATATATATATTACAATTAATTAAAAATAATTTTAAGTTATTATATTATTTATTATTACTCTTTTTTTTTTAAATTTAAATTATTTTTAATTAATGGGGGATGGAAAGCTTATTTTGGTCTTGAAAATAATTGTAAAATGGAAAACCTTGTAATGTGGGATAGAAAGAAGTTCCTCTTTGAAACTTTAGTCACTCCTGTTATCTTATATGGATGTGAGGTTTGGGGCTGCAGCATCTCTAGAGAATCTTGGAGAAAGATTGAACAAATCCAGAAGCGTTTTATAACGTATAACCTTAAAATTTAAAGCAATACACCCTATCCTATTCTCCTTATAGAAGTGGGTATTTCCCCTATCGAGAGCCTAGCTATGACTAGGCTTCTATTGTACAAGCACAAGCTCAATAGCATAAGAGACCATAGACTTCCTAAGCTAGCTTTAAATTCCTGCCAAAACCACCTAAGGCTTAAACGAGGTTGGTAGAAAGACACCAGGGCCTAGTTAAACCATTGGGAGATTGACGAGAATGTTGCATTGCAAAACATCAATAACATTAAAAGAATTTTTACTTCTAAGTTCAAAGAAAAAATGTGGTGTGAGAAAGATCTAGCAACTAAAAGAAAATTAAGGTATTATAAGGAGGTCATGAACCCCACCCTAGAAGATCAAAAGTATCTCTCTATTTTAACTAGCTCAAAGAAGAAATTTAATATACCCAAGATTAGAACGAACTCTCATGAGCTCCATAGTGAAACAGGTCGTTGGACAGTTCCTAAAACACCATGGATGGAAAGGATCTGCCATCTCTGTGAGAATATGAACATCAAGGATGAAAATCACTTCCTATTAGAGTGCCCCCGCGTACAACCACATTAGAGCTCAATTTCATAATATTTGTTGCAATACTGACCTTCCTAGCCTTTTAATATGTCTAAATTATAGTGAGCTCGAGAGGCTTCTCTCCAAGCTTTTTGAGCATAGGAATAAAATCTTAAATTAGATTAAATAACTCTTTTCTTTAGGTCTGATAGACCAAAGATTGGTCTCAGTGGACGTTAACCATCATCATCATCATCATCATCATCATCATCATCATCATCATCATCATCATCATCATCATCATATATATATATATATATATATATATATATATATATCGCCGACGAGGGCCAAAGGCCGATTGGGCAGCCCTCCACGGCACTGCTCGGCTGGCCCCCGGCTGGGTGGAGGTCAATTCCTAGAATCAACCTTTGCCTAGGAGAAGGCTGGAGGCCGGCTAGGCAGCTCTCCACGACGCCGCACAGCTGGCCACCAACCCTCGGTTGGGCAGAGGTCGATTCTAGGAATCAACCTCTGCACAGCCGGGGGCCCGAGGCTGGCCGAGCAGTGCTGTGGAGCGCTGCCCAGCCGGGGGCCAGAGGCCAGCCGTGCAGCACTGTGGAGCGCTGCTGAGCCGGCCTCCAGCCCCTGGCGGGTGGAAAAGTTTCAAATTTTATTTTTATTTTTATTTTTATTTTTATTTAAAAAAAATTAAATTTAAAAATAAAAATAAAATATCAGATTAAATTTTTTATAATGTTTAAAATTTAATTAATTTTTATTGTAAATTTTATAATATTAAAATTAATATATATTTTAAAATTTTAAAATTAAAAATAAAAATAATCAATTCATATTAATATTTGTTTATAATGTTTTATAATTTAAATAATTTTTGTATTAAAATTTTATAATATTAAAATTAATTTATATTTTAGAATTTTAAAATTAAATTTTTAAATATTAAATTAAATTTTAAATTTTAAAATAAAATTACAAAATAAAAATTAAATTTTTTATAATGTTTGGTCTGAGTGGACGTTAATCATCATCGTCATCATCATTTAAAAAAAACAATTAATTTAAAAAATAAAAAAAATAAAAAAAAATACTAAAAAAACTTTAATTTTTTTTTAACTTAAGAAAAAAAAAAACTTAATATTAAAAAAAAAATAAGTTTAAAATTATTTTTTGTTTTTTTATTTTTTTTTTAAATTGTTTTACAAATTTCTTTACATTAAAGAAAATTTAAAGCAACTTTTATCTTTTTATAAAATGTATTAAAAAAAATATTCTATATATATTCATATATATAAATATGATTTTAAATGTTTGGTTTTTAAATAAAAAAATTATGTAGTTAATTTTATTTGTTTATTTTCAAGTTATATAGTTTTATAAATATATTTTGTTTTTTTAATTTATTTTATAGACATTAATTTTCCATTAATTTAAAATTTATATCGGCAAACTTTTAAAAAAAAATGATTAATTAAGTTATGTGTTTTCTCATTAATTAATATATATTTCTTTTTATTAGGAATATGGCATCAAACAATCTTTCTGTGAATGTTTCTGGACCTAGGGCAGCAACTTCCAAATCTAAAGTTTCAGTTGGACGCACTATGGATATTTTTGGACGAAATAAGGATATTGTTGCACACACTATTCAAAATATTGAAGAATAAAAAATTGAAAGACCCAATAAAAGTGAAGCAAGTGGTCCACCAAGCCATTAAATATTTTCTCTGACTTGAAGAACACAGAGGAAATAAATAAAACTATTTTTCATGGTATCTTGGAGACAATGAAACTTATGATGATATACATATCTATCTGATATGTGGTATGATTGACTTAGATGAATCATATTAGGTGATGGGAAGAGTATGAGACATATGTATTGTGCCGAATGCAAACACTATTTGTGTTCTTGCAAGAATGGCTAATAAACATGACAAGGTTAGATATCGTCTATCAAAGGTCAAGTATGACACAAATGAAACATCTACAAAATTATCTGCAGAAATCACAAGCAACATTGCAAATAACATTGTAAGTAGGCTTATTTATATTTCGATTATGCATTCTTGTAAGGATCATTCATTTTTTTTATAAATTATTGTTCATTAACATGTTTTATTTTTTTTCATAGGATTTTTTTGCATCTCTTGAAAACATGTCTAAGGGTATTTATTATATGGAGCCAAATGTTATGACTTTGATCAACACGTTTGACACAAAAAAAAAAAGAGGAAAGGAGAATGAAGCAAATATCAATAGCTTGTGACATTGCAATAGTAAAAAGAGGGGATCAACCAAGAGTCACTAAGTTGGGTCAATCTAATAAACCTAAACATGTTTCTTTTGAAGATGTGGAATATGAAACTAAAAATTATGATAGAATTAGTGAGGAGGAGATTAGAATTGTTATGCAAAAGGAGAAAACAAATCAGACACGAAAAAGAAAAATGGCTAAAGATATATCTCTTTTACCTGATGATGAAGGGCTTGTTTATAAAAAAACTGCTATGTTAATCAATAAGAAGAATAAATCAAATCTTGGACAACCTGTAAAAGTCATGATCAGCAGTGAAGAACAAACTGAAAGCTCTAAAGGAAGTAGGGAAATCATAACACTAGGCGTTGAGTTAGAGGATGGCATTATTAAAAAACACAAAATGCCATTCGATCTTAGTTGAGGCAGAATAAATTAATTTGTTGTGGCCAAACATTTGAGCTTAATGTCAGCCAATTTTATAGTCCAAAAGGCACATCACCTACATGTACATAATCTGAAAACATTTTTCAGGCTCAATCCATATGCGCATGTGGTGTATTATGTGGTTCTTATTGATCCATGTTAGGTTCCCGACAAATAGGCATTTGACAAGAAAAAATATTTTTATTATAAATATTATGTAATTGGAGGGAACCATTCGATAGAAGCTAAAAGACAATTGATTGAGGAATATACCAAAAACTATATGTTTCAAACAATGAAATGCATCATTTACGTTGACTTAACAGAAACAAAATCAAAGTTATTTGCATTGGATCATAATGCATATAATGAGTACAGAATGAAAATGACTTTCATCCAAAGGGTCTTATTTATTCATAATGAATTCATAGAAAAATGTGGTGGGGATAAGGCACAAGTTATTCTAACATTTCCGAAGGAATGTTTAATGGAAATAGGTTATCAAAGTGATGAAAAAATCAAATCAAAAGATGGAAAAATGTGTTCAAATATATTCAGAAGCATGGATAACATTTTTCAGTTGGCATTCAGAACTGGAAAGATATGGGAATTGATTGGTGAGATTTTTTAGTAGTGGAAGAATATTTCCATAAAAAATCAGAAGGTTATAAAGAGTAAACCCATAATATGCAACAACAGTAAGAGAAGTCCTAAAATTAAGCAACTTCCAAAGGATATGACTATCACACCTTGGAGAAAAATGCAAGGAATGAAGGATGAAAAACTAGTCAAATCAATATTATTCCGTGTGAAGTCGGGTGAATTATCAATGGATGAAATGTGCGCAGAATTTCAAAAGTAAATATCTTGAATTATGTCTATTTTTCCTTTGATTATAATTTTCTTTTAAATAAAACATAATGTTGTTGGTATATTTTGTTATACATGTCACTATATTAAAATTTTTCACTTTATTTATCTAGTCAGAAGATTTATATCAAAATACAAGAACATATGGTTAAAATTTTGAACGAAGACAATTGGGATGATGTCGTGTGCAACTACTGAGAATCAAGTTCTACAACAACACTTAAAGAATTTTATATTGCATTCAATAAGGTATGTTGATTTATACATTCATTTTATTCATATGTAAACTATTTTTTATTTTATTACTTATACATATATATTTTTTATGTCAACAAAGATGTCAAAGAAGGATGGAAGTGTAGTACCAGATACTTTCAAAAACATTATTGAAAAAATTAAGTTGGAAAAGATGAGGAAGAAGCATCTTATGAATGTTGAACTTGATCCTACTCCTAATCATTTCATTTGGAATGGGCTTGACATTATCCAATATCAAATAATACAAGTTGAATGTGAAGACATTGCAAAACTAATACCTAAAAGGGAATAAGCCCTAGTTATTGCAAATATTTCTCATGGTGTCATTTTCCCAGACATTGAATATGATAGTGAACCATATACTTATCAAGCCTTTAGTAAAGTGGTTATGGGTTTGCAAGAAGTCACAACATCACCACTTTGGAGATTTGTGACATTTCATTCAAACACACAGTTTACAATGTTATTAACAAGCTTCAAGGGAAAAACAAACTCAACAATGCAACTTACATGGTAAGACATTGAAATTGTATGTTCGATTATTGTTAAAAAAAATTATTTATGTATAATTTAATTAAACTTTTACTATGTTATGTTAGAGATAGAAGTAAAATCTTGTTTTTTCCAAAGATCAACCTATTATAAATGATTGTGAGTTCATCCATGTTGAATGTTGGACAAAAGAGGATAGCTATAAGCGTATTCTTATGAATCAAGTAAATGGGAAGATTCATAGTCAAGTATTGGTTCATGATGTTGTTGTAAGAAAACTAACATACGAGGATAAAGATGTAAAAGGAGATAGTTAACATTCATAAGAAACCACAAGCATTGATTAACTATCTTAGATATCTATGTTCAAAACAAGGATATTGGGTTTTGGATTTATTCTCAGGTTCATGTAAGTTTTATTATACAAATTTGAATTTAAATATTTTATTTTTTACTTTTTATGTGTTTATACTAATTTGCTTATTTATTTCTTTTGTGCTTGATGACTAGGTACAACACTAGCATGTTGCCTACAAAAAGGAAAAAATTGCATTGGCATTGAGAAAGACCCAATGCAATGAAAATTTATTCAAGAAAGAATTAACACTCTTCAATTTCTTCCAGATGCAAAGAAAGAAGTTGGTTTGAGGAAAGGGGATTTTAATGAATCACATGTGGCAAGAAAATAAAGGGAACCTCAACCATCATTATATGGAATGATTGGAAAAGAACACTTTGGAATATTTGCAAACATGAAAGATCTATTAGAAGATGACAATGACCAAAATGAAGCAGAAAATGTTGCGGAATAAAACATTAATGATATTCTAGAAGATGTCCAACATGGATTAGTTGACATTGCTGATGATCTTTAAGTTATGCTTGCAAATAAAGCTTAGTTTTGAGAGCTATTAATCCTTTTTAGTTGTAATGTTTAGACTTTGATATTTTATACGAATCCTTATTTTTTGCAAAAAACTTGTCATTACTATTATTTTTTGACATAAAATTCATAAAAAATGTTATTTCTTAAGTTTTTTGCAAATATTTTCCAAAAAAAAATAGTTTATTTAACACGTCTTTTTTAACAAAAAGTCTCTAAAAGTGTCTGTTTGCCATTATATTTATATTGAAAATGTGTATTTTTTTTCATATGGTTCAAAATATTGGTTTTCTATAGACAATTACTTGATGTGAATTGGAATATTAATTAACAATACATAAAAATATAGAAAATATAAACTTTAAAATATTGACCCTTTTTTAATTTTTTATCTATGTGAAAAAATGAAGATTTCATTACATTTTTTTTTTAAACACAAGTACATAAATGCACTTAAAAATAAACATCTAAGAGAAGAAGAAGACATTAGAAAATTTATAGTGTCAAAATCAACCCTCTAAAAGAAGGTGGGTGATTTTGCACCATCACTATTCAAAATCGACATGAAAATCATCACATAAAAGAAAAAAACTTAAGTGCCAAAAAGATGCTCTAAAAAAAAGAGGGTGATTCTGCATCACCACTGTTTGAAATCGAGTGATTTTTTTTTACCTCAAAAAATTATGTACCATTTCAATTACCTATTTGATCAGTAACTATGTTCACCCTCCAAAATTTCACTACATTCTAATTTTGGAGTCTACTTTATGATCATATCAAGTGTCATCTTGGTTGAAAAGTATTGGTTCATGTTGTTTCATATATATTAATTCCTTTTGAGTGTTCTCAAGTGTCTTCAGATTCACTAGAAAATCTTTATACATATTTTATAGTTGTAACAACTTTGTTGTTGTAAAACGACACTTTCAGGTCGCGGTTGCACACACTTCACCGTTTGTACTTGGGGAATGTGTGTAAAGTGGAATTTTGATGTATATTAATTTTTTATCATGTTTTTCTAATTTTTTTTTATGAGTTAGTATGTGTCGCACATGATTTTATGTCTACAACTCACCTTTCTCGCCCCTTGACTAATTATCTAGACTCAGACAATTTTCAATTGCAAAACAACCCCATTAAGGCTAAGAGTGAATGAGAACACTCTGAAGCCTTGATGGGAAACCCTTTGTTGCTCAGGAGTGTGCCATGCACCCTTCTTGAGAGTTGGGCACACTATATATCCACACTTCCCCTTCCCTATTCTAAATTGTGCCATCCAAAAATGACTAAGCCTTCCTTAAGTGCACTCCTTCGAATAGAATAAGTGCACCCTCTTTGAGTGAACTAGCACATGCTAAAGACTCAAAGGTCATTCTTTCAACCTTCTTCTATGTTCCATGCGCCCTCTTGTACTATTGCAGTGCACGGGCACACCCTAAAGGCACGAAGCTCCAACCTTCAGCCTTCAATAGTGTGCCTTGTGCCCTTCCTGAGGTTTCTTAGGTGCATGAGCGCATCCCAAAGGAATGAATCCTCAACCTTCAACCTTTGGCAGTGCGACCTATTCCCTTCGTCTCTCCCTTGAGCACATTGCACACTTTGGATACTCAAATATTCCCCCTTCATCCTTTAGACTTGTGACATGTTCCATACCTTGATTGCTTTCTCCCCTATGGTACATGAGCACTTGTCGAAGCATTTAAGCTCATCCTCCCTATCCCTTTAGCCTTTCAAAGTGAACCCATGAACCTACATGCGCCTTTTACCCTTTTGAGCACACTAAAAAGGTATAAATACACAATATGCATAAAACATGGTAGATTAGGATATTTTCAGGCTAATAGTTGCTCGTCATGGGTGATTTCAGAAGTAGGTATTACAAGGACCTCATGGAAAGCACACACCAAGAATATCAGGAAAAGAGGATAACAAAATGAAGCATGAAAATAACCAAGAACACACTTAAAACTTGATGATCAAAGCACCCAAAAGACTCCAGTATTGAAAACCCTTTGGAGGGTGAAAGCGTCATGATCAAAAGATAAACAAAGAGAAAACACAGAGTGAAAGTTGTATCACCACTATATAAATTCCATGTCATCAATCACCATCAGTCCAGTCATCAAGATAGTGACATGTTAAGTCTCATCATATGATGATGTGGAAGTCATGATGTAGTATTGTAATCATTGTAAAATATAAAATGTAATGTGTGGTGTTATCACTCCAATAATTCTCAAAGGGTTGTTTATATTTTTCTGGCTTAAATAATATTAGAGGTAACCACAAACCTACTTTTAAGATTTAGGATATAGCCTTCATAATGCTCAGAGAGGGCTCTCTCTATATGATTTATCTTTGTTGATTTGAGTGGATTTTAGGCTAGTTATGTAGGATTGCTTGGGATTTGATTTTGGATTTGGTTTGGTGGTGAGATTACTTACTCAGATGGATAGATGTAGGTCTACTTACCATTGGGCTAATGCAGTCAATGTGTCAAGCAATCAGATCGGGATTAAGCTCTAAAGGGAAATTTTTACAAGGCAAGATAATTGAGTTACTTCAGATCTTCAAGGCTGATGGTGAAAATGGTTTTCAATCGGAATAAGAGAGCAATTAAGGGCTCTCGAATCCGGATAATGAGTGAAAAGGAAAAGGTCAATTGAAACTAGGGAGAAATTAAGAATTCCCTAATCTGGATATCAGTGGAAAACATGTAAATGATAAACAGTTCAAGACAGAGTGTAATTAAACATATTCTAAAAAAAAAATCCTGATATATCATTTATATTTAGAAAGACATACAAGTATTGGTGAAAACTTCAAAAAGAATCAATTGAACAAGTAAAAGTACTTCACTGTAATATCCCAACACATGAATCCTATAATATGATGTTTTATTACTTTAATCCAGTATTCTTACTTGAAATTGGTACAATCACCCTCAGGTTCTAGAATAGTACAACTATAGAAATGTTCAGCAACTCATCCACCCTCAATACTTCGAAATAAGAAGTATTTATAGAAAAAATCTAACAAAATATCCTAAAACAACTTAGGAATTATTCAAGGAAAAAGAAATATATTCATGCAAGAAGATAGAGATAGATATCTAACTAATGCAAGCTATCCCTACTTTTATTGATTTTTTGTTTAATTGTTGATATTTTGCTGCTGATTTGTCTTTGATTTTTGCTCAACGAAGGCTGCAGTTAGGCAGTGAAGTGTCCTCTACGCTGGCAGCTTTATCCCTGTTTTGATTTTCACTCTGAACTTTCAACTGATACACTTTAAACTCTGCATTGTAATTTCTGATTTGACTTGAACTTTAACATTAAACTGATACTCTTTCACTGTAAACTATGACTGCCCTGTTTTATCTTTACTGCTATGTTTTTATTGCTATTTTCTTCACAATAAATCAGTCATCTTTTCCCAAAAAATTTCCGTTGGAAATTTGATCTTTATCATCCTTCTGAATATTTGATCTTCTTTTGTGTATTTTGAGAACATAGGCTTGTTGACAAATATGTATTTTAGCTCATGTTGCAGGTAAAACATATTCTCAAAATTCTTGTAGAGAACTTTCCCTGTTGGAATTCCTTGTGAGGAAGGCAGATTAGCTTGATCCTTGACAAATTCTCTCATTTTCTTATCATAATCATCCTGCTTCATTAATTTGTCATGAATAACCAGAGGATTGGGAAGGCCTTTCTGCCTTAGGACATCAAACTTCATCATGAATCTTGTGATGGTAACTTCCGTATTCTAGCATTTCTCTTCTAGTTGTATCATCAAATTATTCTTAGAAATTACCCTCCTAACTTCTAGGATGTTTTTTGTTCTATCACTAATTCCAATCTCTTCAAGTTCTTGCCTATTTTTGGAATTAAGATATTTGATGATTTCAAGAGCTTCTTCAGGTTTTTTGCCAATATCTTCTTTGATTTTCTTGATGGCTTCACCTGTTTCTTTGAATAAATCTTTTTGTTCATATATAACCTGAATTGATGGCCAAATATCATTGACAGATTCAATGATATTGGCCCACAGCTGCTGCTTGGCTTGTACCATTGGTTATTTCAATGTTAGATATTTTTCTAACTTTTTCAATTGCTCATTCAACCTATTGGCTTTATGTTCTTCATTATTATGCATTATCTTAGGAAGTTTATTTTTATCTTCCACACTTTTCATTTGTTCTTTAAGTATGTTAATTTCATTTGTCTGAATAGACATGTCTTGCATAGCTTTTACTCGTTTACTTGCTTCATCTATAGGTTGTACTGTTGTAATTGAAGACTATGTTGCTGAAGTTGTTGATGAGGTGATAGGCAGTGTTGTAACCATTGGGACTGTAGGAGCCAATTATTTTTCCAATGTGGAAGGTACAACAATAGTGACTACAGGTATGACAATGAATGGGACTTCTTCTGCTCTATCCATTTTTTCCTGGACCAACTTTTCCATTTCATTCTCCATTTCTTTGATTTGGGCAATCAACTGACGTATGAGATTCATCATCTCATATTTCTAATTTGCATCCTGTAATACTTCCTTTTCTTGAGGATGTTTAGTAGGAGGCAGATTAAGTTGTTTCTTTAATGCAACAATGTTTGCATTTTTCTTCTTAATCAATTCATCTGCAACTTTGACATTACTAGGATCAAATCCTACTTCAACAATCAAATCTTCCAGAGATTTGATCCTATTGTCCTTAGCCTCTGAGGATGCTCTTTCTAATCTGAGCTGATCTTTTATGTTTCTGAGAGTGTTTTGAAGCTTCTGCAGACTCATGCCCTTGTTTTTTATGGTTGAATAAAGCATTTCATCAGACTGTTTGTGAAATTCTATTTGATCAATTGGACGAAGGTCATCTGCTTGAACTTCATATGATGATTTTTTTTAATCTTCTGGTGTTTTTGGATGCTTGAATTTAGGCTACAGGAAGGTCATCTGTATCTTTCTATTTTTATAGTCAACAGTAGAAAGAAATCTATGATCACTTGGTGAATACTTCCAATACTGGTTATATGTAACTATCTTCAAGGCTTCATTTTTCATTTTTTCATCTTTATCTCTTAGTATTTCTGCATAATGTCCATCTCCTTCTCTGTTGGTTTGCTGGAAGAGGAAATTTCAACATTGTGTTGCTTCTAAATAAGATGGGTGTTAGAAGTTGAAGTTTGATGTTCTTCTTCAATCACTGTAGGAGGTGCATTGTCCTTTGTTGTTGTATCTATGTCAATCACTTCTATTGTCTCTACAGTGTATGATCCTTCTTCTCTGATTCTTTTTTAATTTCTATCTTCTTGGGATGTAGTCTGCAAGGTTTGACTAGTATCACCTTGCTTCTCTGCCTCTATCAAGATGTTTTCCAACCATTCAGACTTATTGGAGAATTTCTCAATATCTGGTTTCTTCTCATGTACATAAGGAGTCAGTTTTCATTTAACTCTTAATTTACATATTACTCCTAGTGGATCATAATACCATAGAAAACTCATACTAAATTTAAACTCCTGCAAATACTTTTCACCCTCTAGACCTGCATCTCTACTGTTTCAAATAAAAGGGCGAACCTGATTTTTAATTTTGAACTGTGCCTTCATCTGGGCAACTGGGAAATTGATTGCATGATAATTAATGATCTACCTTACGTACTCAAGGGAAAATAACCTCATTGGGAGGTATTTGGGCAGTTTATATGGGACAAGATTTGATCCATATACCCTTATCTCTATATGGTTTTGGTACAAGTACCAATCTCCTGTCCTATTATGCTCTAACAACTACAAGACCTTCTTAATTCATCACTGATTCTAGGTTGCATGCTGCTATTCAACATATTGACAATAAGATGAATGAAGGAATCAATGAAATTTGTATATGTGAACTTAATGGAGTCTTTCCTTATCAAGGAAGTCCAAAAGATGGCTGTCTGTGGGTTACCTTCAACATCAAGCTTTTGAAGGTTAATGGAAAATTTCTCAAACTGAAAGTATAAAAAAATGTGGAATAGGATTGAGGAATACTTGAAAACACTTTCTTGAGGCATTTTGACCAACTGTTCATGAATATTGTCATCAAGATACTGGGAAAATTTAAATATGGTAGCAAGAGGCTGTGTAGGTGTGAAAGTAGACAAAAACCTAGTACTGCAACATGAACATGCTTATCTGCGAAACAACCAAGAATAAAAGACAACATGCTAATGATATGTCTGTTTCTTTCAGAAAATTTTGCAGATGGGTAAGGAGGATTTATCTTGGGAATTTCTACAGATGAAGGCATGAAATTTTGAAATATCTTTAACCTCTTGGGCAAGTCCAGATTCAGGTATAGCTGTGTAAGAGCCTCAATGGACATAGAGGTTTCATCTAACCTCGATTGTATATGCAGCATCTCGTTGATTGAATCAGCTGTAGTAGTGAACAAAATTTCTTTTTCGAGAGTAATTATGGCTCTGTGGTCAGGGAAATAGCAAGATTGACAAAGTCTGATCACTTCTGGGCACTAGAAAGTTTGTGGGAATAAATATCTGGGTAAATTTGACTCCCAAATGAAAATCTCATCTGCTTGGTCTATGTATTTGTCTTGGCTCTAGCAATGGAGCTCAAGGAGGTTAAATCAGTGACCGTGTCATTAATTTTAAAGTCTTTGTTAGCCAAGGGAATGTGTTATACATCTACAACAGGAGGTTGCAGAGGATTTGCAGATGTAATGCTTTTGGAAGCCACTGTTTGTTAAATTTCTCAATTTGATTAATCCTTTACTTAGAAAAAATTGATTTAAGCCTTTAGGAGTACCTATGACAGATTATAGCAGTTTGCAAACTTATTTAAGAAGAAATTAGGGGCTTATCTATGATCTTCAATGGTTCAATTGAACCAATTGTACTCTTTTACGATTAAAAACAATATCAAGCCTTGGGAATCCTGTCAAAAATAGGTCCAGGGTTTGCAGAAAAGGTTTTTGAAGGCAAGAGGGCTTTCTTTGGGTCTACAGATGGCTTCTAAATGATCCAATTAATCAAAATTTGTGATTAAAACAGTCTTAGGCATCAGAATTAGTGAAAAGATGCATAGGGTCTGTAGAAAAACAAATTTGGGAAACTATAGAGGTTCCTTTTGGTCTGCTAAGGCTTCTATGCTAATAAAATTACTTAATACTCTTTTTCTGTAAGCACAGGTCTTAGTACTTTGAGGAATACCTAGAGAAAGATGAAGATTTGATTTGTAGAAGGATTTTGGGGTAGTAGAAGGATTCTAGGGTATCAGTAGGCTTTTTGAGGCTTTGTTGGTCTTTAATAGTGCTTTGGATGACTTCTGCAATGTCTTTTGGTAGCAAATGGTTGAATTATGGTTGAATTGGACTTAAAATGAGGTTGATAGCATGATCGGCAATTCTCTTTCAGCGCAAAACTGTAACATAAATGGTAAAAGGGTGTAATGGGCAGAAAATATGCATTTTTAACATACAGTGTTTACATTGAATGCGTGGTTAACTCAAATAGCAGGTGGTTTGACAATAGTTAGGAGAAACCACTGAGTAGTTTTCGCACTGGCCAAAGGTGGTAGGCGGTATTTTTTGGATTGATGCGATCGAATGGAAAATCGACATGTAGCCAAGAGCAGAGCTCCAAAAACCAAGGATATCACAAGGTCATGGGTATGTTAACAATCATGCTTTGGGATGTGCGATAGGCAATGCTGGCTGTTAGATCTGGTTATTTCAGATTTGACGGATGGGACGATGCGATGGAGTATCGGGATTTGAAGGCATGGGGCTCGAGATATTTGATGTGATTGTTATATAAGCAAAGGGTTTATTTTACATGGGTTGGGTTTTAATACAATATAGCCAATGGGGTTTGGGTAAGTGGGACTTTATGTATAGGTGGGATAATAATCAGTGGGCCCGAAATATATGACATGTGGGGAATATTAAACCATAGATTTAAAATAAATATCGGTTGAGAATGATATATATAAAAGAATTAATATAATACGAGTTTAAAAGGTATTTAAGGGATTTAATACATAAGGTTAAATGTTAATAATTAAATGTAATGCCGGAAATTAAATACACTAAGTTTAACTTTAAAACTGATATCGGGAGGCATTGTTTCACTGTGGGACCCGGCATATCATTTTTTTTAAATAAATACTTATGATAAAGGTATTTTTGGGTTTTTGATGTATTTTTAATCAAGGTAAATTAGTAAAGGGGTTTTACTTTTCCCAAGGAAATGTGTTTTAACTTAGGAAAAGGGATTTCTTGCAAGGGGGAGAAGAGTGAAATAAGGGGAAAGAGTAAAAATGAAGGGGGTGGGGTATTTTTACAAAGGGAATGATTTTGAAAGGAAGTTAGTAAATGAAATAACCAATTTTATACTATCCATGCCTTGTGAAAACTGCTTCTGCCTAACCATCAACTACCCTAACATTTTTTCTTCATTTACATGGGTGCATTTGAGCTTGCAGACCATTATTCATCCTTCTTTTAACAACAAACTATCTAATTCTATCCTTATTTCTTCCAAGGGCTCATATTAAGCTGTTGAGCTCCTTATTATTCTCTACCTAAATACTGATCTTCCAAGATTGAACTGTTTGGCTTCATCTTTAATCTCTATCTATCAGCATGAAATTTAAAGCATGAAAGGTCAAGAGTAAGCAGTTTGACCTTCATGGTTAGTAGCATTTTTTACAAGTTGCACACAATATTTATTTTGAAAAGTGAAGTAAATAGTAGTGGCATTTGAATTTGCATCACTTTCAGGATTTATTTTTATCTCTTTTTTGTTTGGGGTCCATTTTTTATATTCTTTTTTATCTTTTTCTTTCAAGTCCTTTGAATTTTCTTTTAGGACTTTTACCCTCTTTACATTTTTTAATTTTCTAATATGGGAAAAAAATTTTGCAGAAAGCGAAGTATGTACATATTTACAACACTAATCAAATTCAATTCAAAATTATGAATCCTATTATTATAGGACCTTAACAGTGGCTCCACATGGGGATGGCATTTCTTGGTGACATTTCAAGAACTTTAAGACTAGTAGCCTTTGAACTTTGATTGTGATTTCCTTGGAACTATTTTCTGAGCTCTGCATTATTCATACTAATGATATTTTGCCTTTAAAAGCTTAGGGCCTTCTCTCCAGGCTTCAACTTTGTAAGTTAAACATCCAATCCAATCTAAAATCTACAATGTTATGTAAAATGAGAAAATTAAACAAAGTGAACTACTATTATTCTGGGTAATAGTAATGCTTCAACATCCTACCATTGATAGGTCCACCTGGCAGATCTGATCCATCCAACTCCTTCAAAAATAATGTATTGTTGCCTCTGTAACCATAAATGACATAAGGGCCTTTCCATAAGAAATCAAATTTCCCATGTTTACCTTTCTCTTCTCTCCTGGAATCCCACTTTATAACTTTGTCACCTATATAAAAATAATCTTCCTTAGTCTTTCTGTTAATTTTTTTTTTAATCTTCTCATGAACAACCTATGACTTGGCATAGACTTCTTCCCTGGTTTGCTGCAAGTGTATGGTCTAATTTATCCTTCTCTGGATATCATTGGGTTCTTCCTGCAACTCTTGGATTATCTTCATCACTGGTACTCCTAAAGAGGATGGAAAAACAACATCCATCACATATAAAAGCTGATAAGGGGATGTACCAATGGAATTATTTGTGGTGGGTCTGTATGTCCATAAGGCATTAACTAACCTTTTGTTCCAGGTCTTTTTATTGTCTTCTAATAGTTTCTTGACGATATTCACAAGGATTTTATTGGAGGATTCGACAAGACCATTACCTTGAGGGTAATAGGCAGTGGAATGACCAAGGGTAATGTGGTATTTGTTACAGAAGTCAATCCGATTTTTAGACTTGAAAGAAGTTTCATTATTAGTAATGAGCCTTTGGGGGCATCCAAATCTAGAAAGTATATTGTTTTCTGAGAATGAGATTATGATAGTGTCAGTGGCTTGCCTCGAAGGAATGGCTTCTATCCACTTGGTAAAATAGTTTGTGGCTATCAAAATTCATTTGTGTTGGGCTAAGGATGGTGGGTGAATTTCACCAATGAAGTCAAGACCCCATTGCTGAAAAGGCATTTCTATGGAGATGGGTTTAAGGGGTAAAGGTAGTAGCTTTTTCTTCCCTTCAAAGATTTGGAATTTGTGACAAGAGGTCACATGTTTTCTCACATCTGCAAAAATTTTGGGCCACTAAAAACCAACTCTCAAGATTTTATATGCAGTTGACTTCCAATAAAGGTTTCCTCCACAGTGACCTGCATGAAACTCTTCCATAACTTTATCAGCTTCATCTTTAAGTAAACAATTCAATAAAATGCCACCGTGATCTTTCCAGAATAGAACATTATCTATGATACAAAATATTATTTCTTCTAACTTTAAAAATCTAGCTTTAGTTCTTGACAATCCAGGAGGAGCTTGTAAATTTAGTAATACAAATATGAAATCTACATACCATGGTGAATCTGAAAAGGCTTCACTAATCTCTGGAGTTGCCATCTCTTCCTGATCATCTAATTGAGAAATAAAATTAATATCTAAGGCTTGACAGTTTGATTCAGCCATGAGTTTGGCTAAACCTTGGCCTTTAATGAGCTTGGTGAGCTTAATTTCCATGTCATATTCCAAAATGGTGGCAATCCACTTGCCTCTTTTACCATCAGGCTCATTCTGAGTCAGAATGTCCTTAACTACTGATTTTGGAACATAAGCAATGATGTGTGAATACAAGATGTACACTCTAAATTCTTCGATTGCCTTCACTAAAGCTTGTTTTTCCATTACATTATATTTCAGTGTAGCATCTCTAAGTGATTTGCTGAAAAAAGCAATGGGTTTTTCATAGCCCTGATCATTCTTCTGGAGTAAGACTGCAACATTAGTAAGTTCTGAAGTAAAAGAAAAAATAATGAAATCCTTTTTGAAATCAGGCCTTCTTAGGACTGGTATTTTTTTAAAGTCCTGTTTGATTGATTCAAAGGATTGTTTGGCCTCTACTGTCCATTTAAGTATTGTTTCTTTCTTTAACATGTTATTGAGTTCTCTAATTAATTCTGCTAAGTTTGAAATGAATCTTCTAAGAAAATTGGTTTTACCTAAGAAATCCTGCAATTCTTTATTATTTCTAGGATGACTTATGTTCAAAATGGCCTCTATTCTAGTAGGGTCAATCCTAATTCCCTCTTTTGATATGATATGTCCTAATAATTCACCTTATTCATGTCCAAAGAGAGTCTTTTTGGGATTCAAAGAAATGCCAAATTTCCTGCATTTGAAAAACTCGTCTTAGATGATCTGTATGTTCATTGTCAGTTTTTGAAAATGCAGTAATATCATCTAGATAAATCACAAGAAAATCATGAATTTCTTTGGAAAAATCTATATCCATAGCTCTCTGGAAAATGGCTCCTGAATTCATTAATCCGAAAGGCATTTTCACATATATGAAAGTACCCCATGGAGTAGTAAATGCAGTCTTTCGTTGGTCTTCTTTTTGAACTAAAATCTGGTTGTATCTAGAGAATCCATCGAGCAATGAAATCCTAGAAGAACCAACCACCCTCTGTAAAATGTGATCCATCTTGGGGAGAGGGTAATTGTATTTTAGGGACACCTTATTTAAATTCCGGAAATCAACACAAAGTTTGATTTCCCCTGTCTTTTTCCTAGTGGGAACTAAGTTTGAAACCCAATCAAAATATCTGATAGGTGCAATGATCTGAGCTTCATACATCCTCTTAACCTCTTTTTCAATCAAAGGTAATAAAACTGGATTAATTCTTCTAAGCTTCTGTTTGAAAGGTTTTTTATCCTCTTTTATGGGTATTTTATGTTGTATTTGCTAGTGTCATAAGATTTTAAGTCTTCATAACTCCATGCAAATACATCCCAAAATTCCTTAAGCAGAGCTACGTATTTCAATTTTTCTTCTTGAGGTAAGGCTTTTGAAAGTTTGTTCATATTGCATTCTTCTATATCTAATATTAATGGTTCCATCTTTGGTTTTCTTGCAACTTCATTTGAATAAAAAAGATCTTCTAAAGGGGCTAATCCCTTAGGTAAAAATTTATTCTTAAGTTTTAAAATGTCAGAATCATCATCTGCTAATTCTTTTATTTCTACCTTTTCTAAAATATCTATTTCTACTTGAGTAAATTTAGTGGGTTTAGTGAAATCTAAGTTATTTATATCTACAACATTTATTTCAATATCACTATCTATAGTTTGATCTACTGTTCAATCTGTGTCTATATTACAATTCTGAAATTCTCCTTCAGCATTCATGAAGTTATAGATTTATTCACCCTGTGAAAATATCTACCAATATTTTATATTGTCTGGTATAGTAGGCATGTCTTTTACCTCTACTATATATTTATGATTTGGTTGAAAAGGAAGATTGTAGGTGCTAGCAAAAGTTGCTAAACTGTGTACCTGCATGTTCTGTTTTCTAGGAATTGTAGCAAAGTCGCATTCTAGCAGTTCACTAATCAGATCTAAAATTGTTTCTCTATATTGGCTTAATCTAGGATTATATACAGAATATTCTCCTCTAATTTTTTTCACAATTAACTCAGAGTCACCCATGATTTAAACTCTCTTGGCTCCTAAATTTCTTACAATCTACAATCCTAAGATTAAAGCTTCATATTCAGCCATGTTGTTTGTACATTTGAAATTTAATCTAAATGCATGACCTTCCACATGATTATTTTCCATGTTATGTATCCAAAGTCCTGCTCCTGCTCTTAATTTGTTCACTGAACCATCAAAGTCTAGGTGCCACATTGATTCATGAAATATGTTTTCACTGTCTGGGTATTTTTTTGCCTGCTTTTATTATGTGTTGTTCTCTATTACAGAATCAGAATTACATAAAATGAATGAGTCCATATCAGTAGGTGTAGAACAAATGGGATAATTTCGAGGTCTTTCTACACTACTAACCATGTGCTTCATTAATGTCTCTCTGTAAAGTTTCTTGGGTTGACCAAACACTGAAATAGTGGCATAAGAAATGTCTAGTTGTAGAGATCCCTGCAGTTTTTCTCCCCATGAGCGAGATAACAACATTCCATATTTAGGAGGGATGTCAGCTACTACAATATCCATGGCTATGCTTTTTCCAGGGTATTGAACTAAAGTTACGCATAAATCTTTGATTAAACCTAAACATTCCACTTTACTAGAATCAAATGAGAAGAGATCTTTATATGGTCTTGTGATATCTAGATTCAAGGTTTTCATGATTTCTTTTGGCATAAAATTGTGTGAGGCTCCCGAATCTAGGATGTCATTATGTAAAATTTGATCATGAACAGTCAAGCTAATGCAGAAAGGAGGAACTCCTCCTTCTTGGTGTTTTCCATTTAAATTAGGACCAAAAATTAGTTTTGGTTGGTCATCATTCAAATCAACGGAATCTTCTCCATCATTCATATTTAAATTTTCAGTGATTTGTGATTTGTATAGGTCATGTTTTACAAACTCCGTTAAAGGAATTAGTATCTTCAATTTGGCAATTTCAGCTTGGATGTTGAATGGTGTTTGTGCTTTTCCTAATTGAATTATTTCTTCTTTACTAACTAGAGTTTGAGTGTGTTTATCTTCTTTTTCTATAGTTGGTTTTTCATTTTCTGTTTGTGTTTCCACTGTTTTACTTATTTTTATTTTCTTTTCAGGGACAGTTTGAGTTACAATGGTAACTTTGGAAGCTTTTGAAGTTTCAACAACTATTTTAAAATCTATTTTAGGATCAGCTGATTGGTGATCAACAGAAAATGTTTTTGGATCTAAAATTGTTGTTCTAGCAGAAGTTGTTGTCTTTGTAGCAGCTGATTTTTTAGGATCAATTAATGTTTGAAGAACACTATCTATAATGTCAACAATTTTAGGACTAGGTGCAATTTGGGACTTGAAATTTTCTGATTAGGACTTGAATTCTTCTAATTTGTAGAGTTTTGCTGGGTTTCCCTAGGGAGGATTTACAGAACTTTGGTTGTAGGAGCTTCTGTTGTTTTCTTTGCTTGAGTTTGGGCAGATTTCTTAGTAGTGGTCTCTACATTTTTCTTACTCCTAAAGTTATATTTCTTATGAACTTCATTAATTGCAAACTCATAACCTTGCTTGTAATCAAAATATCACCAAATTATAATTGTAATTATTTTGATTCATATAGCTCATGTTCTTCTTCTGTAAGAAAAATGGTGTTATAATCACTAATTCCCATTAGATTGATATGAGTGTCTTCATCATCTTCATTTTGGTGAGAACTTTCAGCATAGTTCTCTTGGAAAGGTGGTCTTATTGTTTGATCAGGTGTTGATTCTTTATATTTTCCAGTGTTGGTGTCCTTCCTAAAATTGGGATTTCTTATTTGAGGACCTTGTTGTTGGTTATCCCGCTGTGGCTTCCTTTCCATATTATCTAACCTATCCATCATTATGTCTAAGGTTTTTTCTAAGCTATCTATTTTCAGATCTGAGGTTGATGTTTCCTCTTTTATTGTCACTTTTCTTTCCTTTCTCAATCTAGCTTTCTTGGCTAACAAGTTTGCCTCTACACTTACATCATTACTTTCCATCTGCTCTAAAGTTTCTGGGTTTCTCTCTCTCAGTTGGTATGCCATATCTGTATCAAATCCATCAGGGAATTTGATCAATGTAGAGTCTATATGAGGTTTGAGGTTGGCAAGGATTGCATTGTAAATACTGTTATATCCTATACAGTAGTCCTAAACTGTTTCATTAGGTGTTCTTTTTATATTTTCAAATTCATATAAAATTTGTAATGGATTCTCCGTTTTCTCCCATATATTAAGAAAAATCCTATGGAAAGCATCTGAATGTACTGAAACAATTTCCTTCTTACTTTCAATGAATGAAATGAAATCAGGATCTATTACACTATTATGTATGTCACTTTCTGATTTACTTCTAAACAAAGATTGCTCAAAAGAAAAATAAAATTGAATGCCTTGTAAACTTGATAATTTATTGGGAAGAGAATTTTCTTTATTCAATGAATTTTTATTACCTAAAATTTATACTTTTTTTCTTTTCTTTACAATTCTGTTAGGATTATCTACTATGATAGCGGGTTCTAGATCTAGATTAGACCTGGTATAGTAGACTCTTTTGGAAGCCAGAATTTCAGTTTTTAACGAAAATTTTACTCAACAACCCTTTAAAACAATCTTAAGGTGAAAATATAAGTGAAAGTACTTCCTTTAAAATTAATTTTAAACACTGACGACTGGTTAATTCCCTAGTGGAGTCACCAGAATGTTATCAGTCCAATAATTCTCAAAGGGTTGTTAATATTTTTTTTGGTTTAAAGAATATTAGAGGTAACCACAAACCTACTTTTAAGCTTTAGGTTCTAGCATTCCTAGTGCTCAGAGAGGGCTCTCTATATATGATTTATCTTTGTTGATTTTAGTCGATTTTAGGCTAGTTATGTAGGATTACTTGGGGTTTGATTTTGGATTTGGTTTGGTGGTGAAATTACTTACTCAAATGGATAGATGTAGGTCTGCTTACCATTGGGCTAATGGAGTCAATGTGTCATGCAGTCAAATCAGTATTAAGGTCTAAAGGGAAATGTTTAGAGGGAAAGATAGCCGAGTTACTTTAGATCTTCAAGGTTGATGGTGAAAATGGTTTTCAATCGGAATAAGTGATCAGTTAAGGGTTCTCGAATCTGGATAATGAGTGAAAAGACAAAGGTCAATCGAAACTAGGGAGCAATTAAGAATTCCCTAATCTGGATATTAGTGGAAAATATCTAAATGATAAAAAGTTCAAGACACAGTGTAATTAAACATATTCTGAAATAACATTCCTGATATATCATTTAGATTTAGAAAGACATACAAATATTGGTGGAAACTTCAGAAAGAAACAATTGAACAAGTATAAAGTACTTCACTGTAATATATGAACACATGAATCCTGTAATATGATGCTTTATTTCTTTAATCCAGTCTTCTGACTTGAAATTGGTACAATCACCCTCATGTTCTAAAATATTACAACTATAGAAATTTTCAACAATTCAACCACCCTCAATACTTCGAAATAAGAAGTATTTACACAAAAACTCTTAAAAAATATCCTAAAAAAACATAGGAATTATTCAAGGAAAAAGAAATATCTTCATGCAAGAAGATAGAGATAGTTATCTAACTAATTCAAGTTGTCCCTGCTTTTATTTATTTTCTTTTTATTTGTTGACATTTTTCTGGTGATTTGTCTCTAATTGTTTCTCAACGAAGGCTGCAATTAGGCAGTGAGGGTATCCTATATACTAGCATCTTTATCTCTATTTTGATTTTCACTCTAACCTTTCAGCTGATACACTTTAAACTCTGCTTTGTAATTTATTATTTGACTTTAACTTTAACTTTAAACTGATACTCTTTCACTGTCATGTTTTCACTATAAACTGTGACTGTATTGTTTTATCTTTACTACTCTATTTTTACTTCTATTTTCTCCACAGTAAATCAGTCATATTTTCCAAAAATTCTGCCTCTGGCAATTTGATCTTCATCATCCTTCTGAATATTTCATCTTCTTCTGTGTATTATGAGAATGTAGGATTGTTGACATATATGTGTTTTAGCTCATGTTGTAGGTAAAACAGATTCTCAAAATTCTTGTAGAGAACTTAACCTGTTGGAATTCCTTATGGGGAAGGAAGATTATCCTGATCCTTGGCAAGTTCTCTCATTTTCTTAACATAATCATCATACTTCATTAATTTTTCATGAATAACTAGAGGATTGGGAAGGCCTTTCTCCCTTAGGACATCAAACTTCATCATGAATCTTGTGATGGAAACTTCCATATTCTGGCATTTCTCTTCTAGCTGTATTATCAAATTCTTTTTAGAAATTACCCTCCTAACTTCTAGGATGGTTTATGTTCTATGACTAATTCCAATCTCTTCAAGTTCTTGCCTATTTTTGGAATTAAGAAATTTGATGATTTCAAGAGCTTCTTTAGGTTTCTTTCCAAGCTCTTATTTTATTTTCTTGATGTCTTCACCTTCTTCTTTGACTAAATATTTTTGTTCATATATACCCTAAATTGATGGCCAAATACCATTGATAGATTCAATAATATTGGCCCACATCTACTGCTTGGCTTGTGCCATTGGTTCTTTCAATGTTAGATGTTTTTCTAAAATTTTCAATTGCTCATTCAACCTATTGGCTTTCTGTTCTTTATTCTTATGCATTATCTTATGAATTTTATTTTCATCTTCCATAATTTTCAGGTGTTCTTTAAGTCTGTTAATTTCATTTGTCTGAATATACATGTCCTTCATAGTTTTTACTAGTTTACTTGCTTCATCTGTAGGTTGTACTGTTGTAGTTGAAGACTCTGTTGCTGAAGTTGTTGATGAGGTGACAAGTAGTGCTGTAACCATTGGGACTGTAGGAGCCAATGATTTTGCCAATGTGGAAGGTACAACAGTAGTGACTACAGGTATGAGAGTGACTGGGACTTCTGCTCTATCCTTTTTTTCCTGGACCAACTTGTCCATTTCATTCTCCTTTTCTTTGATTTGGGAAGTCAACTGAAGTATGAGATTCATCATCTCATCTTTCTGATTTTCATCTTGTAATACTTCCTTTTCTTGAGGATGTTTAGTAGGAGGCAGATTAAGTTGTTTCTTTAATGCAGCAATGTCTGCATTTTTCTTCTTAATCAATTCATCTGCAACTTTGAAATTAATAGGATCAAATCATAATTCAATAATCAAATCTTCCAGTGATTTGATTATATTGTCCTGTTGATGGGAAAAATTGTACTGCCAACAATAAGGGGGTATCCTCGGTGAAAGGTCCCAATTAGACCTCACACCGTTTGGGATAGGAGCCCCATTCGGTATGTGGGCCCGGCTACCGCCATAAGTGTCTTCACTCTTGGTTGTCGGATGAGAAGATGATGGAGCAGAGGCAAAGGTGAAAGGACGAATCAGTGAAGCAAAATCATCCCAATATTGACAAACCATAAACAAAGACACAAGCAAGTCTAAGTAGCAAAATAAAGGGGGGTATGTCGTGAATGGGATCAGTGAGCCGAAAAAACCAGTCAAACATACATGAAAGAAAACACGCCAGAAGTTAACTGCAAATTAGTTCACAATAGATCACTGAAGTGGTAAGGAACAAATAAACACTGATTGGAGAGAAAAAGTACATGAAACCACTGTGAATTAGTTCATAATCAATTGCATGCATGAAAGAATTTGTACAACATAGTGAAATATTAGATAGCTAGTACTATCACCACAGAAAAGCACATGAACCAGTGTCAAAAAAGAGAATATATTATTAATTTTTCTGCAACATCAAATACATGTTTACAACTCGTCAACACCCAATAGTGGAACAGGGGCTATTCATCTCAATGCATGATGCAAAAACCCTAGCCTCGCTACCTCTATCTCTACTTGGTACCAAGAGCTGAGTACCTTTATCCCTCAAGCAACAATTCCTATATCATATTGGCTTCAATTGTCGAGCTAAAATTCCCTTGTATCCTTTCCCGAAGTTTTACATGTAGGCTAAGATGACTCTCGAGTTGCCCTTGAATCTTGGTCTTCCCGACTGTTGGGCTCGCTTACAACTTGGGCCATTTGCAACATGCGAGCCAGGGCTATATGCGACTTGCGACCTACGACCTGGGGCTAATTGCGACCTGTGACCTTGAGCAATCTGCGGCTGGCGACCTTGAGAAATTTGCGACCTGCGACCTTGAGAAATTTGCAACCTGCGACCTGGAGTTTTTTCCCTCCTGCATTCTTCTTTCGATGATCTCTATATTTCACAGTAAGAGGCATTTTCTTGCATATTAGTCATGTACACGTGACTAGGTACGTTTGAGCTTAAAGTCAGGTTCTTGGGAATTTTTTAAGGATCCACCTTCCTTGTTGAAGCAAACCCTAGCTTTTTCCATGCAAGTCCCCAGCTTCTACCTGTAGACAAGTAGCACAGGTCACATTTACTTAAAATAGGTTTGATGTTGGAAACACATGTAATTAGCCAAAAGTGTTTTTAACAAATAGTAAATCTAGACCCCTATGTGGTTTTGTTTTGGGTGCCAAAATGTTGTGTGTGCAGCTCGTAAATGGTATCATTTTTCCAAATCCTTCTCAAAAGATCTTCGAAGACAAACATTGATGCTCATTATTTAGGTGCCTTCTTCAGTTTATGACTACCCCCCGCATTACATGATTTACCTTTGATGGTCATTCGGGGCATGCCTAAATCTTCCCATACCTTCAAAGAACGTGATTCCCTTCTCTACCATCATATGTTTCCTTGTTTCTCGTCAAGACTCCTTCTGGGAATTTATGAAAATTCATGGCCAGTATCAATTTCAACCCAACACGGGAACCTCTACTTATCCCAAGAGATAGCCATTCCTTTACATGGTTCTCCCCACCATAATTCCTCTTTCCACTTTTATTTTCCTAAAAGGTGGCGATGAAAATGAAGTCCACAACACCGTCAATGGGCTAGCCTATTTACCCATAAATCAATAAGGCATTATGTTGGGGCCAATATTGTGTATTTTGTCATGTATTTAGCGCACTGTAGCCAAACGTTCTTCCAAAACAGTTTATGACGAACTGGAGGCCATTTTCCAATGTCGTCCAACCAAAAGGAGCTCCCTCAAAACAAGGTTTACATGCTCTTGCAATCATCCATTATTTTAGGGATGCTAATAATAACACATCCCTTCTAGGATAGGTGTTGATTTTGCATGAGGTCGCAATCGTGGCGTGGAGGTCACGTAGTCGGAGAGTCGTGTCGGGTGTGGATTATTCTGGGTGCGACCCTGCGACTTGGCAACTTGAGAGAGGTCATAGAGTCACAATGACGGTTGAGTCACATTCCCTATGTCCTAAGAAGAGTTGCGACTATGCGACCAAAGAGAGGTTGCGACTTGTGAAGGTCGTAGGGTTGTCATTAGAGGAGTCACATCCTCGATTCACTTCCTCGAGGACCTAAAATGTGACTTTGAAACTCATGTGGAGGTTGCCTGGTGACGTCCCAAACTAGTCGCATGATGGCAGCAATTAAACATTCACCAACATTTCATTTGTGCGGTGAATAGTTACTCACCTTTTGTCACTAGAATAAATCGCACCACTCTGACATGAGACATTTTAGAATGGCATCTCTTAATATCCTCTTCGGGGATATCAGCGACAAATGTGTAGTTTAACATCTTGATTCTAGTCGCAGTTCGTGCTAATGGTCACATTTCTCAAGTTAGTGTCACTGTATGTCATGGCTGTGACAAGAACGGCCAGACACTTTTCCCTATGGCCACAAACTCGTGATCACTTTCTTCTCATCCAAGGGCTTCGTCATCATTCTTGTAATGGGAAAATTGTGACTTGCACCACCTAAATCCATAACCTGCAATTATTTTTTCAACGATGGGAAGAGTGATAAGAAACGAACTTGTCAATGTTTTTTCGCATTGATGGATCTCGAAAAGAGTTTTCGGATTTCCTCTATCTGAGTGTAATATCCCAAAAGGGAGAATGCAGTAACACTTCACACAATATAAGAACTTACAGCAACATAAACAATAAATCTTAAGACAACATCAGAATTTACAGAGAGGTTGAGCCATTTTATTAGATTGGAGAAGAATCAGTTACACAATGTAAAAAATGTGAGTAGATCTAGCCAAAACGTTGGTCTAGAATCACCCAGAAAGCATGCTACAATAGGTACAATGTAACTATACAGGCACTGAAGCAAAAAATGCGTTGTCCCTTCAGCAGAATATGAACATATAGTTGCAGGTTGAATAGGAAAATGCAGATCTAATCAAAACTAAAGCTCAGATGATGCCTATTAGCCACCTAAAAAATTTTGGCATAGAAAACAGGTGGCTAAATATGTTTCTGAGCCTTCAAGAGAAACATTTCCTTTGTAAATATATCATTCTTGAAGCCTCCATGTTTTTTCTATCCTTCCCTATAATCTTCACTGCTGTTTCCATCGAAGACATTCAAAACTTGTTATTCTACTATGAAGAAACTGCTTTAAAGAGGCCTCCATTTTCTCCATTTCATTTCCACAAAATCCCTATTATTTACCCTTATTCCCTTCACAAAATTTCTCCAAAACCCCTTCATTTCACTCCCATCTCTTCCTAAATTCCCTTTTAAACCATATACTGCCCTATATCTGGTCTAAAAATCCTCCTTTGTATCTACCGGAACCCCTCATTTGGCTTAAAAAGCACTAATTTTGGGCCAAAAATCAGCCTATTTGCACTATAACAGGCTTAAGCTCCCGAGGGCTTATATTCTGTAGCCACTTTCCCCTATAACCCCAGCCCCGCAACTGGGTGCTCACAAACACAAACCCCACTGTTTAAATCCCCAAAATCCCTTTAAAAGGCCTAAAAAGCATCTCTCCTCTCATTTTAAAGAGCTAAGCCCCCGAGGACTTATCTCCTTTAGCCCCCTTCCAGGCGACCTAAAGATTTGATATCAGGCGCTAAAGAAACGAGAAACCCCAATAAAAAACGCCTTTTCCCTTTTCTTTCCCACCTCCTGACGGTTTGAGTTTAATGAATACAAACGGTTGATTAGCACAAGATCAACGGCCATCGCGACATCGGGCACCCATTCATTCCCGTTTCCCTTTTTAAAAATTTCCGCCTCATCGTTGCATCTCCACCGTCCATTCCATAGATCCAACGGCTGGGATCTGTTTCGCCATCCATATAAACATTTCATCGCCCCCTTTTTAAAACACTACCGCTCCATCTTTCAATCACAACCGTTCATCCATAAGATTCGACGGTCGAGAAAAAACCCGATGGCCTACCCCTGCCCCGTGCATCTTACCTCCCATCGCATGAAACCCGCACCGTCAGATCTTTCGCCTGTCATCCAATGACCGAGAATGCATTTCGGAAAATTTTTATGCCTGTGAGTTAACATTCCAAAAAAACACGAAATAGGTGGTTTTCGATTTCCACGTGTCAGGCACTGAGTGGAATCGCGTTTTTTTTCAGAAACCGCTTACCCCCTTTAGAGCCATGCAAAAACAATTCTGGTTCTCCACCTTACCACCCTTCGCAATGTGATTTTGGGTTTAATCATGGCCGTCGATTTGTTCTAATCGAAAGGCTCATAGTTCATCACGACCGCATCCATTTGTTTTTCATCCAACCACTCAAACAACTCCTTCCACTGATATCCATCGTCGATCATTTCAATCCAACGACCCTGATTTAATTTCATCCTCCATTCATCTAATCCTCCAAAAAGTTTCGTCGACGAATCTCCACCATAGATCACCATCTATTATTCTAATTTGACGGTCCATAGCTGACAACGCCTCAACCTTCATCAGACTTGTTTTTTCACCTTCCGCCAAGGTTTTTCTACCTTTTTCTACTGCATCCACCATTTTCCCTCAATATATTTTCATGCTTCTAGACCCTCTGAAGCAATCCTCCCCCACTCCCATAGGTTTTGTTTAATGAGTTGACTGTGTTTTGCAGGTTTTCAAAGGGTGATAAGCCATACTATCTCTATAGTCACAGTCAGGCTGATTTAGAGTGCAGAAAGACATTTCGAGAGTCAAAGATCACAGAATAGACATCCCTAGAGGGTTTAAAGCATGTTTTATTGAAGATCAGCTTTATTAACCCTGATTCAAACCCTCAAGCACTCTTAAAACCTGTACATTCACAGAAACGGGTCAGAATAAAGCTTAAAGAGTATCAGTAAGAGATTAAAGGCATTAAAGCCTACTATTGAAGACTGAACGCTTATAATTCAATGTTCAAAAGGATATAGACACAGATAAATACCATAAGAATGATCAAGAAGACTTAATGAATCCTAAAGCAAATAAACAAGTTATATCAGTGCTTTCATATCAGCAGAATGTTCTTTTTCCTAAGAAGGATGAATTCCTACAGCATTCTCCATGCCTCATCGAACCCAAAACAGTTATTATTCTGACAGAAAGCTCTTAGAACTGTCAGTGCATTGGGTATGAAGTATGGAAGACCTGAAAGACCTTCTATCACCTTACTTTTCACAAAAGATAAAACAGAGTACTACAGTCAGAGAGTACTGCAAGAGACATACCTGAAGATATTGTCAACCTGACAAAGACTTCCAAACCAGCCTAAAGGGTACCAACAAGTTAATGCAAAGCCATTATGCAGAGTGGGCATTCGAATTCTTCCTCCCCTCTGTCTTAATGAATCTTTTAAGTTCATATCTACTACTCCACCTCCTCATTCACCTATAAGTATTCATTGAAGATTCATTGTAAAGGGTTGGGATTTTATTGATTGTTAGAACTGTTATTGAGGGGAAGTAGCTAAGTAGTTTGTATTATAGTATGCTGGGAAGAGAAGTTTGGACTATAAAGAGCCACTGGACTCAAAGTATGTGACTGGCTTTGCATATCAATTGAACAAGCAGATTCACAGGATCGTGGTCTATATTATTGGTGATGTTTCCTTACTGTAATTGTCTCCTTTCATGTTTTTCATAATGTCCATTATTCTTTGATAAAGAACAACAAGCATAGATTAGGACCTACTGTTGGAATTACCCTAAATCTCAATGTCAAATCTTTATCTTTATGTTTTCCTTTTATTGTATAATCTAAGAACGAATTCAGTATAATTTAACCAGTGTACAAGTTGTTATTGTCCATACTTACTGGTGTACGGATTTAGACTTTGTTTCTTAGATGTTCTTGTTTGGTTTCAGCTAAAAGAATTGGGAAACTGGGGATTTAGAGTTAGCCCTGTCCACTAGGTTCCTTTTCCAACAATTAGCATTTCTAAGATCCCTTTGAGTTAGTGTCAAAAGCAGTGAAGGTTAAAATTATTTCTATGATCTTAGGCCTTGCTCTGTGTTTAATCTTAAATGTTTTCTGCTGTCTGAAAGTGGTTATGAGGACTGTTGGATTGTCTTCCTTAAGAGTATGCTGAAAGCAGGCTAAGTTAAAATTCTTTACCTGATCTTAAGCTACCTTTTGTGTCTATTAAGAGTTTCCTTTGAAGTATGTCAAAAGCAGGATAGGTTCAAAGTCCTTACCTAATCTTAGGCTGCACTTTGGTCTCATTTTTTCACCCATTCTTAATGTTCCATTCCACCATCTATCTAAAAATATCCTTTGGTATAGATGACTTGCCCTATGGAAACCCTTGGATATTTGTTATGCAAGTAAACCCTTTTATGACTCCATAGCCTAATGGATTGGCACTTCTCTTGACCCATCTTCCCATGCTAAAAAATCCTGCTACTTTGTTCCTTTTTCACTTCCATAACCTTCTTAGTTAATGATCTCCAACCAAACAAAAAAATCAAAAACCTTTGTGCTTCATAACTAGCCTAATACCCTCAAATTGAGCCTTGAAGATATATCATTCTTTAAATTTATAGAGAGATCCATGTTTGGATCCAGGAGGGCTAGATCCTAGGATCCCAAAGTGGTTTGATGTTGTCTTCTCTTTTGGTCTTGCCAATCTGGCCAAAACACAAGAACCACAACATAATGGCGACTCCGCTGGGGAATAAAGACCAATTAGCCTCGGTTGGTATTCAACTGCTGATGGTGGACAGCAACCCTCATTAAAACTTTGAGAACCCTCCACCTAGAAACTCCACAATTCCTAATAGACCTGAAGACTCCACTGGAGGAAGAACCTAAAATATGGCTAGACATTCTAGAAGGATAGAACATTCAGGTTGGATTTGGTTTCAAGAACTCATTGTTTTTATCTACAACTACATTCTATCCTACTTTAAGCCTGATCAAGTGTACAAAGATGAGATCCACATTGATTATGGGAAAGATCTCAAGCCTCAGTTTTCAGATCATGAGCAGACCTATACACCTGTGAAAAACCTACTGAAACAAGAGCCTCATATTGTATCTCTTACCCCTAATGAAACTTCAAGCAGTCATAGGTCTCTTGTTGCACTACCTACACCCACCAAGGTCATAGAAAGATTTAAGCCTCTAGTTTTGCCTCTTATCTTCCAACCCCTTCCTGTAGGACTTACAAATAAGCTGCCCCTTTTTTATGGAGAAAATACAAAGATCACTGCTGAGCAACACGTTCAAAATCTTGAGGATTTGCTTGACTTATATGGAATAGAAGAAGATGATATGCGCATTAGAGTGTTTGCCTTATCATTACAAGGAAAGGTTAAGAGTTGGTTTAAAGACCTTCCAGCTGCAAGCATTATCAATTTTCATCAATTTGCTCAAGTTTTCCTTGATAAATGGGCAGTCCTGGGAAATGTTTTCCTCATCCTAGAAGAATACCAGAATTTGAAGAGGCAACTAGGAGAGACAGTACAAGACTTTTCAGCCAGGTTCAATAAGGTATACAATGCAATACCTACCAATATAAAACCACCATTGGGATGGGCCTTATTGCACTATCTGAGTTCTTTTGACCCTGAGGTGGAATTCCATATAAGAGAAAGAGATCCTACAAGCCTGGAAGAGATGTTGAACGTAGCAATTACTGTCGAATAAAACATATGGTGTAGGGAGAAAATATTAAATGCAATAAAGAAGGACCAAGCAGAGCAAAGAAGGTTGATCTCTGCAGAAACCAAGCTCGAAAAGTTGATAGAGGCAGCCAACATCTTGATGAACATAAAGGAGAGAGAATATGATTTTGAAACTAGAAATGCTTATTCGAAAAGACCCACACCTTCTCCTCAGGAAAAACAAACCAGATCACTACAAGACATCAGCAACATGCAAAGCATGTATGATAAACAATATTTTAAATCAGAAAATGAACTTGCAGAGTATTTTGAAGAAAGACTTGCTGAGAATCCAGTAGATGTGATTGGTAACATTGCTTATAATTATGATATTTCTAGTTTTGATCTATCTGATGATGATTTTTTCCAAATAGAAGCTAATCCTGCAAGACCATCATTAGTAGATCTGTGGGAGGAAGATCATGTCCATCAACTTCAAGAAAGTAATGAGCCAATGCAGGCCATCTATGATACTGATGAAGAAAGTTGCGAAAGCCTGATAGCAGAAGAAGATACATTAAGTCTTCGCTCTGCTATGTATCAGATTATCATTAATAATTTCCATGAGGGTGGAATTCAACAATATTTTAGCCCAGAGGATGAGGAAGAAAGCAATGAAGAAACTCTTGAGCAAGTTGAATATCCTGAACCTCCTCCTGAAAGGCTTGAGGTAATCAAAGAAGCCCCTACTCAAGAATATGTTAATTTTTTCACAGAGCTCAGCCCCTCAAATTAGAATGTCTCAGAGCTACAAGAGGACAACACTACCAAAAATTATGAGTCCTCCAGTTCAGGTTATAATGAAGAAGAGGAAGTTTTTCTTTCTCAAAGGAATATTTTTCTAGATCCAGTGGAAGAAAAATTAGCCCTGGTTGAAACTTACCTGCCAAATACCCCCAACCAGGAAAAGGAGGATTTTGCTTTCAATAGTCTCACTGTAGATGCAGTGATCAAAGTTGTCAAGGATGCAGATAGCCTACCAGTCATGGAAGGCCTAAAAGAAGAAAGTTTACATCATGTGTTCATTGATCCTATGATAGAGTATATGGAGGCCCTGATTGGCTCAAGTTCCTAGGCATTAATCCTTTGCAATAGCCAGATACATCAGGAGTGGTCACCACTGGTGGTGGCCTTGGTTTTGAATACCCACATTCAAAGTACCTTGTGGTTATCTCTGACAAGCAGTCAGATTTTCTACCCTATTTTTTTACTGCTTAACTAGCTGCATTGGCACTATTGTATCATATGAAGCATCAGATATTTCCAAGTTAGAGTAGGGTAGGTAGGAAATCTCAATAAAGCTCAGTTTGTGAGAATTTAGTTAGTTGTTTTTAATTTCTGCAAAGTTCAGTTCATGTGTAGTTTTTCTTTATGCCATGGACCCATAGCAAATCAGACAGTCTAATCCTTGTTTAGTTGTATTTCAATTTCTGTTTTAGAATGTAGAGAATGAAAATCTGTCAGACAATGTAATCTCGACAGATAGTAGTTAGGTAGAGAAGCTATGAGTCCAACTATTTAATCTGGTCTCATGGAGGAATAAGGGTAGAGTTAGATTAGTTTTTCTTTCAAAAAAAAATGATGATGTAAAAGGTCTGCAAGTCCAAATGCGCCTTGAAGAAAAAATGTTAGGAAAATAGGATGGGTAGGTAGTTGTTTGAGAAGGTTTTTTCTGTTGATATAATATCCATCATGTTTATGGCAGTTGATCAAAGAAGAAAAATATGGTCAAAGCATCAGGAATCTGGCCTACTTCCAAAGATTTTTTCTGAGATTCTTGACACCTTCAAGAAGATGCCATCCCCACGTGGAGCCACTGTTAGCCACCTATAAAATTTTGGCATAGCAAAAAAGTGGCTAAATATGTTTCTGAGCCTTCAAGAGAAACATTTCCTTTGTAAATCTATCATTCTTGAAGCCTCCATGTGTTTTCTATCCTTCACTATAATCTTCACTGCTGTTTCCATCGAAGACATTCAAAACTTGCTATTCTGCTATGAAGAAACTACTTTAAAGAGGCCTCCATTTGCTCCATTTCATTTCCACAAAATCCCTATTAGTCACCCTTATTCCCTTCACAAAATTCCTCCAAAACCCCTTCATTTCACTCCCATCTCTTCCTAAATCCCCTTTTAAACCATATACTGCCCTTTATCTGGTCTAAAAATCCTCCTTTGTATCTACCGGAACCCCTCATTTGGCTTAAAAAGCACTAATTTTGGGCCTAAAATCAGCCTATTTGCACTATAACAGGCTTAAGCTCCCGAGGGCTTATATTCTGTAGCCACTTTCTCCATATAACCCCAGCCCCGTAACAGGGCGCTTACAAACACAAACCCCACCGTTAAAATCCCCAAAATCCCTTTAAAAGGCCTAAAAAGCATCTCTCCACTCATTTTAAAGAGTTAAGCCCCCGAGGGCTTATCTCCTTTAGCCCCCTTCCATGCAACCTAAAGCTTTGATATCAGGCGCTAAAGAAACGAGAAACCCCAATAAAAAACGCCTTTTCCCTTTTCTTTTCCACCTCCCGACGGTTTGAGTTTAATGAATATAGATGGTTGATCTGCACAAGATCAATGGCCATCGTGACATCGGGCACCCATTCATTCCCGTTTCCCCTTTTAAAACTTTCTGCCTCATCGTTGCATCTCCACCGTCCATTCCATAGATCCAACGGCTGGGATCTGTTCTGCCATCCATATAAACATTTCATCGCCCCCTCTTTAAAACACTGCTGCTCCATCTTTCAATCACAACCGTTCATCCATAAGATCCGACAGTCGAGAAAAAACTTGATGGCCTACCCCCGCCCCGTGCATGTTACCTCCCATCACACGAAACCAGCACCATCAAATCTTCTGCCCGCCATCCAATGGCTGAGAATGAAATTCGCAAAATTTTTATGCCTGCTAGTTAACGTTCCAAAAAAACATGAAATAGGCGGTTTTGGATTTCCACGTGTCAAGCGCTGAGTGGAATCGCATTTTTTTTCGGAAACTGTTTACCCCCCTCAGAGCCATGCGAAAACCATTACGATTTTCCACCTTACCACCCTCCACAATGTGATTTTGGGTTTAATCATAGCCGTCGATTTGTTCTGATCGAACAACTCACAGTTCATCACGACCGCGTCCATTTGTTTTTCATCCAACCGCTCAAACGACTCCTTCCACTGATATCCATCCTCGATCATTTCAATCCAATGGCCCTGATTTAATTTCATCCTCCATTTATCTAATCCTCCAAACAATTTCGTTGACGGATCTCCACCGTAAATCACCATCGATTATTCTGATCCGACGGTCCATAGCTCACGATGCCTCAACCTTCATCGGACTTGTTTTTTCACCTTCCGCCAAGGTTTTTCTGCCTTTTTCCGCTACGTCCACCATTTTCCCTCAATACCCTTTCATTCTCCTGGACCCTCTGAAGCAATCCTCCCCCACTCCCACAGGTTTTTTTTAATGAGTTTATTGTGTTTTGCAAGTTTTCAAAGGGTGATAAGCCATACTATCTCTACAGTCACAGTTAGGGTGTTTTAGAGCGCAGAAAGACATTTCCAGAGTCAAATATCACATAAGATTCATCCCTGGAGGGTTTAAATCATGTTTTATTGAACATCAGCTTTATTAACCCTGATTCAAACCCTCCAGCACTCCTAAAACCTGTACATTCACAGAAATGGGTCAGAAGAAAGCTTAAAGAGTATCAGTAAGAGATTAAAGGGATTAAAGCCTACTGTTGGGGTTCCCATGTATTGGCCAGGTTGGCAAGACCAAAAGATGAGACAACATCAGAACCACTTTCAGACCTTAGGATCTAGCCCTCCTAGGTCCAGAGGGATCTCTCTATGATTGTCAAAGATATATGTCTTTAAAGTTCTATGTTTGAGATGTTAGGCTAGTTATAGGCACAAGGTTTGTTTGTTTGATTGTTTATGTTTGGTTGTTGGGAATCAGGAAGGAAGGGTCCAATTTTAGACAAGTATGTGCAAAGAGGATTTTAGGCAAAGGTAGATAACTCAAAGAACATCAAGGCCATTGGGAAATGGAGTCAGGAAAGGGTTTACTTGTTGTTCAATGTGTGAGCTTTCAGTTGGGCTAGTCATCTAAAGCATTTGGATCTTAAAGATGATAGTTGGAATGGAATAATAAGGAGAGAAGGTGAAAGAATGAGGGCAAACCACTTTCTGTCTATAGATCAGGTCAGAGGTCATTTAACTCCAAACCTGCTTGAGCATACTCATAGGCAAACTCTCAAAGGACCAAAAAGGAGCAACTTAAGGGAACTTGGAAAGGCTTAATTAACTGAAAAGGGTCCTAGTGAGGCAGAGGCAAAGTTCTGGACTCCCAGTGTTCCCAATTCATTCAATTAAATCTGAACAAGGACGTCTGAAGACAGATTTCATTAATTCATACATCAGCTAGCAATATATCAGATCACTACACTGGTTAAATCAATTGAAATCAATCCTTAGATAACACATTTAGTAGAAAACATAAAGGCACGGATAGCAGAAACATAGGGTGCCTAACAAGGGCAAATCCTATGCCAGATTTATGATGCAAGCCAGAAGAAATGAAATGAAATGAAATAAAACACCGAGATAGGAAAACATCACCACATCTTTAGATCAGGATCCAAAGAAATGTGCTTGTCATATTAAAAACAACACCAGTCATGTACAATATTTCCCACAGCTTGAACATTTAGCTTGAATACATCATTCCTTAGCCTATCTTACAACTCTACAGAAACTATATCTCACAGAAACAGCTTACAGTTCTCTAATATCTCATCAACAACCTTTACAATAATTTATTCCTGAGTTTTATAGCAGAAGATGAGCTGAGGAGGTAGGTAGAAAACTAAATGCAGCCTTAACACTCAGAAGAGGAAGGGGGTTGAAGCTCGTTCTGTTTTAAACTCTGAGCATTAATCTCTGGCACTCTTGGAGGAAAGTATGGTCTTCGTTAGGCTTCATTAACTCCAGGTATGTCACTGATGCGTTTTGATTTGCTGTACTCTGTAGTACCCTTGGTGAATAAACAAAATGACAAATAAGAACTGATTGGTCTGCCATACTTGTGAAGCAAATGCTTTGATAGCTCGGGATTGTACTTCAGGGTGGAACTTTCTTCAAGGAGCATGGTATAGACTAAAAACAATATGGGAAACTCGTCCTTTCCTGAGAAAACATTCTGCTGGTGTACAAACCCTGATATACATGAATTCATGTATGTTGTACGCTCCGTGTGATTCATGACATCGTTGATCTGGTGCTTTGCCTTTAAATACATGTATTAAGGCTCAAAGCTCTTCGTTGAACTGGTTTATCACTAGCTGGTATTTCTCTATCGCTTCATAAATGTCTTGATCCACGAAATCTGGGCTTTAATGGCATCGGATAGGATTTTTGCGGAGATTGAACTGTCCTTGGATAATATTTATGCCGCCGCTACCTTTCCGAGTATTTCCATTGTAGTACCAGCTTCCAAATTTGACCTTCCATACACACAAGCCATCACAATAGCACCATTGAACCATGGCGGTTTCACGCCTTTCTGAAACCCTGCAAAATGCAAAAAAAAGTTAAGAAAACAATGAATGGGGTGGTGGATGTGGTGTGGATGATGAAAATGATCGCGTGGCTGGTGAAATGGTGGAACAATGCAGAGGAATGATGGATGGAAACCTTAGTGAAGGTTGGCGGAGCGCGGAGGAAATTTAAATGAAAAACCTTAACAAACACAACTTTTGAATAAAAATATGCAATGGGATGGGTGAATGTACGGTGGATGTATGTGGGGGTGACGTGGCGAGACCAAGCGATGGCGGAAAAGTCAACAGCGGGGAAACAAATTTGGACCGTCAGATCTCAAAGGAGATCGACGGTTGAAGAAGCAGCGGAGGGCGACGAACGGTGGGCCAGGAGTATGGTGACCTTGGATTAAACCCTGCACAACTCTGTGGATCGACAACCGTCAGATGAGCCACTCGAGATCTAACGGCATACAACAATATTGCTCTGCATCTGTGATCGAAATATAACGTGCGATGAGTGGGTGGTTCTTGAACAGTGTCAGAGCCACGTGTCGGATGATGTATGGAATCACTCCGCAATCGGAAAATACCGCCCACCGCCCAATGGCAGTGCGATAGAAACTGGGCGGTTTTGGCACAATGCACGGGCGCAGGGTCCACAGGCGGATGAGGTATGGGCCGTTGGATTTGTGGGTAAATGGATGGTGATGGCGCGATCAGGATGGTGAACGGTTCAAACAGTGGATGCTAAGGGAGGCCACGATCGCCCTCTGATCTGTACAGATCGACGGTTATAAATATTCCCAATATCTATATGTGATAAGCACTTTATGCTTCGGCGCCGGGCCATGTGGAGGGAAAAAGTGCAGGGGGCTTGGCCGAAAGGGGCTAGGCCTAATTATATGTGAAATGTGGGCTTTTTAACCCTTTTTAATGCAACTCAAGGCCTATATAGGGTAATGGTAGAGGTAATGAGGGTTTTTTTAAACCAAACAAGGGTGTGGGTATGGTTTGAAGAAGATTTTGGGAGGATTAGAGGGTTAATAAGGGAAATTTTGGCAAAGGGGAACAAAGGGATGCAATGGAGAAATCTACAGGGGTACAAGAGGCGAATGGAAGCCTTTTGGAGTAGAATTTTTCAATCAGAGAGGCTCATTGACTTAGGAACAGCAGAGGGGATTTATCAAAGGGTAGAGGGTATCAAAAGGCTTCAAGGATGATGTGTCTCTAGGGGAGATGCATTCCTTGAAGGCTCACAAAACAAATTAGCCCCACGTTTTCTTAACAAAAATTCATAGGTGCTAACAGTGGCTCCACATGGGGATGGCTTCTTCTTGAAGGAGTCAAGAATCCAGAGATGATCTTTGGAGTAGGCCAAATGCCTGATGCTTGGCACATCCCTTTCTTTCTTTAGATTAGCTACCACAACATGATAGATACATTAATCAGCAGAAACACTTCCCAACAATCTACCTACCCGTCCTACAATCCTAGCATTTTCTTCTAGGGTGCATTTGAACTAGCAGACCCTTTACATCATTTATTTTTACAACAGAAAATAAACATATTCTAAATCTACCCTTATTTATCCATGGGACCAGATTAGATTGTTGGTCCCACATGTTTTCTCTACCTAATCTAATATCTACTAGGATTAAACTGTCCAACAGATTTCTTCTCTATATTCTACAACAGAAATTTAAAAACAACCAAACTAGGATTAGTCAGTCTAGTATGCTGTAGATCCAAGGCATAAAGACAGTTGCACATGGACAGAAAATTGCTGAAAACTGGAACAAAACTTGAAGGCGTTGAAATATGAAGTTTGAAGTATCCTTCTTTCTTTGTGTGACTCAAGTTTTAAGCATATTAGAGTCACTCCTTTTTCTTCATTTTAGATCTAGTTTTGGGCATATTAGAGATGATTATTCTTTTTTCTTTGGTGGTCCAGATTTTGATCATTTTAGGACCAACTACTTTTCTTCTTTTGGCTCAAATTTTGATCATATTAGAGCCAATCCTTTGCACTTCCGAGATTCATGTTTTGAGCATGTCTTAACCTCTCTTTTTTCTCTATTTTTTGAGACATTTTTCTCTTTTTCCTCAAAACAAAAACTGCCATGGTATGTACAATGGAAATGAAAACTGGAAATTGAAAATTAGGAGAAGTAGTGTTTGAGCATCCTGCCATTTACAGGACCCCCAAATAGCTCGGTACCATCTAATTCCTATAGGAAGAATGCATTTGGACCCACAGTGGCTTGGATGATGTATGGACCTTGCCACAAGCTGTCAAACTTGTCGTGTTTTCCTTTGTCATCTCTTCTTGAGTCCCACTTCAGAACTTTATCTCCAATTTTGAAATCAGAAGCTTTGGTTCTCTTGTCAAATAGCTTTTTTATGTTTTCCTGAACTCTGATAGCTCTGTTATATACCTCTTCTCTTGTTTGCTGGAGGTGAATGGTTTGATTTATCCTTCTTATCATGGCATCTTCTTATGTCTGGATCTCTTGGACCAGTTTGATTACTGGTATCCCAAGGCTGGTAGGGAAAACTGCTTCTGTACCATAGACAAGCTGAAAAGGTGACATGCCAATGGATTTCTTTGTTGTGAGCCTGTCAGCCCACAGGGCATGTACTAGCTTGTTATTCCATGACTTTTTGTTCTCCTCCAGCAGCGTTTTGATGATGGCCACTAGGCTCTTGTTTGATGATTCAGCCAAGCCATTACCTTGAGGGTAATAGGTAGTTGAATGACCAAGTGTTATTTGGTACTTGTGACAAAAATCCACCATTTTCTTGGATCCAAAAGCAGCAGCATTATCGGTGATAATTTTCCTTGGACAGCCAAACCAAGAGAGGATATGACCTTCTAGGAACCTAATGATGACTGAATATGTGGCATTCCTAGTTGGTATGGCCTCTATCCACTTAGTGAAGTAATCTGTGGTTGTTAGGATCCATTTGTGTTGTGCAGAAGAAGCTAGGTGAATCTCTCCTATGAAATCTAGACCCGATTGCATAAAAGGACCTTCAACAATGATGGTTTGTAAAGGGAGGGGGAGGAGCTTTCTCTTGCCTTCGAAGATCTGGAATTTATGGCAGGCAGTTATCATCTTATGAACATCATTGAAGAGTGTGGGCCAATACTAACCAGCCCTGAGTATTTTATTTGCTGTGGCTTTCCAACTCAGGTGGCCTCCACACTTTCCAGCATAGAATTCTTGTTTGACTCCTTCAGCTTCAGCTTCAGGCAAACACTTAAGCAATAGGCCATTTGGATTTTTCCAATATAAGTTTTCATTCAGAATGAATTAATTTCTGGCTTTTAGTTTTATGAATCTGGCCTTAATTTTTGACAGTTTTGGTGGAGCGTTCAGCTTGGTGAGAACGTAAAGGATATCTGAATACCATGGAAAGTTCTGAAGTTTCTCTCTATAGTGGGATCAGGTAGTCCTTCCTTCTCATCCAAGGCATTTACCATGTTAATTTCAAGGGCTTGTATATTTTATTCAGCCATTAATTTAGCTAGGACCTGCCCTTTAATCAGTTTAGTTGGTTTAATCTCAAGGTCGTATTCTAGAATCACAACAATCCATTTGCCCCTTTTCCCATCAGGATCTTGGGACAATATATCTTTGACAACTATGTTAGGCACATAAGCAATGGTATGAGAATGCAGTATGTACACCCTGAAGTCCTTTAAGGCCTTGACTAAAGCATAGGCCTGTTTTTCCATTATGTTGTATTTCAAGGGTGCGTCTCTCAGTGCTTTGCTGAAAAAGGCAATTGGCTATTCCATTCCCTCTATGTTTTTCTGCAGCAGAACTACAACTATTGTATGCTCAGAGGCGAATGAAAAGATCAGGAAATATTTTGAGAAATCAGGGCTAATCAGCACAGGAGCTTGGGTGAGTGCAAGTTTTACCGATTAAAAAGATTGTTTAGCTCCAACATTCCATTTCACTCCCACACCTTTCTTCAGCATGTTGGTCATATTCCTAAGGTGTTCAGCTAGGTTGGGAATAAACCTCCTGAGGAAGTTAATTTTGCCAATGAAGGACTACAATTCTTTGATGTTTCTTGGGTGTGTGATTTGTAGTATTCCCTCAACTCTTTGTGGGTCTATCCTAATTCCTTTTTCAGATATAATGTGGCTGAGAATCTTTCCTTCTTGCAACCCAAATACAGTCTTTTTAGGATTTAGTGACAGACCAAACCTTCTACACTTTTCAAACACTTTCCTCAGATGTTCTAGGTGTTCTTCCTCAGTCTTAGAGTAAACTATGATGTCATCCAAATAGATCACAATAAAGTGTCCTATTTCATCTGAAAAAGCTATATCCATTTCTCTCTAGAAGGTGGCTCCAGCATTCATCAGTCCAAAGGGAATTTTAACATACATAAATGTGCCCCAGGGAATGGTAAAAGATGTTTTGAGTTGATCTGCTAGGAGTACTAACACTTGGTTGTATCCTGAAAAACCATCCAAAAGAGAAATCATGTTTGAGCCTACCACCTGCTGTAGAATGTGTTCCATTTTTTGCAGAGAGTAGTTATCTTTGAGTGAGGCTCTATTGAGATTTTTGAAGTCTATACACAGTCTGATTTCCCCCGTTTTCTTTCTCACGACCACTAAGTTTGATACCCAATCAGAGAACCTAATAGTAACTATTACGCCTGCATCATATATCTTTTTAATCTATTTTTCAACTGTAGGCAATTGTTTTGGGTTTATCCTACGAAGTTTCTGCCTGAAAGGTTTCTGATTTTCTTTCAGCGGTATTTTGTGCTCTATGATGTTTGTGCCATAGGCCCTTAAATCCTCATAACTCCAAGAAAACACATCAATTAATTCCTTGAATAAGTCAATGTATTTCTCCTTTATGCTTGCAGGAAGGGATTTAGCCAGTTTAATCATTTTGGGTCTATCTTTAGTGCCTCTGTTGCATTCTTCCACATCAGCATATGAGTGCTCTATCGTGGGTTTTTTCGCTACATCGTCAAAGTCAAAAAGATCTTCTAAAGGTGCCAGACCTCGAGGTATGTTCTTATCTTTGGCCTATAGCACCTCGACTTCTTCAATTTCTGTGTTTTTACATTTTGTGGTTGAATTTCCAGTTTCTTCATTTAAAGCATTTATTTATATGTTTTCGGGCAGTTTTTCCTCGTCTGAGGGTTCCTCACTCAGGTAGCTATCATCAGATTTTGAGTCTGAATCAGAAAGCTCAAACTCGTTCCTACCTATTAAGAAATCTTCAATCTGTTTGTCGCCCTCAAACACTTGCCAGTATTTTTCGTTATTTGGCAGTGTTGGTCTGAATTTGGTCTATATTATGAATTGCTGGTCATTTGGAGTCTTAGGGTATGAACTATCCAGGCACGCTAATCCGTTTGCAATGACGTTTTGACTCCTGGGGACAAACACTAATTTGTATTTGACAAAGGTTTTCAATATGTCCGCAGCATTGTTCCTATATGCTCTCAACCTAGGGTGCTTTGCCGCGTACTCACCATTCATCTGTTTTATTACCAATTCAGAGTCTCCCTGCACTACTATCCTACAGGCCCCTAATTTCTTCAACAGACCTAAACCCAGGATTAAAGCCTCGTACTCTGCAATATTATTTGTTCATTTGAAACGCAGATTGCAGGCATGGCTCTCTACATAGTCATTCGATGTGTTGTGCAGCCACACCCCGGCTCCAACAGTTCTTCTTGTGTAGGACCCATCGAAACACATCCCCCACAGGGTTCATTCTCGGTTCTGTTATCATTTCTTTCCCTATAGCTGGGTTCGCCATTATGTTGTGTTATAGGGTCTGCACTAAGCTGTGGGTTGTTTGTTTCTTTGTGTGATGTATGATTTTGTGAGGGATGACCAGTTAACTGATTACCTTCTGTTTTGTGTTCATTCTGAATTTTTGTTTCAGTGCGCTGTCCAGAGTTTTCATTTTCGATTTCTTCCACAATGGCCATTATGTTCAAGTCTAGGTCCTCAACTTCTCTGTTTGTATATTTGTTTTTAGATTCTGGTTCCTCCAAGGGTTCATCATTGCATAGGATAAAGGAGTCCAGATCTGTCTGTACAGATTATAGAGGAGAGTTTTCAGGTTTTTCTGGGCTACTAACCAGGAATTTCATTTGTGCCTCTCTATACAGTCTTCTAAGTTGGCCAAAAACAGGGATTGTGGCGTATGCCCCATCCATCTGCATGGTACCCTGCAGCTTGGCTCCCCATGATCTAGATAGTAACATGCCATACTTGGGTGGCACATCAGCCACCACAACGTCCATGACCATACATTTAGCATGAATCTAAGTAAGGCTCACACACAGGTCTTTAATTAAGCCAAGGAATTTTACCCTACTAGAGTCGAATGAATATAAATATTTATAAGGACGGGTTATCTCTAGGCCTAGCCTTTCCATGACTACCTTAGGCATTAGGTTGTGAGAAGCTCTATAATCATGCATTGGATTATGAAGAATTTTGTCATGAATGTTGAGACTGATATAAAAAGGTGGAACTAATCCCTCTTGAAACTTCCCTTCTATTTTGGACAAAAAAGAAGGGTTGGTTGATCATCACTCAGATTTACAGTGTCACTATTTTCACCTAGGTTCAAAGCTTTCAAAATTTGGCCTTTATATACGTCTTGATTGGCTAGCTCAGAAAGTGGTACAGAGATCTTCATCTTTGAAATCTCACTTTCCAAATTGAAAGTGGACTGACTCCTGGAAGTGTTCAACTCTATTTTATTTGCTACTACCTTAGTGGCTGAATCAGTTTGCGAATTCTCACTATGTACAGGGTTAGGGACTATTTTATCAGGGGCACTAACTACAGTGCTAGTGCTGCTAGATGTCTGACTTTGTTTGTCAGTTTTTTGGTTGTCTTTTTCTTTGTTTTTCCCATAACTTTCAGCTGATGGTTTGCTACATTCAGCAGTTGCTTTAGAAGACTTCTCAGGCCTTTTCTTGATGGTAATCTCATGAGCTTTGGTTTTTGAAGTGTCTTGGTTCTTTTTGCTCCTAAGTTCATATTGTTCCCTGACCTGCATGATAGCATTTTCAAACCCAAGTCTGTAATCTTCAGATTCTAATCTTTCCTCATCCCAATATGAAGGTGAGGGCTGATCTTCCTATGAGTAACAGTTATGGATTGATTCTTCTGTTTCGAACATGTTTATTGTATTCCCTTCTATGATTCCCTCATATTCATCTAGGAATTTTTCTTGAAATGGGGGGATAATTTTCTGGTCTGACTCTCTTTGTCTGTTGGGAGTGTTATTGTTTCTTCTAAAGTTCTGGTTCTAGTTTTGGTTCTGGTTTTTGTTCTGATTTCTAACCGTAACAACCATCTTTTCCATCATTTGATGTAGCTTTTCCATGTTTTTGGATATGCGGTCATAATTGGGATCAGATGTGGAAGCTACATTGTCATCTCTATATGTTACCCTCTTCTCATCTCTCAATTTTGCCCCTTTCTCAATTAAGTTGGATTCTATATTCACTGCTCCTTTCTGCATGTCTTCCAATGTGTTGTACTCTTTATCCCTAAGATGATAGGCCATGTCAGCATCAAAGCCTTCAGGGTATTTTGCTAGGGCCATACCTTGGGGAGGTTTCATATGCGGAGGGAGATCATTGTAAATGCTATTAAATCTCGTTGACTAATCATGGACGCTCTCTCATACGTTTCTCTTAAGGCTCATATACTCTGCTAGGATTTGGCGAGGGTTAGCCCTAAATTCCCATTTGTTGATGAAAGTCTGATATAAGGCAGGAAGGTCTTGGATGCTATTTGGAGGTAGGCTTTTAAACCATTTCTTCACATCACCCCCTAAGCTTTGGGAAAATATTCTCATTTTGACTGCATCATCATCTATTTCCATGTAGTCAAAAGAATCCTCCATTTTATCTACATGTTGTTGGGCTGTGATGGACTCTTTGGCAGTGAAATGTGGTATTTTTGATTGATAATCATTTGGTAGGGGCACTAGAGGCTGGGGTAACATCAAAGGTGCATACCAGGCTACCATGATGATATTCTGATGAGGTAAATGGTTAACTTGAGCAGCTGGTATATGGATGATAGGGATACTAGGACCAGCAGAGGTTAGTTGAATTGATTTAGGGTGGGAGAGCCCCAAGTTTTGAATGAAATGAATGTCTGGAGGTGTAGATGGAGGGGTATCCTGGTCCCTAATGTGTTTACCACCTTGAGGTGGCAAATCAAGAAGCTCAAAGTCTAGCTGATCTAGATCACTAAATGACCTAGTTCTTGGTAATCTATTAGGTAAGTCTAGGTCTATGCGAAAGTGTGATAGAGCTGTAATATCTTCTGGTGTGGAGTTAGCTCTATGGATATGATTGGAGATATTTGATCTTCTAGGTGTGGGTGAGTTCTTGAGGATGCTCTCAGGATTATCAACTATTTCAGGTGGGTTTGGGTTGGGATAAGCTCTTGTATAGATGGTCTTGAATCCAGAATGTTGCTTTCCAACAAAGGAGCTTAACCCTACTATTACTTCTATTGTGGTTGATGTTGTTATGGAGGCTGGCCTCCCAGTGGAGTCTTATGTGAAACCAAGACAATCAGCAGGCCTACTGATCACCAGTGGAGTCTTGGATCTCTTAGGAACTATGGAGTCACCAGGTGGAAAGTTTAGGGTGTTCTAATGGGGAACATTGTCCACCACAGTGCTCATGAAATATCCCTTTTCAAGGATATCCCGAAAACACAGCAAACTCTAACCAGAGATTGACTGGGAGGGCATTTACCAGATATGTCACCTCCAAAGAGTGTGAGATCTGGAGGCTACCTGGCCCTTTCCAGACTCTGTCTAAGAGTATGGGGTAAAACACAACAAGGGGTAAGTGGAGTGTAAGTGTGAGTGTTTCACTACCAACCTGACCAGAGATTCTAGGCTTTCTGAGGTTCTTGAGATGTAGTAGGATGGAAAATACTCAGAAACTCCCCAGCGGAGTCGCCACTATGTTGGGGTTCCCATGTTTTGGCCAGGTTGGCAAGACCAAAAGATGAGACAACATCAGAACCGCTTTCAGACCTTAGGATCTAGCCCTCCTAGGTCCAGAGGGATCTCTCTATGATTGTCAAAGATATATGTATTTAAAGTTCTATGTTTGAGATGTTAGGCTAGTTATAGGCACAAGGTTTGTTTGTTTGATTGTTTATGTTTGGTTGTTGGGAATCAGGAAGGAAGGGTCCAATTTTAGACAAGTATGTGCAAAGAGGATTTTAGGCAAAGGTAGATAACTCAAAGAACATCAAGGCCATTGGGCAATGGAGTCAGGAAATGGTTTACTTGTTTTTCAATGTGCGAGCTTTCAGTTGGGCTAGTCATCTAAAGCATTTGGATCTTAAAGATGATAGTTGGAATGGAACAATAAGGAGAGAAGGTGAAAGAATGAGGGCAAACCACTTTCTGTCTATAGATCAGTTCAGAGGTCATTTAACTCCAGACCTGCATGAACATACTCATAGGAAAACTCTCAAAGGACCGCGAAGGACCAACTTAAGGGAACTTGGAAAAGCTTAATTAACTGAAAAGGATCCTAGTGAGGCAGAGGCAAAGTTCTGGACTCCCAGTGTTCCCAATTCATTCAATTAAATCTGAACAAGGACATCTGAAGATAGATTTAATTAATTCATACATCAGCTAGCAATATATCAGATCACTACACTGGTTAAATCAATTGAAATCAATCCTTAGATAACACATTTAGTAGAAAACATAAAGGCACGGATAGCAGAAACATAGGGTGCCTAACAAGGGCAAATCCTATGCCATATTTCTGATGCAAGCCAGAAGAAATGAAATGCAATGAAATAAAACACCGAGATAGGAAAACATCACCACAGCTTTAGATCAGGATCCAAAGAAATGTGCTTGTCATATTAAAAACAACACCAGTCATGTACAACATTGCCCACAGCTTGAACATTTAGCCTGAAAACATCATTCCTCAACCTATCTTACAACTCTACAGAAACTATATCTCACAGAAACAGCTTACAGTTCTCTGATATCTCATCAACAACCTTTACAATAATTTCTTCTTGAGTTTTATAGCAGAAGATGAGCTGAGGAGGTAGCTAGAAAAATAAATGCAGCCTTAACACTCAGAAGAGGAAGGGGGCCGAAGCTCGTTCTGTTTTAAACTCTGAGCATTAATCTCTGGCACTCTTGGAGGAAAGTATGGTCTTCGTCAGGCTTCATTAACTCCAGGTATGTCACTAATGCATTCTGATTTGCTGTACTCAGTAGTACCCTTGGTGGATAAACAAAATGGAAAATAAGAACTAATTGGTCTGCCATACTTGTGAAGCAAATGCTTTGATAGCTCGGCACTGTACTTCAGGGTGGAACTTTCTTCAAGGAGCATGGTATAGACTAAAAACAATATGGGCAACCCGTCCTTTCCTGATAAAACATTCTGCTGGTGTACAAACCTTGATATACATGAATTCTTGTATGTTGTACGCTCCGTTTGATTCATGACATCGCTGATCTGGTGCTTTGCCTTTAAATACCTGTATTAAGGCTCAAAGCTCTTCGTTGAACTGGTTTATCACTAGCTGGTATTTCTCTACCACTTCATAAATGTCTTGATCCGTGAAATATGGGCTTTAATGGCATCAGATAGGTTTCTTGCGGAGATTGAACTGTCCTTGGATAATATTTATGCCGCCGCTACCTTTCCGAGTATTTCCATTGTAGTACCAGCTTCCAAATTTGAGCTTCCCTGCGCACAAGCCATCACAATAGTACCATTGAACCATGGCAGTTTCACGCCTTTCTGAAACCCTAAAAATTGCAAAAAAAAGTTAAGAAAACAATGAATGGGGTGGTGGATGCGGTGCAGATGATGAAAATGATCGCGCGGCTGGTGAAATGGCGGAACAATGCAGAGGAATGGTGGAGGGAAGCCTTAGTGAAGGTTGGCAGAGCACGGAGGAAATTTAAATGAAAAACCTTAACAAACGTGACTTTTGAATAAAAATATGAAATGGGATGGGCAGATGTACGGTGGATGTACGTGGGGGTGACGTGGCGGGATCGGGCGATGGCGAAAAAGTTAACAGCGGGGAAACAAATCTGGACCATCGATCGACGGTTGAAAATGCAGCGGAGGGCGAAAAATGGTGGGTCAGGAGTATGGTGACCTTGGATTAAACCTCGCGCAACTCTGTGGATTGACAACTGTCGAATGAGTCGCTCGATATCTAATTGCATACAACAATATTGCTCTGCATCCACGATCGAAAGATAACGTGTGATGAGCGGGTGGTTCTTAAACAGTGTCAGAGCCACATGTCGGATGTTGTATGGAATCGCTCCGCAATCAGAAAATACCGCCCATCGCCCAATGGCAGTGCGATAGAAACTGGGCGGTTTTGGCACAGTGCGCGGGCGCGGGGTCCACAGGCGGATGAGGTATGGGCCATTGGATTTGCGAGTAAATTGATGGCGATGGCGCGATCGAGACGGTGAACGGTTCAAACAGTGGATGCTGAGGGAGGCTACAATCTCCGTCCGATCTGTACATATTGACGGTTATAAATATTCCTGATATCTATATGTGATAAGCGCTTTATGCTTCGGCACTGGGTCTTGGCGCCAGGCCATGTGGAGGGAAAAGGTGCAGGGGGCTTGGCCGAAAGGGGCTAGGCCTAATTATATGTGAAATGTGGGTTTTTTAACCCTTTTTAATGCAGCTTAAGGCCTATATAAGGTAATGGTAGAGGTAATGAGGGCTTTTTTAAACCAAACAAGGGTGTGGGTATGGTTTGAAGGGGATTTTGGTAGGATTAGAGGGTTAATAAGGGAAATTTTGACAAAGGGGAACAAAGGGATGCAATGGAGAAATCTGCAGGGGTACAAGAGGCGAATGGAAGCCTTTTGGAGCAGAATTTTTCAATCAGAGAGGCTCATTGACTTAGGAACAACAGAGGGGATTTATCAAAGGGTAGAGGGTGTCAAAAGACTTGAAGGATGATGTGTCTCTAGCAGAGATGCATTCCTTGAAGGCTCACAAAACAAATTAGCCCCATGTTTGCTTAACAAAAATTCATAGGGGCTAACACCTACTATTGAAGACTGAACGCTTATAATTCAATGTTCAAAAGGATAGAGACACAGATGAGGACCATAAGAATGATCAAGAAGACTTAATGAAGAATAAATCACATAAACAAGTTATATCAGTGCTTTCATAATAGCAGAATGTTCTTTTTCCTAAGAAGGAAAAATTCCTACAGCATTCTCCATGCCTCATCGAACCCAAAACAGTTATTATTCTGATATAAAGCTCTTAGAACTGTCAATGCATTGGTTATGAAATATGGAAGACCTGAAAGACCTTCTATCACCTTACTTGTCACAAAAGATAAAACAAAGTACTACAGTCAGAGAGTACTACAAGAGACATACCTGAAGATATTGTCAACCTGACAAAGACTTCTAAACTAGCCTAAAGGGTACCAACAAGTTAATGCAAAGCCATTATGCAGAGTGGGAATTCTAATTCTTCCTCCCCTCTGTCTTAATGAATCTTTTAAGTTCATATCTACTACTCCACCTCCTCATTCACCTATAAGTATTCATTGAAGATTCATTGTAAATGGTTGGGATTTTATTGATTGTTAGAACTGTTATTGAGGGGAAGTAGCTCAGTATTTTATATTATAGTAGGCTTTGAAGAGAAGTTTGGACTGTAAAAAGCCACTAGACTCAAAGTATGTCACTGGTTTTTCATATCAATTGAACAAGAAGATTCACAGGATCGTGGTCTATATTATTGGTGATGTTTCCTTACTGTAATGATCTCCTTTCATGTTTTTCATACTATCCATTATTCTCTGATAAAGAACAGCAAGCATAGATTAGGAAATATTGTTGGAAGTACCCTAAATTTCACTGTCAAATCTTTATATTTATGTTTTCCTCTAATTGTGTAATCTAAGAACGAATTCAGTATAATTTAACCAGTGTAGAAGTTGGTATTGTCCATGCTTACTGATGTACGAATTTAGAGTTTGTTTCTTAGATGTTCTTGTTTGGTTTCAGTTGAAAGAATTGGGAAACTGGGGATTTAGAGTTAGCCCTGTCCACTAGGTTCCTTTTCCAACAGTTAGCCTTTCTAAGATCCCTTTGAGTTAGTGTCAAAAGCAGTGAAGGTTAAAAGTCTTTCTCTAATCTTAGGCCTTGCTCTGTGTTTAATATTAAATGTTTTCTGCTATCTAAAAGTAGTTATGAGGACTGCTAGATTGTCTTCCTTAAGATTATGTTGAAAGCAGGCTAAGTTAAAAGTCTTTACCTAATATTAAGCTACCCTTTGTGTCTATTGAGAGTTTCCTTTGAAGTATGTCAAAAGCAGGATAGGTTCAAAGTCCTTACCTAATCTTAGGCTGCACTTTGGTCTCTTTCTTTCACCCATTCTTAATGTTTCATTCCACCATCTCTCTAAAAAGATCCTTTGGTATAGATGACTTTCCCTATGGAAACCCTTGGATATTTTTTATGCAAGTAAACCCTTTTATGACTCCATAGCCCAATGGATTGGCACTTCTCTTGACCCATATTCCCATGCTGAAACATCCTGCTACTTTGTTCCTTTTTCACTTCCATAACCTTCTCAGTTAATGATCTCCAACCAAACAAACAAATCAAAAACCTTCGTTCTTCATAACTAGCCTAATACCCTCAAATTGAGCCTTAAAGATATATTATTCTTTACATTTATATAGAGATCCCTCTCTGGATCCAGGAGGGCTAGATCCTAGGATCCCAAAGTGGTTTGATGTTTTCTTGTCATTTTCTCTTGTCAATCTGGCCAATTCATAAGAACCACAACAATGCCAAGATTCAAGATCTGGCCAATGTGATGGATTCCCAAGATAACCCAGAAAGGATTTTCCAGATCTGCAACTTTGGAAAGATCACCTTCCTAGGGTTTGATCCTTGATCTGCTGGGAAATATGGATCTGAAGCTAGATCTAAAAAATATATTTCTGAAATGTGTTATTAGATTAGATATAAGCTTGAAGGGATGATCCCTTCTTCAGATCTATGAGCTAGAAGATCTAGATCTAGCTTCTCAATCCTCCAATGATGATTGTAGCTGCTGCAACACAATTGCCTCTAAAAACTGCGCTGTGAGGGAAAGAGAGGCCTTTTTGCCATTGCAAAATGCTGCAATAAGCTCCAGTATGATGGAAACACTAATGGAAATGTGAGGGAATGATCCCTCATAGAATTGCTAGCTGAAATACTAGCAACTTCCTTCCTCCCTTTAGATCTGCAAGATAGACAACGTAGTTCCTGAAGGAAGTACTACTACTGGGAGGTCATAACTTTTGGCCTGATGCCAGATCTACAATGAAGCTCTAGGAAGCTGATATTTAAGCCCAAGGTGATAGGAATAAACCCTCACTAGTTCTCTAGCTGAAGTACTGAAGACAACTTCCTCCTTCCAAACTGATCTTTAGAAATCTGCAATTTCTGAATATGAGTGTTCTGCAGAAAGTAGGAAAAGAGATGTGGCACTTAAAGCCTGATGTAGAATGAAGTACAAAACCCTTTCTAGAGATACTCTACGAAAAAGGTGGGATTCCCAACTAGGAACACCCTGTGCTAAATAGCACCTGCAATCTCTGCTAAACAGCCCAAGAAAGTAGTGGAAATGTCACATGACAATTCCATATCTGAAAAGATATTTACATCAAGAATAATCAGCATGCCCTCATCCTTGCCTTCATCTTATTTATATAACATTTGAGGCTTCCCAATCCTTGGCCCTCATCTAGACTGCGCTGTCACATGTGGACAAGATCCTCCAAGTTGGACTGCGATGTTTGACCAAATCAACCATCATGTCTAGGTGCAATGTACACCTTCCATCAAGTGTGCCTTGTTTGCACAACGTCCTCCATCACTTATCATGAGTGTCCCATGATCTTTGACATCTTCAAGATCTTAGTTGACTGAATCATCTCTGTTTGATCCCTTCAAGATCTTATTTGACTGTGTCAACCTCCATGATCTACCTCATTAACGAGACAGATTCTCCAATTTCATTCACATTAGTAGTTTCTCAACTACCTTGTTATGTAGATCTAGTCTTAATTAATCCACATTCACACATAAAAAGTGGATATTTATTCATATTGAGGATTGTGGGTCCCTCCACCCTTCTATTTACTTAATTCATTAAGAAAATCAAAGACTCTAATATTCCAAATATGATGTGAAAAATTGGGAATATTACAGTTCCCCTCGGCAAAATGTTGCTTGTCCTCAAGAAACTCCAAAATTAGATGCAAATCCATCTATTCCCCTCCAAATGGCATCCACATAAGGAAGTATTCCTCCATTTGCTGCAATGTGTTATGCATGTTTGATTCCAAAGTTGTCTTTCAAAAACATATAGAATGACTTCTAACTGTATGGTTAGATGCCCTCCTTCTATCATGAAGTACCAAGTGACAACCATATGATGTACAACATCATCATCAATACATGAGATACATAAAATAAAGTAGCTCTTTCCATAAAGGAAAAGCTCCATCATACAATACATCTCTCCATCCCATGTTTCATGAATTTGGTCGAGCATTATTATGCTCTCATTCTTAGCCATGTTGGCCTTGTTGGATCCAAGCATCATTCCAATGTTTTGCAAAAGAAGAAGGAAAGGAGCTATATGGGTAGACAAGGATGTAAAACCTTATTCTCCTAAGAGTAACCACCAGAGTAAGGCCCTTTTTTTCCATTGTCCATCTCCTCCATGTAAGATGGACAAGCCAAACTCCCCCAAAAGAAACCAAAGCAACAAGAGATCTTGCTTCTTTCTCTCCTCCTTATGCGCATCATGAAGAAAAAACATACTAATGGACATATGGAATGTCACATCAGCCCAATACAAAGAAACATCATTAATGCACATCATGAGAGCCTCATGGCAAGATTTACCCAAGACAAAACACATAGACATCAGAGATCTCATGTGGCGGCCAATCTCTCTCAAGTGAAACAAAATTGAACATGCCTTCTTTTGCTGCATACTATCATTGATACACAACGCATGAATCAAAAAAATCATGAGCTATTGGGTGGTAACCATACTCACCCAAGAGCAGCCAATGCATCCATGCCTCCTTCTTCATTTCAGAAGTGTTCCTCAAGGCATGGATCAAAGAAATAGGAGCCTTTGGGCAGTGACAAGAACCTCCCAAGGGCAACCAACATAACCAAGCTTGTTGGCCCATGTAAATCTGCAAGTGGTCATGCAACCCCTTCCTTATCTTCCCCATCCACTAATCCAAATATGGAAGATGAGTGATGTGCTAAATAATCATGGCATCCTCCCTTTGTAGAATACCATCTTCCCCAAACTGATGAAGAACTTTGCACTCCATGAAATTTTGAAGTGCGCCTTCAATGAGATCTCTAAATGAGACCTTCTTCTCATCCATGGCCTTCCAAAACCAATGAGGTTTTGGATCTTCTGTAGGTATAAGTTTCTCTTTGAGCTGTGAGATGCTCATTCAGAAAGTGTCATCGAGAAAGGAGAAAAGGTTTCTCATAACTAGATGTCTACCACTCATCAGCTTGTCTTCCATTGCTTCATGAGTGAAGCTACCTTCATAATGCTCCAATAATAATAGGGCCGCATCATTATCACTACTTCTAAGTGACAGCATTGTAGATCTTCAAGGTAATACATAAGTTGTCTCAAAGAAAGGTACAATACTGATCTCACAACCAGTCATTGTACAAAGTATTATGCTCATCCCTTCTTCTGAAACTATACACTTCAACTCAAGAGGTTGGATGTAGCTCATCCATGACAAACTGGGATAACATTTCATCTCCTCCTTGATTAGATCAAGGGTCCTCTATGTTGTGATATGTTGCTGCTTCAAATCAGCACTATGTTCTAACCCTTGGTTATGCATTGGCCCTGATGGCATGTCCCCACAAGTTTCAATAATATCTACTGAAACAATAGGTGATGAATGTGTATGCATACCTTGGATCAACTGATATGAGGGAAACTCTTGATAGAACACAAGAGTTCCTCCAACTGGAACAACAGTGCCTCCAACTACTCGTAAGAGCGATGGATGCTCTTCTCCAAGTGTACCAACGTTGGAATTATCCTCCTCCTCCTCATGCCTCTCCTAAATCATGCATGGGACTCTTTGTGTCAAGAGCCCAAGGCCATCTTGCAAAGTTGCAAAAGTCTCTTCTCTGGATTCAAGTACTTCTACAGCTGGTGGTGAATGTAGTGACTTCTTGTCCAGAGTGACAATATTGACAGCCCTCTCCTTAGGAAATGTCTCTTTTTGGCACATCTTTGTCTTCTTCACATCAAACTTCTTTCTCAACTTATGAAAGAAATTTGAATATTGAGTCACCTTTGCATGCTTCATGTGACAAAACCACCAATCATTGGCTTCATCTAAAAGATGAATTGCTACAATTTGAACAGCCTCTTCTTCAGCTATAGGATGTAGTCTGAAAAATGCATCTAACTCTCTCCTCCAAGCCTTAATAGTGCTTGAGGAAGATCCATCAAATGTATGCAAATAGAATCTATTATGCCTCTTTCTTCTATTGTTGCTATAGGATCCTCTTTCTTCTTTTATTTTGAAGAATTGTTGGAGAGTTGGCTTCTCCTTGAATGCTCTAGACTAGTCTTTGTACTCTTTGAGATATAGACTGAGAGTCTCATGAGTCTCAGGTTCATTCCTTCCTTCATTTCTACACCCTTCTCCTCCTTCAAAGAAAGTGGGCATAGTGGATCTATGAGTAGATCTAGGATTCTCCGGTTTTCTTCTTTGCTGATAGGAAGTGTTGGGGGCCTTCCTCATCACATATTCTTCTTGGATATTCTTTCTACCTTTACTCTTTCATTTGATAGACCTCCTTGGAGAGATCTTGCATAGATCTACAGAAATGAGTGGCAGAATTTTCTTCCTCCATGATAGATCTCATCTATCTACTTCTTCCTTAGATGCAAAAGATGATGTGTCCACAAGCCAAACCAAACATCATATTGTGATACCACTGTAATATCCCAAAAGGGAGAATGCAGTAATACTTCACACAATATAAGAACTTATAGCAAGATAAACAATAAATATTAAGACAAAATCAGAATTTACAGAGAAGCTGGGCCATTTTATTAGATTGGAGAATAATTAGTTACAAAATGTACAAAATGTGAGTAGATCTAGCCAAAACGTTGGTCTAGAATCACCCAGAAAGCATGCTACAATAGGTACAGCCTAACTAGAGAGGAACAAAAGCAAAAACTGCATTGTCCCTTCAGTAGAATATGAACATATAGTTGCAGGCTGAATAGGAAAATGCAGCTCTACTCAAAAATGAAGCTTAGATGATGCCAAGATTCAAGATCTGGCCAATGTGATGGATTCCCAAGGTAACCCAGAAAGGATTTTCCAAATCTGCAACTTTGGAAAAATCACCTCCCTAGGGTTTGATCCTTGATCTGCTGGGAAATATAGATCTGAAGCTAGATATAACAACTAGATGGCTGAAATGTGTTATTATATCAGATCTAAGCTTGAAGGGTTGATCCCTTCTTTAGATATATGAGCTAGAAGCTCTAGATATAGCTTCTCAATCCTCTAATGATGATTGCAGCTGCTGCAACACAACTACCTCTAAAAACTGCACTGTGAGGGAAAGAGAGGCCTTCTGCCTACTGAAAAAATGCTGCAATAAGCTCCAGGCTTTTGGAAACATTTATCTTAATGTGAGGGGATGATCCCTCTCAGGATTGCTAGCTGAAATACTAGCAACTTCCTTCCTCCCTTCAGATCTGCAAGATAGATAGCATAATTCCTGAAGGAAGTACTGTTGCTGGGAGGTCAATAAATTTTGGCTTGATTCCAGATCTGCAATGAAGCTCTGGGAAGCTTATATTTAAGCCCAAGGTGATAGGAATAAAACCTCACCGGTTCTCCAACTGAAGTACTGAAGACAACTTCCTCCTTCCAAAATGATCTTCAGAAATCTGCAATTTCTGAATATGAGTGTTCTGCAGAAAGTAGGAAAAGAGATGTGGCACTTAAAGCCTGATGTAGAATGAAGTACAAAACCCTTTCTAGAGATACTCTAAGAAAGAGGTGGGATTCCCGACCAGGAACACCCTGTGCTAAACAACACCTGCAATCTCTGCTAAACAACCCAAGAAAGCAGTGGAAATGTCACATGACAATTCGAGATCTGAAAAGTTCTTTACATCAAGAATAATCAGCATGCCCTCATCCTTGCCTTCATCTTCTTTATATAGCATTTGAGCCTTCCCAAGCCTTGGCCCTCATCTAGACTGCACTGTCACATGTGGATAAGATCCTCCAAGTTGGACTGTGTTGTTGACCAAATCAACCATTGTGTCTAGGTTCAATGTACACCTTCCATCAAGTGTGCCTTGTTTGCACAACATCCTCCATCACTTATCATGAGTGTCCCATGATATTTGACATCTTTAAGATCTTAGTTGACTGAATCATCTCTGTTTGATCCCTTCAAGATCTTAATTGACTGTGTCAACCTCCATGATCTATCTCATTAATGAGACAGGTTCTCCAATTTCATTCACATTAGTAGTTGCTAAACTACATTGTTATGTAGATCTAGGCTTAATTAATGCACATTCACACATACAAAGTGGATATTTATTCATATTGAGGATTTTTGGTCCCTCCACCCTTTTTTTTATTTAATTCATTAAGAAAATCAAGGACTCTAATATTCCAAATATGATGTTAAAATTTGGGAATATTACATTGAGCACTGATAGAACGAGTTCCTGCTGCTAGATCGATTTGAGCCATTGGCAGAAAGTGGAGAAAATTCGATGATTTGGAAATTTTATGCTTGCAGTGTTGATCTTCAGGATGACATGCATTCCTCGCCGAGGCACATATTTTTTAGGAAGGATTGTTCCACCCTCCTTCCCATACCTACATGACCCTAGAAGGCATCGCACCCTTTCAGAATAGTTTTATGTCACTCTATGCTCTGATCCGTCTTGGTATGGGCAGTCTCTTGTTTGTGCAAGGGCCATTACTAAAACATGTGGCTTACAAAAGCTTCTTCTTCTTTTTTAAGGAGCGCAACTAGCATCGTGTTGAATTCAACACACAATCACTCATACACATGTGGCCTTGCTTTCATTATACTCATTACATTTGCATTTTTCAAGCCTTTTGTTATTTCTCGCATCACCCTCGGTTCTATGGCATACTCTGACTCGACAAGGTATGGTTGGACCTCCATGCCATAGTTCAAGAAGATATGAACATCAACATACAGAAATTCGAATATTAATATACCAATCTAGGGTGTCAACATCTAATGTAATTTTATATTCGCAATATAATGGAGAGGTTACTAATTAAATAACATACTTTTAATCGCACATTTAGGCGGGCTTAATCAAATATGATTAAATTAAGCTCAACCTATGAAGCCTCGAGATTAGAGAGCGACCATTACCAACCCATCATGACTCGACTTGAATGCTAGGCATTCCTCCAATATTAACATACTAAATGCAATGTTCAACCTTTGAAGCTTACTCTTCTCATATAAACAAACCTAAGCTCGATAATATAATGCTCATGTTCATGTGTGTGATTGAAAATATTATTTCAAACCTGGTGGAGAGACAGTAGGCTATAATGTGCCAAAGTAAAAATTGAGAGAGCGAGGCTTTAACCTTTGATTCATGGCTATGATCGCGTAGGTGTTTTAACATATGAGGAGGACCACCAAATTACAAACCTCAAATTAACGGAGAGTGTGAGGCTGCATACACAATATGGGCGATGGGCGAACACTCAAGAAAATGTAGGCTAATGGCAAGATAACTCCCGACAACGACTGCCTGACTTAAGGTGACAAGCCAAGTGGGTGCGGCGTGCATTGTATGAGTGAGTACAGTACGGGGTTTGGTGGGAATAGGTCACGGAGGTGCCATTGACTAAAGGTTGGGTTAAATATTTAATGGCATGAGTGAGGAGGGCGGGACCCAAAATTCAGAATATACCCAAATTTTGGGTGGTGTTGTAGAGGCTACAACAATTGGCGAACCACTAGTAGAATCGAGCATCTCTGTCAATGCCCCCACAATATTCTGAGTCCAAATATTGATGCAAGGGAATTTAACAAGTTCTGTGGGTATCCTTTGTATTACTTTGACCTTTACAGATATGCCCAGTCCTTGTGCCTTAGCTAGGTCTCGTTAATCAGAACACGTCAAAGCGGAAGTTCACAGACGCCAGTAGTTTGTTGATGATGTAGAGAGAAAGGCAACAGGCTTATTATATTCAAAATTTTAAAATAAGTTTCTGGTTTTTCTCGGCTGCTAGCAGGCCTGTTCAATACCTTGGTGGAGTCACTTCAAGAAATCACAAACATTTCTCTACTGCCAGCGAGCCTGGTCAGTACCCTGACGGAGTCGTTGCGTTACCTCTCTGTGCAGGAAGCCTTTCTCAATCCTTTACCCTTATTAATTTTTTTTAATGTTCTTGTAGCACTTATTTGTATGTGCTCGTGGCACCTATTTGCATGGGCAAATGAGGGATCCCGACTTATTTTACGGGAAAGAGAGGTTGTTTCTTGTTTGAAAAAAACTAAAGGATATTTTGATTTGGGTTTTCCCTCATGCCAAGCCTTCACCCCATCTCCCACCCATAGGTGAACTATGAAAAACAAATCATTAAGATATTCAAGACTAAGGTGGGCACAAGACGCAGGTTGCAGATATAGGCCATTCAAACTCGTTAGGGTTCCCCACAAGCACTGGCTCGTATCTCCTTGGCTAATGAATTTAGACTCATAGGAATTATTGTGAGAACATGAATTTGATAACCTATTCTAAGAGAAGTTGCCTCTTGAGGTAACGATCGCCACCTCACAGAAACAATGGAGTTAGGGTTTCAGCAATCAGGGAAAAACAAGTAAGAAATATCATCAGGATTTCAATGCATGCAAAGAGGTAAAAGCAATCCATTTGGCTTTAAACCTGTGCAAAGGGGGAGTATGAAATATATTATGGGCACCGATGGTTTCAAGACCCCAGGTTCAATGAGGGCTCATGCAATGGTATGAAATGTACGAAAACTTTCATAGCTATCTCAACAACTAGTGCAAATGATGCAAGGAAGAAGGCATACAAAGCGATGCAACAGACAAGGCTTATGACGCAATGCAATGCCATGTGCGAGAAAGATCAACTAGATGTAGGTGAAGAAACAAGGCAAATGCAATGATTATTTGAATAGTATGCAACAATAAGCGAACCGGAAGAAAAATGAGTGCAACATAAGTGGACAATTATAATGCATAAACTACTGACTGTAGGAAAAGACAGCAAGCATAATTTTAAACCATAAAGCAAAACCTTAGCAAGTAAACCTAATTAACAACCTGACTAACGAAATTTTATTAACAGATCCTAGCTAGCCTAAACCTAAAACCCTAGTTTAACCAAAGAGGCGGTCGAGTTATGTGAAATCATCTTTCCAATGCAGCCACCGCATTAGTTCCCGCCCTGCAAGAACAACAATGTTCGCAATCAGATCCAGCATACAAAATTGTCCATCGACAACAAGACTTAGCTGAAAAGCAAGTGCGACAACCAGAAGGTCATGGCTACTTACCAGAACATGCCAGAATGGATGGTTCAATGTTAATTACACTTTCATCCTGATACATAGAAATACGTACCTTAAACCTAAAATCATTTATAAGTGACACACATCCATCCACGCACCATGCTAGGTCCGACAGAAGTGGGGTAGGACATCACCTATTTGCAGGTATATTCATCAAATAGAATCCGTAAAACCAGCCGGGAATCTCACCTTGATGTTGAGGATGATCAATTTGATGGAATGGAAAAAATAAGCATCCGCCAGGCAAATTTGAGGTGCTCATGAATCCAAGTGTGGGAACCCTAATTTTGAAAGCCCTATTTCAGAGTTGTCTCCGGGTTTTTTCGAGGATCCGAGGATCCAAAGCAACCTTCAGTGGAGGTTGAAATTCCTCACCGTCATGGAAAAACGCTGGACCTTTGAGCAATGGGATTCCAAACTTTTATGGTTTAGTGAGATCAACTGGCGAATGGATGTGATCATTAATCATGGTGATTGGACAAATGTCAGTGGGCTTATTATCAATTTGGAAAAATGTTTGGGCACTAACTAATTGACAATCCAATGTATCAAATTCTTTATATTTCCCAGGATGGAGTGAATTGATCGGAAGATTTTCAGGAAGTAGAGAGGTTTGCCAAACATCACACGCTTATGCCTGAGTGCAACTGGTACTGGTTGGGAAACAACCAAAAAGAGTAGAGACAATGGTCGATGTTATCCCTCCAGTGAATAAATTAGGGTATATTGGTTGTTGCATACCAACTGTTAGGGGATACAAATCTGTGCTCAGGGAAAGATCACTTGAATCGAAGGTTTTCCTAGATGAGCTGACATCCAACACAGTTATACCCAAAGGAGTGTGATACGTGGGAACCGTCATTTCAGAAACCCTAATCCAAGAAACCCCTAGTTTGGCTTGCTTCAGGAGTTTCATCATGATCGTAAGAACTTGAGGTAACAACCAGCAGAAGCTGAATTGCTTCAATTTCCTGATGGGTCCTTAAGTCATCACAAAGTGGATCATCAAAGTTTGGTGGCTTTGTATGGTCAACATATAGATATGAATGACAGTCCTCAGAGGCTTCAGTGAATATATTTTCAGATAAGTAACAGTCATTGGAGCCATCAATTTGATTAGGTTGGGCATCCGGTATATTAGACTCCTCTTTGGTTAACAATTGGGATTAATCAATAAAAGAAACCTCTTGAAGTTGCTGAGACAACCAGTCACTCTTTTGGTTGTTTAAATATTGTGAATGAAAAATATCAGACATAAAAGATTCATCAATTTTGTAATGTGATTGTGAAACACCACCCACGTGCTCATGATTGTTGCCAACACCAGTACAAGATGATTTCGAAAGACTTGAAGAAATTACTGGTGTGGCAGGCTCAAGAAATGAATTAGGGAATAATGGATGAAATGATTTCGATGTGGGGGCATCCACCATACAAGGACCTTCATCTCGCACATCAATTTCATCCAGAGAAGCCAATGATCCTACATGCCCATCATGGTCTAATGATTTTGAAGGGAAATCAACTTTAACTGGGCCAAGAATCAATTTATTATTAGTATGTGAATGAGATTTATGACTGTTCCCAGGTAAGCATTCAGTGGACTTGAGATAGGTTTCATTAACAGGGAGATATGTTAGGCCAATATGGTTTTCAAGCTCTGATTTGACAGGGTACGTGAAATATTCAGAGGTGGTACAACAAGTTTTATTTTCTTGCATACATCTATCATCACTCAGAACTTTTGCGACCACAACTCCATTACACGACAATTCAAGAGGATGAATAGTAATATTCTTCTGGGAGGCCTGAATGTGTTCTGGACTCAGGGAGATAGACAAGGAAACATTATGGACAAAGTCTGAACAGCTGACAACTTGAGGATCATCATAAAAAACACTGGGATCAGGCTTGGTTTCTGATTGAAATTGTTCTAGGGAAATGAAAACCACCTGTTGAAACCGTTCAATTAAATATGCCCAATCGACATCCCTTTTAGGGAACTCAAAAAAAATATGAACAAATCTGATAGAAAACTCCTCTAGAGATTCTTGAGGTTCCATTCTGATCTCATTTCACTTCATTAATACATTTTAAAAATCATACCTGTGAAAAGCTTGTTGTAATTCACCGGCGAGTTGCTCGAACGAATGGATGGAAGCTGTTGGCAATGTGTGGCACCATTGCTTAATGCGACCTTCGAGAGTGAGTGAGAAAATCAGACAAGCCACGTCCTCCTCGTCAATTTCATAACACTCACAAAACTCATAGAAATCCGAAAGGTGCTCGGTTATGGAAACTCCATTCTCACCATCGAATTTTAACTGGGATAAGTGATACCGAGGTTCATCGTGGATTAAGCACTAAGAAACATATAAATCCGATAAACATCTTGGGAGAATGATTTGGGGATGAGCCATTATAGATATTAGACTAACTGCAGGCTCTAAGGGCTCAACTTGTCATCTCACCCTCCCTCTAGCGCCAATTTTGTTGACGGGCAAAATTGTACTGTCGACAACAAGGGGTTCTCCCTAGTGAAAGGTCCCAATTAGACCTCACACCGTTTGGGATAGGAGCCTCATATGGTATGTGGGCCCAGCTACCGCCATAAGTGTTTTCACTCTTGGTTGTCGGATGAGAAGATGATGGAGGAGAGGCAAAGGTGAAACGACCAATTAGTGAAGCAAAATCAGCCCAAGATTGACGAACCATAAACAAAGATACAAGCAAGTCTAAGTAGAAAAATAAAAGGGGGGTATGCCGTGAATGGGATCGGTGAGCCAAAAAAACTAGTCAAACATACATGAAAGAAAACAAGCCAGAAGTTAAATACAAAGTAGTTCACAATAGATCACCGATGTGGCAAGGAAAAAATAATCACTAATTGGAGAGCAAACGTACATGCAACCACTGTGAATTATCTCATAATCAATTGCATGCATGAAATCATCTGTAAAACATAGTGAAATATTAGATAGCTAGTACTATCACCATAGACAAGCACGTGAATTAGTGCCGGAAAAGAGAATATATTATTAATGTTGTTGCAACGTCAAATACATGTTTACAACTCGTCAACACCCAATAGTGGTACAGGGGCTATTCATCTCAATGCATGATGCAAAAACCCTAGCCTCGCTACCTCTCTCTCTACTTGGTACCAACAGCTGAGTACCTTTAGCTCTCAAGCAATAATTCCTCTATCATACTGGCTTCAATTGCTGAGCTAAAATTCCCTTGTATCCTTTCCTGAAGTTGTACATATAGGATGAGATGACTCTCGAGTTGCCCTTGACTCTTGGTCTTCCCGACAGTTGGGCTGGCTTGCTACTTGGGCCATTTGTGACCTGCGACCTAGGGTGATATGTGACCTACAGCCTGTGACCTAGGGGTACTTATGACCTGTGACCTTGAGCAATCTGTGACTTGCGACCTTGAGCAATTTGCGACCTACGACCTGCGACCTCGAGTTTTGTCCCTCCTGCATTCTTCTTTTGATGATCTCTGGATTTCACAACAAGAGGCATTTTCCTTCATATCAATCATGTGCACATGACTGGGTACCTTTGAGCTTAAAGTGAGCTTCTTGGGAATTTTGTAAGGATCCACCTTCCTCGCCGGAGCAAACCCTAGCTTTTGCCATGCAAGTCACTAGCTTCTACATGTAGACAAGTAGCACGGGTCACATTTACTTAAAATAGGATTAATGTTGGAAACACAAGTAATTATCCAAAAGTGGCTTTAACAAATAGTAAATCTAGACCCCTGTGTGGTCTTGTCTTGTGCGCCGAAATGTTGCGTGTGCAGCTCGTAAACGGTATCATTAGTCCAAATCCTTCTCAGAAGATCTTCGAAGACAAACATTGATGCTCGTTATTTAGGTGCCTTCTTCAGTTTATGACTGCCTTCCACATTACATGATTTACCTTTGATGTTCATTCACGGGCATGCCTAAATCTGCCCGTACCTTCGAAGAATGCGATTCCCTTCTCTACCATCATATGTTTCCTTGTTACTCGTCAAGACTCCTTCTAGGAATTTATAAAAATTCATGGCCAGTATCAAGTTCAACCCAACACGGGAACCTCTACTTATCCCAAGAGATAGCCATTCCTTTACATGGTTCTCCCCACCATAATTCCTCTTTCCACTTTTATTTTCCTAAAATCTGGTGATGAAAACAAAGTCCACAACACCATCAATGGGCTGGCCTCTTTAACCATAAATGAATAAGGCATTATGTTGGGGCTCATGATGTGTATTTTGTCATGTATTTAGCGCATTGTAGCCAAACGTTCTTCCAAAACATTTTATGACGAACTGGAGGCCATTTTCCAATGTCATCCAACCAAAAGCATCTCCCTCAAAACAAGGTTTACATGCTCTTGCAATCATCCATTCTTTTAGGAACAAAGATAATAACAAATCCCTTCTTTGATCAACATTGATTTTGCATGAGGTCACAACCGTGGCATGGAGGTCACGTAGTTGGAGAGTCACACCAGGTGTAATTCTTTTGGGTGTGACCCTGCGACTTGGAGACTCAGGAGAGGTCGCAGATTCGCAATGACAGTTGAGTCACATTCCCTGAGTCCTAAGAAGAGTTGCGACTATGCAACCAAAGAGAGGTTGCGACTTGTGAAGGTCGCATGGTTGTCATTTAGAGGATTTTCATCTTCTGTTCACTTCCTCGAGGACCTGAAATACAACTTTGTGACTCATGTGGAGGTCACCTGGTCGCGTCCCAAACTAGTCGCATGATGGCAGTAGTTAAACATTCACCAACATTTCATTAGTGCGGTGAATAGTTACTCACCTTCTGTCACTGGAAAAAATGGCACCACTTTGACACGAGGCATTTTCGAATGGCATCTCTTAACATCCTATTCAGGGATATCAGCGACAAATGTGTAGTTTAACATCTTGAGTCCAATCGCACTTCCCGCTAATGGTCACATTTCTCAAGTTACTGTCACTGTATGTCATGGCTGTGACAAGAACGGCCAGACACTTTTCCCTACGGCCACAAACTCATGATCACTTTTTTCTCATCCAAGGTCTTCGTCATCATTCCTGTGATGGGAAAATCGTGACTTGCACCACCTGAATCCATAACCTGCACTTATTTTTTCAACGATGGGAAGAGTGATAAGAAATGAACTTGTCAATGTTCTTTCAGCATTGATGGAGCTCGAAAAGAGTTTTTGGTTTTCCTCTATCTGAGCACTGATAGAGCAAGTTCTTGCTACTAGATCGATTTGAGCCATCGGCATAAAGTAGAGTAGATTCGATGATTTGGCAATTTTATGCTTCCGGTGTTGATCTTCAGGATGACATGCATTCCTCACCGAGGCACATATTTTTTAGGAAGGATCGTTCCACCCTCCTTCCCAGACCTACATGACCCTGGACGGCATCGAACCCTTTCAGAATAGCTTTATATCACTCTACGCTCTGATCCGTCTTGGTATGGGCAGTCTCTTATTTGTGCAAGGGCCATTACTAAAACATGTGGCTTACAAAAGCTTTTTTTTTTTTTTTTGAGGAACGCAATTGGCATCGTGTTCAACTCAATGCACAATCTCTCATACACATGTGGCCTTTCTTTCATTATACTCATTACATTCACATTTTTCAAGCCTTTTGTTCTTCCTCACATCACCATCGGTTCTATGGCATACTCCGACTCCACAAGGTATGGTTGGACCTGCATGCCATATTTCAAGAAGATATGATCATCAACATACATAAATTCGAATATTGATATAAAAATCTAGGGTTTCAAAATCTAATGTCATTTATATTCGCAATATAACAGAGAGGTTACTAATTAAATAACATACTTTTAATCGCACGTTTAGGTAGGGCTTAATCGAATATGATTAAATTAAGCTCAACCTATGAAGCCTCGAGATTAGAGAGCGACCATTACCAACCCATCATGACTCGACTTGAATGCTAGAAATTCCTCCAATATTAACATACCAAACGTAATGTTCAGCCTTTGAAGCTCACTCTTCTCATATAAACAAACCTTAGCTCGGTAACATAATGCTCATGTTCATGTGTGTGATTGAAAATATTCTTCAAAACCTGGTGGAGAGACAGCAGGCTATGATGTGCCAAAGTGAAAATTGAGAGAGCAAGGCTTTAACCTTTGATTCATGGCTATGACCACGTAGGTGTTTTGACATATGAGGAGGACCACCAAATTACAAACCTCAAATTAACGAAGAGTGTGAGGCCGCATGCATAATATGGGCGGTGGGTGAACACTCATGTAAATGTAGACTAATGGCAAGATAAGTCTCGACAACGACTACCTTCCTTAAGGTGACAAGCCAAGTGGGTGTGGTGTGCATTGTATGAGTGAGTGTAGTGACCGGGTTTTTCGGGAATAGGTCACGAAGGTGTCATTGACTAAAGGTCGGGTTGAAGATTTAATGGGCTGAGTGAGCAGGAGGGGACCTGAAATTTTGAATATACCCAAAATTTTTGGGTGCTGTTGTAGAGGCCTGTGAGGATGATTTTTCTAATCTTAGCTGATATTGGATGTTTCCAAGAGTGTTCTGAAGCTTCTGCACACTCATGGCCTTGTTTTTCATGGTTGAATAAACCATTTCACCAGCCTGTTTGTGAATTTCTATTTGATCAATGGGATGAAGGTCATATACTTGAACTTAATATGATGATTTTTTGTAATATGCTGGTGTTTTAGGATGCTTGACTTTAGGCTGCAGGAAGGTCATCTACATCTTTCTAGTTTTATAGTCAAAAGAATAAAGCAATTTTCTTTGATCACTTGGTGACTGCTTCCAATACTAGTTGTATGTATCTGTCTTCAAGGCTTCATTTTTCATCTTTATCTCTCTATATTTCTGCATAATGTCCATCTCCTTCTCTGCTGGTTTGTTGGAAGAGGACATGTCAACACTGTGTTTCTTTTAAATAAGCTGGGTGTTAGAAGTTGAAGGTTGATTTTCTTCTTCAATCATTGTAGGAGGTGCATTATCCTTTGCTGTTGTATCTATGTCAATCACTTCTATTGCTTCCACTTCATTATTGACAAGATTTAATTTTGGCTTCTTCCTGTACATTAATTTAAATTTGGTTTCACTTTTTGTCTTTGCAGTGTATGATCCTTCTTCTCTGATTCTTTTTGAATTTCTATTTTCTTGGGTTGGAGTCTGCAAGGTTTGACTAGTATCACCTTGCTTCTCTGCCTCTGTCAAGGTGTTTTCCAACCATTCAGACTGATTGGAGAATTTCTCAATATCTGGTTTCTTCTCATGTACATAAGGAGTGATTTTGCCTTTAACTCTCAATTTACTTATTACTCCTAGAGGATCATAATACCATAGAAAACTCTTACAGAATTTAAAATACTACAAATACTTTTTAGCCTCTGGACCTACATCTCTACTGTTACAAATAAAAGGGCCAACCTGATTTTTTATTTTGAACTGGTTCTTCTTCTTGGCAACCAGGAAATTGATTGCATCAAAATTAATGATTTGCCTTATGTACTCAAGGGAAAATAACCTCATTGGGAGGTATTTGGGTAGTTTATATGGGATAATGTTTTATCCATATACCCTTATCCCTGTATGGTTTTGGTACAAGTACCAATCTCCTATCCTATTATGCTCTGATAACTGCAGGACCTTCTTAATTTCATCATTAATTCTAGGTTGCATGTTGTTGTTTAGCATATTGACAATAGGGTGAATGAAGGAATCAATGAAATCTGTATATGTGAACTCAATGGAGTCTTTCCTTATCAAGTAAGTCCAAAAGATGAATTTCTGTGGGTTACCTTCAACATCAAGCTTTTGAAGGTTAATGGAAAATTTCTCAGACTAAAAGTATAAAAACATGTGGAATAGGACTGAGGAATACTTGAAAACACCTTCTTCAGGCATTTTGACCAACTGTCCATGAATATTGTTAGCAAGATACTGGGAAAATTTAAAGATGGTAGCAGGAGGCTGAACAAATGTGCAAGTAGACAAAAAACCTAGTACTCCAACATCAACACGCTCATATGTGAAACAACCAAGAATAAAAGAAAACATGCTAATGATATGTCTGGTTCTTTCAGAAAAATTTGTAGATAGGTAAGGATATTTAGGTTGGGAATTTCTACAGATGAAGGCCTGAAAGTTTGAAATATCTAGAACCTCTTCGGGAAGTCCAGAATCAGGTATAGTTGTGTAAGAGCCTCAATGGACATAGGGGTTTCATCTAGCCTGGATTGTATCTGCAGCATCTCGTTGATTAACTCAGCTGTAATAGTGAACAAAATTTCTTTTTCAGGAGTAATTATGGCTCTCTGGTCAAGGAAATAGCAATATTGACAAAATCTGATCACTTCTGGGCATTGGAAAGTTTGTGGGACTAGATACACTAGTAAATTTGACTCCCAAATGAAAATCTCATCTACTTGGTCTATGGATTTGTCTTGGCTCTAGCAGTGGAGCTCAAGGAGGTTAAATTCAGTGATTGTGTCATTAATTTTGAAGCATTTTTCAGCCAAGGGAATGTGTTCTAAATCTATAATAGGAGGTTGTAGAGGATTTACATATACAATGCTTTTGGAAGCCATTTTTTGTTAAATTTCTCAATTTGATCAATCTTTTACTTAGAAAAAACTGTTTTAGGCCTTTACGAGTACCTCTGACAGATTAGAATAGTTTACAGACTAATTTAAGAAGAAAATAAGGGCTTATTTATGGTCTACAATGGCTCAATTGATCCAATTGTACTCTTATGTGCTTAAAAACAGTATTAGGTCTTGGGAATCCTATGAAAAATAGGTCCAGGGTTTGCAGAAAAGGTTTTTGAAGGCAAGAGGGCTTTCTTCAGGTCTGCAGATGGCTTCTAAATGATCCAGTTAATCAAACTCTATGATTAAAACAGTCTCAGGCTTCAGAACCTGTGAAAATATGCATAGGGTCTGAATAAAAACAGATTTGGGAAACTACAGAGGTTCCTTTTGGTCTACTAAGGCTCCTTTGCTAATTCAATTACTTATTACTCTTTTCTTGTAAGCACAAGTCTTAGTGATTTGATGAATTCCTGGAGAAAGATGGATATTTGATTTGCAGAAGGGTTTTGGGGTAGTAGAATGCTTTTTGAGGCTTTGCTGGTCTTTAATAGTGATTTGGATGACTTCTGCAGTGTATTTTGGTAGAAAATGGTTGAATTCTAGTTGAATTGGGCTTAAAATGAGGTTGGCAATGTAATCTTTGCTTGAAAAATGGTCAACAATGCTCTTTCAGTCCAAAACTGTAACATAAATGGTAAAAGGTTGTAATGGGCGGCTAATATGCATTTTTAAGAAACAGAGTTTACATTAAATGCGCAGTTAATTCAAATAGTAGGTGGTTTGACAACAGTTAGGAGAAACTGCTGAGCGGTTTTCACACTGGCCAAAGGTGGTCGGTGGTATTTTTTGGATTGATGCGATCGAATGGAAAATCAACACGTAACTAGGAGCAGAGCTCCGAAAACCACGGATATCGCAAGGTCTGGGGTATGTTAACAACCATGATTTCGGATGTGCGATAGGCAATGCTGGCTATTAGATCTGGTTAATGTTGATCTGACGGATGGGACGATGCGATGGAGTATCAAGATTTTAAGGCATGGGGTCTGGGATATTTGATGTGATTGGTTATATAAGAAAGGTGTTTATGTTACATGGTTCAGGTTTTAATACAATATAGACAATGGAGTTTGGGTAAGTGGGACTTTATGTATAGGCAGGGTAATAATCAATGGGCCCGAAATATATGACATGTGGAGAATATTAAACCATATATTTAAAATAAATATGGGTTGGGAATGATATATATAAAGGAATTAATATAATACGGGTTTAAAAGGTATTTAATGGATTTAATACATAAGGTTAAATGTTGATAATGAAATGTAATGTGGGAAATTAAATACACTAAGTTTAACTTTAAAACTGATATCAGGAAGGCATTGTTTCGCTATGGGACCCGACATATCATTTTTTTTAAATAAATACTTAGGATAAAGTTATTTTTTGGTTTTTGGTGTATTTTTAATAAAGGGAAATTAGTAAAGGTGTTTTACTTTTCCCAAGGAAAATGTGCTTTAACTTAGGAAAAGGGATTTTTTGCAAGGGGGAGAAGAGTGAAATAAGGAGAAAGAGTAAAAATGAAGGGGATGGGGTATTTTTACAAGGGGAATAATTTTGAAAGGAAGTTAGTAAATTAAATAACCAATTTTCTGCTATCCATGCCTTGTGATAACTGCTTCTGCCTACCCATCAACTACCCTAACATTTTTTCTTCATTTACATGGGTGCATTTGAGCTTGTAGACCCTTATTCATTTTTCTTTTAACAACAAACTATCTAATTCTATCCTTATTTCTTCCAAGGGCTCAGATTTAACTGTTGAGCTCCTTATTTTTCTTACCTAACTATTGATCTGCCAAGATTAAACTGTTTGGTTAGATCTTTATTCTCTATCTATCAGCATGAAATTTAAAGCATGAAAGGTCAAGAGTAAGCAGTTTGACCTTCATGGATTGTGGCATTTTTTACAAGTTGCACACAATCTTTAATTTTCAAAGTGAAGTAAATAGTAGTGGCATTTGAATTTGCATCACTTTCATGATTTACTTTTATCTATTTTTTGTTTGGGGTCCACTTTTTGTATTTTTTTTGATATTTTTCTTTCAATTCCTTTGATTTATTTTAGGACTTTTACCCTCTTTAGATTTTTTAATTTTCTAATATGGGAAAACAATTTTGCAAAAAGCAAAGTATGTACATATTTACAAGACTAATCAAATTCAATTCAAAATTTTGAATTTTATTATTATAGGACCCTAACATGTGGAAGTCCAATAGTCATAAGTGGGATGTGGAAATTCACTTAGTCATATATAGACAAAATGTCTTTAGGAGAAGTCCAAAAGTCATAAAGAGAAGTCTAAAAGACATTGGAAGTTCAAGAATTGTTTAGAAGTCATAAGGACACATTATAAGTCCAAGATTCATGAGGGTAATTCAAGAATCATGGGGATATGAAATGTCATTCCCATTATTATAAAAGAAGCCTCATAACGCAAGAAAATGGATTTTGGAGGCTTAAGCTTTGGAGATATAGTCTTCGCTTGTCTATTTGGCATAGAAGAGAAACAATATTCTTTGGAGAAGCAGGGAGTGACTTAACGTTCCAATATTGGAACTAGTTTTCACCATTGTGATTGATGTACTTGGATATTTCACCTTATAATTGACGCTCTATGAGCCAACCCATTTTTCATGCATGTATCACAAATGTTTTAGGACTATTAGTGGGATGTTTAATGTATATGTTGTATTCATATGTACTAGATCAATTGAAATATTTTGGTGGCTTTGGTACTCATCTTGTTGAATGTGTGTTGTATTCGCGTTAATAAAATTGTGTGAAATATTTGGATAATGAATATTTACATTTTCTTGTGTGCCTGTTCTAGGATAGTACTATTACTTTCCTCTTAGAGACTTACTTCTTGTCTCCCCTCCTGCAGGTTTCCTTCACATCCTACAATTGGTGCTTCACAATGTCAACTTACTTTCTTAATCAAGGTTTACGTATATAATCGCTTATGTTATCCGTTGAAACTAGTAACAATCCTGGTAAAAATTCCATGAAAAAGGTTAGTAAAGGAAAAATAATAACCATGTTTATGGGACACTTGTTCCAATCTGAATGTTGAGAAAAACATCCTAGTCTCCGTGTTCATTTGTTTTATTATGGCTAAGGAAATTGGAAAAGGAAATGGAAAAGGATTTGGAAAGTAAAAGTGGCAGTAATTGGCATTTTATATATAAAAATAATGAAAAATAGGAGAAAAGGAAGGTGAAAGGTCACAGGTTGCATGTGAGGAGGAAAATGAAGGAAAAATAATGGAAAATTAGGAAAATAAAGGCCTCATTAACAAAAATTCTTCTGAGGATTAGTTCATGGCTTTTAGTTAGTTCAGTTTTGGTGCTCTCTCTCTATTCTCTCTCTCTCTCTCTCTCTCACTCTTGGACACTTATATTTTTCTAGGAGCACTTCAACATTGGATCAATAAAATCAAAAAAGACAAAGAGGAAGAAAATATCAAGCAAGGAAGGGAATGATCAAGAAACTATAACGGGTTTACTTGCAAGTATCGATTTTCATGTGTAGGTCCTTGCTATATTTGGCATGCATGGTTATGCATGTGTGTTCTTGGTTCTCTTTTTGTCATTGGCATGGGTTTTTCCAAGTGTGACAAAGTTCTTCAACCTTTCATTGTGTTATGCAACCAACTCACAAAATAGAAGAAAATATAGATCAACGACTCAAAAAATATCCACTTCGAGGGGGAAGCCTCCTTTATATTAAATAAATAAAAAATTATTGGATTATAAAAATGAAAAAAACCTCCTTTCTATATATAAGAGTCCAAGGGGTCACAATATAATCCTATTCGACATAAAAATAATAATGTAAGGGAAATTGTGGGCTTCTACGGGGCACAATAATAACAATATGCGGGATACATGGGCACAAAAATAACAATAAGGGGGATACACTAACGATACAAATAAGGGGATACATTAGTATTATAGGGACCTAGAATGCTCCTCTCCTTTAAAAAAATGTTTTCCTCAACACTTGAGTAGTTTTGCATGCTTCTGTATAAAATTCGCATTCTCCCATGTCGAATCTTCGACTGGTAAGTTCTTCCACTTGATCAAATACTCTGAAATAGATCGATTTCATAGCTGTCGAGTTCTTGTTTCCATGAATCCTTCATGTTCCAATATGATATTTCCTTCCTCGTCAAGTTCTAGAAATATTTTTGAACTAGGAGCTTGTCACCTATTACCTTTTTTAAGAATGAAACATGGAAAATTGGGTGCACTCGGGAAGATGCAGGAAGCTACAATTTGTATGCCATAGTAAAAATATTTTGCAACACCTTGTAAGGACCATAATTCTTTCGTGATAATTTATTATCCTTATTAGCTTTCTTGAGGGAAATTTGATTGTACGGTTGTAGCCGTAAAAATACCCTGTCGTCTACATCAAAACCTCTTTCGCTACGATGTTCATATGCCTAGTGTTTCATTAGATTCTGTGCTAAAGTGAGGTTATTCTTTAATATTTGGAGAACTTGTTGTTGATGATCAATGTGATCTTCCACTACTTGAACCTTATAATTTTCTCTTCAAGATAATGTGATGGATGGTAGATGATATCCATAAAGTGCCATAAAGGGTCATTTTTGTTGCAGTAATGAAGGAAGTGTTATACCGCCATTTAGCCAGAGGTAGCTTGACCCATTGTGTTTTTTTATTAAATACAAAGAAATGAAAATATCCTTCCAAACATTTTCTCACTATCTCATTTTTCCAATCAAATTGAGGATGACATAATGATCTATGAGCTAATTGAGTACCCAAAGAAGAAAAGAATTCCACCCAAACATTTCTTGTAAAAATGGGATCTTTGTCGCTTATAATAATCTTTGGGTTTCCATGTAGCTTTTGAATTTTTCCATAAATTTATTAGGAATTGTACTAGCTTTAAATGGATGAGACAATGCGCAAAATTGTGCATTCTTCTTGGTAAGTCTATCAACTACCACCATGATGATTGTCTTTCATTTCGACTTGCATAAACCTGTGATAAAATCCATTGAAACATCCTCCCAATGTTTACTTAGAGTGGATAAAGGTTATAACAAACCCGACATCTTAATTACCTCAAATTTATTTTTTTGTAAAACCAAACATTCTACCACAAACTTTTGAATATCAAATTTAAGACCATCCCAAAAAAAAATCTTCTTTACCCTGTGGTAAGTTTTTTAAAATCCTGAGTGCCCTCCTAAGGTAGAGGTGTGAAATTCCAAAAGAATATTTTGTTTTAGTTTGGAATTCTTACAAAGATATAAGTGATCTTTGTACCATAATGAATCATTTTTCCAACTAAATGTTTCAGATGTATTGGGATCTTGCTGCAACTTTTGGATGAGTGTCCACACATCTTCATCATTCTTCATTCATCCCTTGCTTTGGTTATCCTCTCAGGTTGGATAATAGAAATGGCACAAAGAAGTGCTTCCACATCCTCATCCTTTCTTGAGAGTTCATCTGCAACAACATTTTTCTTCCCCTTTTTGTAAATGATTTCAAAATCATTACCCAGCATCTTTGTGACCCATTTTTGCTGCTCTTATGAAGATAATGTTTTTTTCCAAAAATTATTTAAGACTATTATGGTATGTTTTTTTTACCTTGAAGTGTCTTCCCAGTAGGTAAGGTTGCCATTGGTTTAGTGCATGTAGTATTTCCAACATTTCCTTCTCATAAATAGGTTTATGTAAATACTTTCCTTTGATTGGAAGACTTTCAAATGAAATGGGTCTTCCTTCTTGCATTAAAACCACACCAATTCCATTTCCTAAGGAATCAAATTCAACAATAAAGGTTTTTGTGGTGTAGCTAATACCAGTGCTTGGCACATTTCCTCTTTAAGATGTTCAAAAGCCTTAGTTTTTCCCGAAGTCCAATAAAATGCATCTTTCTTCAGTAATGATGTTAGAGGTGTCGATATTCTCCCATAATTCTTAAAAAACTTGTGATAATACCCTATTAAACCCAAAATTCCTTGAACATGATTTATGGTTGTGGGGATTTTCCATTCCTTAATGGATTTAATTCTCTTAGGGTCTACCTTAACACACTCATGAGATACAGTATAATTGTTTCTCCTCCAATAGTTTGAGCACCAGTCAACATGTTGAACATGATCCTTCCAAGACTTGTTGTAGATTAGTATATCATTAGAAAATCCTAACACAAATTTTCTAAGGAAGGGTTTGAAAATAGAATTCATAAAACCTTGAAATTTGGAAGGTGCATTAGTAGGGCCAAAAGGCATGACCAAAAATTCATAATGACCCTCATGAGTTTTAAATGTTGTTTTCGGAATGACTTCAATCTTCATTCAAATTTGATGATATCGAAAATGAAGATCCATCTTGGTGAAGTAAAGTTATCCATGTAATTCATCCAATAATTCATCAATGATTGGGATGGGAAATTTATCTTTAACAATGAACTTGTTCAGTTCCCTATAATCCAGAAACATAGGCCATGATCTATCCTTCTTTTGGACCAATACTACTGGAGCAGAAAAGTAACTTTGACTATGTTGAATTATACCAACCTCTAGTACGTCTACAACCATACATTCAATCTCACTCTTTTGGGCATAAGGATATCTGTAAGGCCTCATGTTTATAGAAACACTTCCTGGAATCAAATTAATAGCATGATCATGATCACGAATAGGTAGGAGTCCTTTGGCAGTCTCAAACACCTTGGAATGATTGTCCAAAATTTTTTGGAGATATAAAGAAATAGATGATTTTGATGTTTGAACCTCTAGTGAACATAATTGTGCAATTATGCCTTGTTTTTCTTTCTTCAGAATATTTTTCATGAAATTAGAGTTGATTATATTTCCCGAATTCCCTGTGATACGTAATTCAAATTCCTTTCCTTCCCAAAAACATTTCATGAAAAATTCTTGAAAATTAAAATCTATCGTTTGCAAAGATTGTAACCATTGGACTCCTAGTACAACATCAACACCACCGATTGGAATGGAGATCATTGTACTATTCAATGCATATTCCCCCATGGTTAGCTTGATATTATCGAACTTTCCAGAGAAATTTATAGTTCCTCCATTTGCAACCATCACTTGACTCTTTGTTGTTGGGTATAGGAGGCAATTCAATTCCTTGGCTACCTTACAATGAATAAAATTATCAGTACTACCAAAATCAATCAAAACTATTACATTTTTCTTCTTGATATGTCCTTCTATCTTGAGAGTTTGAGGGGTGGTAATTCTTGCCAATTTATTACAAGATATGGTCGGATTCATTTCTTCTTTCTCTAGGGCTGGTTCCTGGTGTATATCCTATTCTTTTCAAGGTTATTGTTCCATTTATTCCTCCTCTTCACAATCTATGGAAAAATATTTCTTCTCAACACACTTATAACCTTTAGTTTATTTGCTATCACAACTGTAGAAAATCCCTTTTGCTCTTTTTTCTTCCAATTGTTGTGGTTTCAACCTTGTAGGTTGTGGAATTCTAGGATTAACAACACTTCCATCTTTATAGTTGTGAGTGATAGGATTCCTTGTCACCATACTTTTTCTTTAATTTTTTCTTGCCAACCTGAATGCCTTCTAAAATGTCAATTCCCTATGAATATATCAATCGTGTGCTCCTCTGGAATATCATTTACCCTTATATTAAATTTTTTTAAGTCTTCAATGTGCTCCACCATTGAACCCTTTTGTTTGAGATTTATCAATTGGCTAAAGAAGGTGTTGCTATTTGCATCCTCATAATGTGCTATCATTTCCTCCATAAAAATTGACCAAGTGACAATTTGTTTACGAGAGTAAAGCCATTGATACCATACAAATGTATTGGGTTCTAAATATAAAGTTGCAATGCGTACGTTTTGTGTGTTTTTCACATTATGGAGATCAAAATATTGATCCATTTGTAGTATCCATGTTACAGGATCCTTGCCATCAAACTTCCTCATATCGATATTTGGAATATTTTGGGTCTTTAATCCAAAATTAGAGTCTATAAAATCATGACTAACATTTATTTTGTTCTCATCATGAGTTTCCTCTACCACCTTTTCACAATTAGGAAGCTTCTATTGTAGCGACTTTGTCAAACCTTCCATGTATTTATTGAAATCTTCCATATTGCCTTTCAGTTTTTCTTCTATGCCATCTATCTTATCTTCCATGAAAATTTTAAAACCATCTATCTTAGCCACCATATCTGATTTTAAACCATCCATGTTAGTTTTTAGTTCATTTTTGGTTGTTCTATGTGAGAGAAACAATTGTTGCACTTGGTCCTGTAATTTTGAGATATCATGTTGCAGTTCTTCCTCTTCATTCATGGAATTTTGAGGTCTAAAATGGGCCTCGTAAGGAAATTACAAAATAATATTGGAAATAATAAAATAATATTAGATTACATCATCAAGTTTTAGAGGCAAAAAAAAACTTTCAATTCATATTTTCAACTTATATCCCTAAGGGTTTACTCAAATTTCGAGCAACAACACTTGTTGGATGCATAATTTGATTCCTCATCCAACGAGTAAACATGTTACCTACTTTTAATAGACCCTGATACATGAAAAATGATAAATACATGAAAAACATCATTTCAGTCATTTTTTTCATGTATTTATCATGTTTCATGTACTAGGGTCCATCAAAAGTATGCAACATGGGTACTCCTTGGATTAGGAATTAAATTTTTCATCCAATGAGTACTCCCTCTCAAAATTTGAGTAAAACCTTAGGGAGATAAGTTGAAAATACAAGTTTAAAAGTGGTTTTGTTATTCTATTATTTTTTAATCTTTTTACTTTTTTAAACCAAAAATGGTGAATCACCCCCCATGGTTAACATCATCATCTTAAATCCTATTGGTTCTTGTAAAGTTTATTTTGGTTGTATACTTTTTCTTAGGAGGCTCATTTTAGACCTCACAATTCCCCTAATTCATGTGTCATATTAGAGCTTTATGAGGGATTAATGGGTGTATAATTCTTTTTGGGAGGCATTTTAGAACCCAATACTAATATCTATGCTTCTATACACCCTTGGAATCACTTCAAAATTATTTTAAAAAAAAAAGTTATGCAATTTTAAAGAACAATACACACCTTTTTATTATTTTTAGGATCTTTATCTTCAAACGGTTGTAACCTATTAGGTCTCTGTAGTTTGAAAGATTGGAAAATACAAACGCTACGAAGCCTACATCAAAACCGCTCTGGAATCTGAGGACCCAGACATCCTAGATTCAGAGAGGGATCTCTCTATGTATGAGTTTAAAGATATGATCTTTAAGGGTTTTAAATGTGATTTTAAGCTAGTTATGAAGAACAAGGTTGATTGTTTGGTTTTGGTTGGGAAAGCATATGATGAAGGTGAAGGAAGTCTATATGAAGGGTGGACGTGTAAATAGGTGGAAGAATGGTTCAGCTAATAAGATAGGCAAGGAGCAGCTTTAATCCATTGGGCTATGGAGTCATAAGAAGTTTTAATCGAAACAGCAAGGTTCAAGAGTGGTCCATGGGGTAAGTTATCTATGTCAAAGGATCTCTTTAAGTTGATTTTATGGAAGGAAACAATAAGAAATGGAATGAGGGAAATCAAACAGATGAAGAAACAAAGAGCAGCTTAAGATCAAGTAAGTACTTTGAAACTACCCTGCTTTTGGCATGCACTTAAGGAAAGACACAAAAGTAATCTAAGATCAGGTAAGTACTTCTAAACTAGCCTGCTTTTGATGTAATTTCAATAGAAAACATTTAAAACACTTAGAATAGCTTAAGGTCAAGTAAATACTTTTAAATTAGCCTGCTTTCAGCGTATTCAAAAGGAAAACATTCATGATAAACATAAAAAGTAGTCTAAGATCAGGCAAGTACTTTGAAACTAGCCTGCTTTCAACATACTCTTAAGGGAACTCTTCAGAGAAATTGTTGGAGATAAACCAGAGGACAAGGCTAACCATAAACTTCTCTTGCTCAGCTTTAATTAGCAAACTTCTGAAGAACATTCAAAGATAAAATCTCAAGTTTTACTCAGGAAAAATGGGCTTACCAACACTTCACTGGTTATACTCTATTGAAATACCTTCAAATAAACAATCAGCAGAAAACATAAAGGATAAATATTTTCAATGAGATTTAGGGTACTTCAGGAGTAAATTCTAATCTATATTTTTTGTTCTTTATCAGAGAAAAGTTGACAGAATGGAAACATAAAGAAAAATAACAATTACAGTGAGAAACACATCACCATTGACATAGACCAGGATCCCATAAATCAACTATTTGTATTTGATGTTAAAACCAGTTACAATCATCAAGTCCAGTAGGTTTCTATACCTTCAAACTTCTCATCTCAGCTTATGTATCTTCAATTACAAACAGGGCTACAGCAGCTTCAGAAAACTATTTAGATGCAACAGATATCCAGAGACCAACACTATACTGTCTTCTACAGTAGTATTAACAGAATAATAAGGAGGTGGAGTGTAAGAAGGGTCTAACTGTTCAATTAATGCAGAGTTAGTGCTTCTCGGCCTTTGAGGGGCTCAATAGAGGAGAGCTCTGATCTTTCCTTTGTATTAATTGGTTTTCATTAAGTATTTAGCCACTTAGCAGATTTTGTTGACTTTAAAACTCTTTTAGGCAGGCTGGCAATAATTCTAGCTGCTTTAAACAAAATATCACTTACTAAGGCAATAACTATGCCTTATTTTGATTAATTGAAGTTATAGGTGGCACCTTTGGTAGATGAAAGGATATTTTAGCCTCTGATGTGGCAGTGGGGGCTTTCTTCGACTGATATGACTTCTCTGTTTTTATAAACATAGTGATTTATTTTCTGATTTGTGTTTAGGCTTAATTAAGCCTTGATCTTCATCTTCGAGTCTTCATTCTGATACACTTTTTTGCTCTATTTTCACTGACACAAATGGTTTTATGCAGTTGGATGGTTTCATCTGTGATCAGGGATCGTGATCCACCGATGTAATTTAGAGTCTGAAACCCTGCTGGTTCCTTTCTTTATGGATATAAGACACATAATCATCACCCTGTACTCATATGGTCACCTTTCTGTGACTGTGGAAATGCATAGATCGAACACCACTAAACCCTACAAAACACAAAAACTAATTATAAAAACCCTGCGAATTGTGGTAAAACTGTGTTTCAAAGGTTCAATGGAGGCGGTAGGAATGCTTGAGGATGGGGAAATGTAGTGGCGGAGGACATAAAACCGGGCAGAACAGCTAACTAGGCTTATATTTGAAATATGGCGTGAATATGAAGAAGGGTGGTTTTGGGAAAACCGGCAGCGATTCTCGTGTAGCATTTGGGGGGGTAAGCGGTATTAGCTTTTGGAACGTGATACATGTTAGCGTTCGACACGTGGATTTCTAAAACCACTTTTATCGTGTGGAAGTAGTGCACTGGGAAAGAGGGGTGAAAATCACACAATATAGATCATCGACTATTGGATTGGAGGCTCTAGATCCAATGGTGCGGGTTGAACACAATGGATGAAGAGATGCGGGGTAAAAGGGTATGCGGGGTCCATGGTGACGTAACACTTTTGTCACATAGTGGACGGGTGTAATAGGATATCAGGTTAAATCCTGATCGTCAGATCTCTTTGATGGACGGTCAGGATTTAAAAAAGGAGCGGATATATGGATGGTGAAAAAGGTAACGCAGGATGGATGGGCGGAAGAATGAAGGGCCCACCTTTATATAAAGGGCGAAAAGGTTTTCACTTAGGAAGAGAGGTTTGAAAAGAAAAAGTGATGTTTGCCATCGGATTTGAGAAGATCAACGGTGGAGATTGCATCACGGAATTGCGCAGGACGTGAATGGTGCGAGGGGAGGGGAGAAAAGCAATGATGCGAAATAGCACGAACCGTCCAATCAAACTTGATCGACGGTGGAGATTAAAGCGGTGATCGAGATGGTGGAGGATCACGTGATGGATGAGCGCGATGCGATGAAGCGCAAGCCGTCGAATCTGGCAGAATGAATGGTTGGGATTACATCGCATCAGAGAGAAGATAAGAGGCCAAAGCACCGGGGTCTTTGAGTTTGTGATGTGCAATTAAGTGCTGGCCGTAGGATCGATATCAGAGATCAACAGTCAAGATTAAATTGGTGGGTGTGATGACGGAGGACTATGGGCAGAGTGTGATTGAATCTCGGCCGTCGATTCTTGTGGATTCGACGGCTGAGATTAAATCGACGGATCTAGCAATCGGAGGAAAAAGAAAAGGATAAATGGAATTTGCGACTGCCGATTGTGATGGAGCGATCAGGCTAAGAGCTGGTCACAGTGCCCGGTCGTATGCAAAAAGGGGCTAGGGCTTAAAGCCAATAAGGGGCTTAAGGCCTGAATGAAAAAGGTCAATAGCAGGCTTAAAAATGAAGGCTTTTTAGAGGATTTTGAGGGTTCCGATAAGGGAAAAAAAAAGGCTTTACAACCTCACAAAGGGACTTTTAAGGTTTTGAAGGGGAATTTGAGGGAATGAGAGGTAAATGAAAGGGTTTATGGATGAAATGGAGAAGTGTAAAAAAAATGGATTTTTTAAGCAGTCTTTCTCTTAGTAAATAGCAGGTCCTTGAGGGCTAGTAGTGAAATAGTAGTGAAGATTAATACCAAGGATAAAGGACATCATAAGACTTCAAGAACTCACAATTTGGACATGAATTGTTTCTTGAAGGCTAAACAGATTTAGCCACCATTTGATATCACAAATTTTTATAGGTGGCTAACATAACCTGTAATTTCAGATATCCAAGACCTAAACTTCGGTTGTGTGGTATCCCTCTGAGTCTTCTTTCTAATTCCATGGGTCATATCTAATTTGGATTCTTCAAGGTAAAGTTATTCCCAATCTCCCACAGTGGCCTAAATATGGAAAATTTCAGTAGAGTGATCTCGTACGATATGCCACTTGTCCCTATTTTAACCTTCAGCCCTGAAATGGATACATAGGAAACTAAAGTATGTTCCCATTCGGCTACTTTTTACAGAATTCCAATCCAATGTATGAAACTAAATTTGTGACAATTTTCCCACGGTCACCTGTTTGAGATGAAATTCTAGAGCCTACAAAAACCATAACTTCCTCACATCATATCTCTGAAAATATAGCGAACCCAGATCTAAAATTTTTACATGACGTTCCTCAGTATTTTATTTTCACCTGGTAAAACTTTTAGCTTTTTGACCTTCATATAAAACAAGTTATAGTGAAGATTCTACAATGAGTTGTTTGAAGTAGCGAAACCTTAGAATCCAAAGCCCTGATACCAAATGTTATGCAACCGTCTCACAAAATAGAAGAAAAGAAAGATCAAAGACTCAAAAATTATCTACTTTTAGGGGGAAACATCCTTTACATAACATAAATGAACAATTCTTGGATGATACAAAGGAAAAAAACTCCTTTCTATATATAAGAGTTGAAGGGGTCACAATATAATCGTAGCTGACATAACAATAATAATGTAAGGGAAATAGTGGGCTTCTATGGGGCACAAAAATAACAATAAGGGGGCTACACTAACAATAACAATAAGGGGATACAATAGTATTATAGTGACCTAGCACCTTGCCATTTATGGATAGCCATGGTGTGATGGGGTTCTCATGTGTTCATTGAGATGGATTGCTAGATGGACTCGAAGCTGAGTGGAGTGGTCTAAGCATTATTCACAAGGCCAAGGCTTCCCGAGTTGGGATACATGATAAAACCCAGAGGGTGAATACCTCGTAGGCCTAGGAATTCTTTGACTGGTAATGAAGAGATACAGGGTAAATCCAAGAGGTTGATACAGAAAAATTCTTCATGGTTAAGGTGGAGAGATCCAAAGGCGTCCGTGTTTTTTTATGGCCTTTTGATCTGGTGAGGATTGCGGTAAATACTATTTTTATTGATAAGCGTGAAGTGGTTTAGCCTCGAGAAGCCTTGGTTGATTCTTTTGGCTTTGACTCCCATATTCATGCTTGGAATATGGCACGGGGTTGATTGGTTGAAGAGAGATTTTGATCAGCCAATATATGGTCGGGTGGAACATGGTAGTCCAATAAGAGGTTGGATTTTGCATTAATTAATGAGATTTATTTTCCTTCGTGTTTTATGTGCAAATGTACTGGTTCATATGTGAAATTTATGGTTGTTGTATCCTTGATATTTTAGTTGGCTATATTCTAGTTATGAGCATGTTTTATGATAGTGATAATGTATGGTTCTTATCATGTTTGGATTTATGAATGAATGAGCAATGAGTACATGACCTAATAGATGATGATGCAGATATTTGGATAAGGCATCAATGCTTCTTAGTGATTCTCAAATAGTTTTTTTTACCAAAGAAAAAAAATTGAACTTTTTATAAAAAATCACAAAAATTTACATCGTAGATGCCGCAAAATTCCATAAGAGGTCATCTCCCACAAAGTAGGGCCAAACTAGTAGGTGCGTTTAGTAAAACATCTTAAAAACAAAATACAGGTAGTTGCACATGTGCGACTTCCCAAATACTAAGAAGAGTGGAAAACAACATTTCAGAAGAAGTCGAAGCAACACCAACAGATCAAAAAATGAACTAGAAGGGCCTCCATATGCGGAGAAACACGATACAATAAGAACCACGTGAAGGATATGTACATAGGCCTCTCTAAAGAGAAAACAACCCCAAGAAATAGTCCAGCAGAAACAGTATATGTCCAAAAGATATCCATAGCAACATAAAAGTATTCTTAGAGTTCAAAAATATATATGCTTTGTACAAAAAACCTCAAGGAGATATAACATGGCTGGAGGAAAATCAAAATAAACAGCATGTAGATGAAGGAAAAAGACCATAAATCAGTATGAGCTAGTGTTCGACACTTGAACCACCATACCATCCCTCTCCTCTATTTTCCACACGTTCGGATCATTTTGAAGACTGATTTTAGACAGATGGTCAGCCTCCCCATTGCATTCCATGTAAATATGGCATACAAAAATCAATATGAAATGAGATTTAGAGCCTGTATTTCTTCAAGAATAGGAAGTAATAAAAAAAATTGACATCTCTGAGAGATGTTAATCTATATTATAACATTCAAATAATCCCCGAAGATTTGGATCGAGTTAAAGCCCAATTGAATAAGCTAGCAAATAAGAAGTTTTAGCGTTTGAAGTTCCGAAAAATTGTTTATGCCATCACCAAGACCCACAGAAGCAGCCAGTGAAGCGTTGTGATTTTTGTGGATGATCATCCCAGCACCACATGTACCATGATCTGCAGCCCCATCAAAATAATCTGAGGGCATACTATAATCAATAATCTCGACCTCAACCCTCCTAGGATTTTTTGGGGTGTTGGACAGAGGTAAGAAGGATAAAATGGCAGCGCATTCAGACACCACAAGAGAAACAAGTGTAAAATATCCCTGAAAACACCTTTATTTCTAACGAGTCAAATACCCCAGGAGACAATGAGGGGGGTTCATATGTTCATCTAATCTTTACAATTATCCCACCATCCTTTCCACACCTTGCAACAATTCTCACCTCTCCAACTACCATCTATGTTGTAGAGAGCCAGAGTGAAATTCCAAACCTTTCTGGGAAAAGGAAAAAAAGAGGGACATATGGTCAATAGTTTCCTCAGCCTCTTTTCATATATAGCACCAACTCGGACCAAAAAAGAATCTCTTTTGGAGGATATCCCAGGTGGGGACATTTTGCCTCAAAATGCACCAGAAGAAAATGTTTTATTTGTCGGAAGCTCTAATTTCCACAGTGGCTTGAACCACCATTCGAAATTCCCCCTCTCGTTTATTTTCATGATTTGAGGATAACCTTCTTCAGGGGAATATATCCTAGATTTTGAGTGGACCCAGCATAGGGAATCTTGGAAGTCTTTAATGCGGACACATGTCTGCTCCAGCTCTAAGATAAAACCATCCCATTCATGCTTCTACTGGTTGTCAAGACCCATGTCCTCTGCATTATTCCATCCCTGAGGCCAAATAGTGTTGCCCTTCAGATAACTAATCTAATTCAGTGTAATAAAGCCTTTGAGTTGAAGGGCTTCCATTAGGAGTTCCAAGAGAATTTACCAGTTGTTGCAACAAACCCAAGCGTCCAAACCGATGCAGCACCTCTCACAATTTCTGATTCTCCAAGCCATACCATTTTCCACCAAACCAAGTGACAACAAAGTAACCTTCCAGATTGAGGATAATTTTCAAATTTTTTTATCCGGAAGCCTAATCCAATCATCAACTGGGATGGGGTCAATATATTTTCTCTTAACCACCGAGGTCCAGAGGGTAATTTTTGTTAGAACATGCCAGCTAGATTTTGCAGCCAGAGATGTTGGACAGTGTCTGAGGTTTTTGATACCCCAACCTCCCCATTCCTTAGGTTTTGCAATTTTTCCGCAGACCACCCACGGGTGAGTCTTCTTATCCTCTTTTCCGGACCATAAAAAATTGCAACAAATACTTCTGATTTTGTTAATAATACCTATGGGAACCCAAGCCAGAGCAATCCAGTATACAGGAATAGCCATCAAAACAGATTTAAAAAGAACCAATCTCCTAGCCCTGGATAGCCACTTGTGCCTCCAAAGATTAATCCCATTTTCAATCTTTGAAACCAACCAAAACCAGTATTGTTTACGGTAGGAATCTGATTTGAGAAAAAACCCTGGATATTTAATACAAGAGCCGAAAGGGGACTGGTTAAAAGGGAGGATGAAGAATTCCAAACCAGGTCCGCCTCCAAAATGCCCTCATGAGTGAGGGAAGACTTTTAATAGTTGATTGTCATGCCTGTAGCCTTCAGGAAGAGGTCCAACATATTTTTAAGGCACTGAATCTCTAGTCTACTTCCATTACAGAACGAGAGGATGGCGTCCCAAAATAGGAGATGAGATATATAGATATTTGTGGCCACTTCAACACCCCCAAAATCCCCGGACCTCCTAGCTTGATAAAGCAATTTACTAAGACCCTTAGCAACCAGAAGAAACAACAATCGAGAAAGAAGGGGGAGGTTGCCCCGTTAATAAGAACAATGAAAGACACATTTATAATACAACTCATGATCCAGTTAATGAAGTCAATGTGATTTCCTAGGTGTGTAAGGAGTCTTTGAAATTGGGATCAACACTCCCCGTGTGTTTTGCGACATGGACTAAGCGCCTCTCGTGGATCCTAACTCTAGCGATTGTAACAGAGACTAATTCCTGCGGGTTTCAGTCTAATGGCAATCGTGATTCTAACAAGTGGTATCATAGCGACACGTCTTGAGTTCGAAACTCACCCAGCTCACGTTGGGGGGGAGATTGTTGGACATTGAGTTCAACGCTCCCCGTGTGTTTTGCGACATGGACTAACCACCTCTCGTGGATCCTAACTCTGGTGATTATATCAGAGACTAATGCCTGCGAGTTTTGGTCTAACGACAATCATGATTTCCACAAGGAGAAGCCTTAAGTAGAGCCATTTGATACGAACATAAGCCTTTGAGAGGTCAATTTTCACAATCATACATTTTTTCCGAGATAGTTTAATACTATGAAGAGTCTCCTCAGCCACACCAATGGCTTCATGAATTTTCCTACCATCCAGGAAACAACACTATTATTTAGATATAGAGTTAGATAGTATGAGTTTTAGCCTGTTAGCAATAGATTTTGCAATGAATTTGTAAATACAATTACAAAGGGATATAGGTCTAAAATAATTGAAAGAGATAAGAGAGTCCTTCAAAATGATATTCTCAGATAAGTTGACCAAGGGTTTCTCTCGTTAAAATGGAGTGGAAAATATTAATATAACATCAATGTTTCCCAAAAAAATGGAAAAATATTTTCCCTCACTGACTTTGTTTATAAGTTCACTTTTACAAATAAATTACTTTATAAAGTGATCTGCTTTTATAAAATTAAATCTTGTTCAAATGATATTCTTTTTACCTAATTAAAATATTATGAATATGTCATTAATGTTATATTAAGCTCTTAATAATGTTATGTAAATGTTATAATAATATTATTCATATTGTATTAAGGTGTTAATAATATGTGTGTGTGTGTCATAATTAAAAATTAATAACACATTAAATATTTAACAATATTAAAATCATTTTTTCAAAATCTAATATTATGAACCATATATATTAAGCCCTAATATTATAAATCATGATATTACAAACCCTATATTATAAACTATAATATTACAAACCCTAATGTTAAACCCTATATTATAAACACAATATTAAAAATCCTACCCTAATATGAAACCAAATATTATAAGCCCAAAATTTTAAACCCTAATATTAAACCTTAATATTGTAAACTCCAATATTTAAAAAACAAATATAACCCAATATTTTAAACCGTAATATTAAACCATATATTATAAACCTAACAATTATAAACCCAATATTAAAAACATGTTATGATACCCTAATTAATAAAGCCCTAATTAATAAAATCCAAAAAACCTTAATATTAAGCCCTAATCAATAAAATTCTCGTATAATTTAAACAACTTAAATACCCTTTAATAATGATATACTAATCCACATAAACAAAAACTATGACTATATTAATATTATGCATCCAATAGGATTAATTCAAAAAATTTAAAATACAATTTTTTAATCCCTATATTATTTATATCGAAAAAGAAAAAATAAAAATAAAAAATAATATATATATATATATATAACATCTACTAAGTCACTGGTTGATATATTAAGCAATGATACATAATAAAACATTCGGGTGGGAATTATGTGCTCATAGATCATTCTCTCTCTTATCAAGTTATGATAGTGCATTAGTCTTGGCACAATAATTATAATTGTCGTGGTAATACTTTTTCCCATATAAACGATTCAAAACTGAATGAGAGAAAATCATAGAACCCCTTAATGGATTATATATACAACCTGATTCTGTACAATATCTTTATTGTTAATGGCACGACATTTAACTTAAGAATTATTGTCGCGTTGTGTGCTTGAGAATCGAGTTGATATAGCTGGAGACTATTCACAGTTCAAAGATTGATAATTCTGTAATGATAAATCTATCGGGAATATATATTTTGCCCTAGAGATAATCAACTTCAAAATTATGTAACTTAATTTAATAGAATGTTTGTCCTTAAATGAGATCAAGGATCTTCTAAAATTACAACCACCAGAATATGTTTAGTGTTGCACAACCCTACCTCATAAAGATATCATAAGGATAATAGAACAACATGGAAAACTCATTTTTTTTATTTACATTGGAGTGATTGTATCAATGAACATAACCCAATAGTTCACATATATAACATCATTAAAACAATATCTACATTATTGGTCATGCTAGAAATTAAGAAATAAACTATGTAATGAGCAATCATAATTTAGATCTGCAATTTATTGAAGAATGAATGGGATGTCAACCAATACCAAAAGCAAACTATATTTAAAAACATTTAAATATTTAAAGGCTAATTTGTTTCATTGATAATGCGACTGATTATATTCATCTTGATTATGAATATCCTCTCAAAAATTGAAGGGTTGAATCTGGTGATGGAATTATTATGCATCTCGAGCTCGATATTCACATGATCTGCATTAATATTATATATTATTTCTTCTTATTTCTAAATTATTTCGGTGAAAACTTGAGAATTAAGCCATGCCTTAACACCATCCCTGCAAGCATAATAGCACTACACAAAGTCTACCATTGTTAGCATTAGAAAGATGAAAAATAAAGAAACATTGTTAGCATTAGAAAGATGAAAAATAAAGAAACATTTTATATAAAAGTAGATTGCAACAACACTTCCATTTTGCATACAATCTCTCACTAGACTCAAGGCTAGCCAGTTGTAAAGTTCAAAAAACGAATTTGCAAATCAACTATTACAATTTTAATACTCAAACAACATAGGAACACAAATAAAGAGTCACATGCAAGAAAAGGATCGAGATGATTGAACCAACAATTCCAATCAGCCAATGATACAACAGTTCCAACAATCTAATGATCTAATCGATCCAATGTTCCAGTGATCCAACGATACACCTGTGCACCTACTAATTAGTACACCTTCTCATAACCTACGCCCTCGGTAAATCATGATCCACCATCCACAAGTGCATCTGCTAACTAGGTAAACCGTTTGTAATCCACACGCATGTAAAATCATACCACCTTGCAAACAACTCACAATAGTTTTTGAAACTGAGGAATGGTATGGCTTAGGTTTGAAACTCCTAATTTCATTTGTTTATGTATACACCTTAGAATATTCAAAGTTTATTAAATCTATGATACATGAGGATTTTACCCTCAAGTCAAAACTCCTTTTGACTAGAGCTAGGGGTTTCATTTACCACAAGAGTTGGTTCTCTAAATGAGTGGATTTAACCAATTTAATGTGTTTTCCTATATTTCTAGAATATTTGTATATAAATTATTAAAATGAGGATTGATTTAATCACATCTTTTGTAAATGAAATATCTAGAGAGTATTTTGGAGAGTTAAAGAGATTTAGGAGTTAGTCTTATTTTTAGAGGATTTTGTTGATCTAGAAAGGCTAGATTTAGAGATTGTTGAAGGAGTTATGGATCTGAACCGACTCTAGTTTAGGATCCCTTTTTATATATAATTTGTAGACAAATTACTCATCATAATGAGGAATAGGAAGAGATATGAGAAAAAGATAGAGAGGTATAGAAGCCAAGATTAGCTTTAATCCCTAGAGGGCAAATGATGTAGATTCAGGCCAAGGGTCTTTTAATCATGTGTATATAATATGGAATTACTATGTTTTGAGTACAATTGAAGTATGACTCTCTGCATATTGTTGGATGTCGTGTAATTTCTTATACATCCAGAATTTTTGGAAATTAATTCCAACTGCAAACCTGTAGCAACAGGACAACAAGTTTTAATTTTGATGTGAAACTGAAGGACGGAAGCAGCAGAGAGTTTTTGTTTTGGTTTGCACTCAATCGTGCATTAGATTTATGAGTTTGAATCCCTGCATAAGCAACCTGGTAGTAGCCCTCTTCCAATCCACCAAATCGTGGTCTGCACCACGTTACCTCCCGCCTTAACACCATTCACCTCACTGCATTCAAAAGTCATGACAAAGTTTGAATTTTGGTTTTAATGCTTTATGTGAGATAGTTTTATTTAATAATGTTTTTTTTTAAATTAGGTTTTACTTTTTATATACACATAGATAGAAATGTTATGCAATGTAGTAGATGCAAAAACAGAGAATATTGTGTATGCAGAGAGAAAAAGGAATGCTTTTAAGCCCTAGAGGGAAAATGATGTAGATTCAGGCCAAGGGTCTTTTAATCATGTGTATATAATATGGAATTACTATTTTTTGAGTACAATTGAAGCATGAGTCTCTGCATATTTTTGGATGTCGTGTAATTTCTTATACATCCAGAATTGTTGGAAATTAATTCCAACTACAAACCTATAGCAGCAGGACAACAAGTTTTAATTTTGATGTGAAACTGAAGGACGAAAGTAGCAGAGATTTCTTGTTTTGGTTTGCACTCAATCGTGCATTTAATTTATGAGTTTGAATCCCTGCATAAGCAACCTGGCAGTAGCCCTCTTCTGATCCACCAAATTGTGGTATGCACCACGTTACCTCCCGCCTTAACACCATTCACCTCACTACATTCAAAAGTCATGACAAAGTTTGAACTTTGGTTTTAATGCTTTATGTGAGATAGTTTTATTTAATAATGTTTTTATTAAACTTAGATTTTACTTTTTATATACACATAGACAGAAATTTTATGCAGTGCAGTAGATGCAAAAATAGAGAAGACTTTGTATGCAGAGAGAAAAAGGAACATTGTGTGTGTAGCAGCAAGCAATGTGTGTGTAGCAGCAACAGAAGACTGTGTGTAACAGCAAATGTATGTTGTGTCTGTAACAGCAAATGTATGTTGTGTCTGTAATAGCAAATGAATGTTGTGTGTGTAACAGCAAATGAATTTGTGTCTGTAACGACAATTGAAGCTGTGTGTGTAACAGCAAAGGGAATTTGTGTGTGTAACAACAAATGAAAAAGATAGCAAAGGATCATTGTGTGTGTAACAACAAATGAGCATTGTGTGTGTAACAGCAAGGAGCATTGTGTGTGTGTAACAGCAGAGTGAAGAAGTTTTTGTAAATTCAGAATATCAGTTCTGATGCTTTGTAACAACAGGAAATTTTGAATGATAAATAGTGAATTTGCTTCCCATTGTGTATGTGATTTTGCAGAGTATTTGTTTTGATTGTTCTCTCTGTGTTAGAAGAGGAATTTTTGTTTCCTTTCTGTATTGTTTAGGAATTATCAGAAATTCTGACATGGTATCGGAGCTAGTCTAGGCTCTCAGCAGTTGCTAAAGAAGCTGAAGGAAGAAGAAGAATTTTTTTGAAGTAGTTCTATAGTAGTGTGAGGGTTCAACAAGTAAAGTATTTACCAAAACATAATTTATCTCTCCAGCAGTGAGAAAGTTTGTTTAAAAAAAAACACTGTCAAGTTTTAATATAATTCTGTAAGGCTAGCAATGGCAGGAGCCAACAAAAGCATGAGTATGGGAAATACTCAACTCCCATAGTTCAATGGGAAGAACTATGAATATTGGGAAATCACAATGAGAGCCCTTTTTGCATCTCAAGATTTATTGGAGCTAGTTGAAGACGGATTTGAAGAACCAGTAGATGAATAAGAATTTAATTCATTGACACAGGCAGAGAAGGTTTTGCTGAAGAGTAATAGGAAGAAGGACTTAAAAGCCCTCTTATATCTCTATCAAGCAGTGCATGAAAGAATATTTCCAAATATTGTAGCAGCAAAGAAGTCTAAGGATGCATGGAATACCCTCCAAACAGCCTATCAAGGTATGGAGAAGGTAAATGCCACAAAGCTTCAATTAATGAGAAGATATTTTGAAGTCATTTGCATGAAAGAGTCTGATACAATAGACTCATTCTTCACTTTTTTGATTGGGTTGGTTACCCAAATGAGATCTCATGGCGAGACAGTAGAAGAGAGAAGAATAGTGGAGAAAGTATTGAAAAGCTTACCCTCAAGATTTGATGTGATAGTAACAACCATTGAAGAGAGAAAAGATCTCTCAATGTTTACTGTTGATGAGCTTCCTGCATCATTGATGACACGTGAACAAAGATAGGGAAGAACAACAAACTCATATTTGGAGCATGTCTTCAAGACCCAAATTTCCTTTGGAAGAGGAAGAGGTCAAGGAAGATCAAACTACAGAGGAAAAGGTAGAGGAAGAAGCCAGAATCGAGGAGGAAGAAATAGCCCTACAAGTACGAGTGGAAGGGGCAGCAATCAAAGTCAGAACCAAATCCAAGGCATCAACAACCAAGGTGGAAAAAATCAAGCACATGTACAAAGGTATGATAAATACCAAGTCCAATGTAATTACTGTAAAAAGTATGGGCATTATTCCAATGAATGTAGGAAGAAACAGAGTGACATGGGTAGTGGACCCAGTGCTAATTTTACTAAAGAGAATCTCAGTCAAGAGAATTTGTTTTTAGCATGTAATTTGGCTGAAGAGAAAAATGAAGATATATGGTTTCTAAATTCGGGATGTAGCAACCATATGACTGGAAACATTTCTATGTCTTCCATGATTGATGAAAATTTGAAGTCTCAAGTAACATTAGGGATAGACAGTAAGGTCTCTGTCATGGGGAAAGGCAGAGTAAGTTTTTTGACAAAGAAAGGAGAAAGGAGATCCATATCAGATGTTTACTATGTGTTTGGTATGAAGTGTAACCTTTTGAGCATTGGACAATTCATTCAGAAATGATACAATGTTTTCTTTGAGGATGATGTATGTACAATCATGTATATACCACCAATCAAGCAAAAGATTGCACAAGTGAAGATGACAAGAAACAGAATGTTTTCTCTCAAGATGAGAGAAGATTTGAAGAAAGGAGTTGCAATGGCAGTAGTGACACAAGAGACATTCTAAAGAGAAGCAAAGGATGAAAATTGGTTATGGCATTTGAGATTTGGACATCTCAACTTTGGAGATCTAAATTTGTTACATAGAAAAGGAATGGTAAATGGATTATCATTGATTGAGAATCCAAACAACCTATGTGAAGGCTGCATCTTGGGAAAACAACACAGAGAAAGCTTTCCATCAGGAAAGAGCATAAGGGAAAAGGAACCCTTAGAAATGGTCCATTCTGATTTGTGTGAACCAATGAAAACACCATCATTAGTAGGCAGCCACTATATGCTAACATTTATTGATGATTACACAAGAAAAACATGGGTATATTTCTTAAAGCTGAAGAGTGAAGTGTTTGAGAAGTTCTTCCACTTTAAAGCTCTTGCTGAGAATCAAAGTGGGCAGCACATAAAAGTTCTCAGAACTGATAGAGGAGGAGAATATATCTCCAAATAATTTCTGCATTTTTGTAGATAAAATGGGATACACAAGCAATTTACAGCAAGGTATACACCTCAAAAAAATGGATTTGCTGAAAGGAAAAATAGAACCATCATGGACATGGTAAGAAGCATGTTGAAGGCAAAACATTTGCTAAATGAATATTGGGTTGAAGTTGTACATTGTGCAACATATGTTTTGAATAGATGCCCAACAAAGAGTGTAATGAACAGAGTTCTAGAAGAAGCGTGGAGCGGCATGAACTAACATGTCACCCACATGAGAGTATTTGGTTGTGTGGCTTATGCACACATTCTGGATCAACTGAGAAAGAAGTTGGATAGTAAGGGGGAGAAGTGCACATTTGTTGGATACAGTGAAGAATCCAAGACATATAGATTGTATAACCCATCTACCAAGATGTTTATGATAAGCAAATATGTGCAGTTTATTGAGGAAGAAGCTTGGGATGGAAGCATTGAGAAAAAAGTGAATGTAAAAAGTTGTTTGTCTCATGATGAAGATGAGGAAGAAATGGTTGAAATAAATACCTCATCAGCAACACCACCTCCACCAATACAAGAATAGCAAGGAACACCACAAGCTGGTATGAGAACACCCTTGAGAAGTGATGACATTGCTTCTTCAAGCACATCACAAGGAGCATATTTGAGTGCTTCTACAAGCACAAGTTCAGCAAGTGAAAGAGGAACCAGATTCAGAAGTCTGAATGAAATTTATGAGCAAGAAGAAGGTATGAACTCTTTATTTGCATTGTATTGTCATGTAGAAGATCCTATTCATTTTGAAGAAGCTGTAAAAGATAAGAAATGGATAGATGCTTGTTATGAATATAATTCATAACCAATAGTATAAATAGAATAAATACAAACAAGTATAATTATTAATAGTCAAATAAGATTATTTTAAGTAGTTATTAGTTAACTGAAAAGGCATGTCTAAAAGACATGCCTATTCATGAAAGGCCACCTGCGTAGGTATATAAGTAGGGCCTCATTGTAACATTTATCATCATCTTATATACATTTTTATATAATATATTATTATTACAATACCTCTTGTGTATTTTATAACTTAAGTCAACAAGCCTACAGCTTTTTTGCTCCATTTGGTATCGGAGCCATCGCTCTTCAGGATCTGTGTGATCACTACTACTGCCACCTGCTTTCCGGTTTCATTACCCTATCATGACCAGAACACCATGATCAACCCCCGCACACCCTCACCTTCATCAAATCAGCGATCTTCTCCCCTGGAAGGAAGCACCTACGCCACAGTTGGCTACCTTCAGCTGTTACATGCAGTGCCTCGAAATCGTTACCACTCGATGTCTTCATCAATGACAATGGACGATTTCAACAAAAAGTTGATCTATATGGAGAGTAAGATCAATAATTCCGATAAATTCACTAAACAATTAGTCAATCTTGAGGATAAGGTTAGAGGAAATTCTGACGACATCACTTCAAGACCTGACAAATCGGATAGCCAGACTAATGTTGAAAATCTGTAACGAGTCCAGAGACAATTATAACGAACTAATGCAGAAAATGAACTCCATTTTGGACAAGTTAAATCCAATGCAAAAACCAATATTCCGGAATATGGAAAATAGCCAACAGAACAATCCAGTCGATTCAGAAAATTTAGAAAATCAGGAAGAATCACTACATTCTGAAAAATATCAGGTTATGGAAATCCCAAATTATGAGAATGAAGGTGAACTTAAAAATAAAGTTGAGCCTGCTAATCAGGAAACTATTGAAGGAACAGAAAAAGATCAAGATGACAATCCAGATGGAGTTGAACTAGATGTGGATAAGAATGATATTACCAAGGTGTTTACAGTACCATCTCCTCTTGTTGCTTCTGTTGCGGTAGATCAAAATACCGAGGTAAATGATATTACCAAGGTGTTTGCAGCACCATCTCCTCTTGTTTCTTCCATTGCGATAGATCAGAATACCGAGGTATTTTAAATCCCCTCTTCTCATGTTGTCATTGTTGCGCTAAGTGACAAAACAAAAGTATGTTTGGTGTCATCGTCATCTCATTCTCCTCCTATTTTTCCTCCACCTACCATTGCAAATGATATTGAAGGTGATAACCCCAAGAAATTTTCATCTCTAACGCATCCTCCTTATGTTGTTGCTTCTGCAAACAATAATGAGAGTGGTAATACCAAGGCATTTATTGAGAAGGGAGAGTTATTAATTTCATCAGACACTGTTATGAATCTAATTCATAAATATAGTTATTAGTTAGTTAATTAAGGATTAATTAAAATAATCATTAGGTTAATGAAAGGGCATGTCTAAAAGACATGCCCATTCGTGAAAAGGCACTTGCATAGGTATAAAAGCAGGACCTCATTGTAACTTTCAATCATCTTATTCATATCATATCAATAAATATTTATTATTATAAATACCTCTTGTGTATTTTTATAATTAAAGCCATTTTTTCTATTAAGCCAACAAATCTACAAGTCTTGCTGCTACACAGACCAAATCTACAAGTTCCGCTGCTACAGACACTAGTGCAGCATTAGATGCTTTCAGGACTGAAAATTCTCTCCTAAAGAAAAGCAGAGAAGAAGTACCCATTGAAGTACTTAATAACATTGGAGTTCCTCATTTTGAGAGTGGTGAAGTTGAGTTGGCCCAAAAAACTTTCACATATGCATTAGAAGATGGTTCTCGTATATTGGAACTAAGTGGTTACAATCCTAAAAAACAAGAATTTTATTCAGAGGTATTAAATTCTCAAACTACTCCGCCTCCCAGGAAACATTCCCTATTTGATAGAAACAAAACTATAGAGCCACTTGGCTTGGTCCATTCCTCAATTACTTCACCTTTATTAAACATGGAGACGAAAGTAGCTGGAACAGGTGCATATACAACAAACAAAGACAAGGGCGTGACCAATTAACCAAGAATGCATTCTTCTAGTGTACAACTTGAAGACGTTTTCCCTGTCAATGATCTTCTTCTTCATTCTAGGAGCAAAAAATCGACATCTCGAACTGAAGAACGCAATGCTTCACCCTAAATTTTCATATCGAAAGCTGAAGGGTGCTGTTTGGAATTAAATTTTGTGGTTAAAAGTGGGAAAATAGGGAAGCCATGCTTTACTGAAGCCACCATAGTATCCAGTCTTGTTCCAAATAATGCTATAGTGTTCCCCTATACTGCACATGTGGCTAGTCATTTCACTACACCAGAGGAACAAAAGGTGGGAACTGAGGTTTCCTCTTCAATAATTTCGAAAGAAATCTTCTATATCACAACTGGAAGCAACGACTATTTCCTGACCTACTATTTGAGACCGTCGAATCCTTTGTAAGTCACGCTTTCCCCCGGGCAATTCATTGACCTCCTCATTTCTCAGTTGAACGACCACCTCTAGAATTTGTATGAGTTGGGCGCTAGAAAGTTTGCAGTGACAACCATTCCACCAATCAGGTGCACACCTTATGCTTTTTGGCAGTACCCAAACAAGACTAAAGATGTCGATGGATGCATCTCATTTATGAACGAGGATGTACAGCGCTACAATAAGGAATTTTTCTCCTCCATTCAAATGCGTCAACACCGATATTCGGATGCCCATTTCATTTAAAAAAATGCCACCGAGGTTGTACTTCGTATATATAAAACTCCCACCTCCTATGGAATTAAGAACGTGGGAGAGGCATGTTGTGACTTCCAAGCTGGGGGCTTGATGCTGAGCATACTATGCCTTCGATGTGCTCGCATTTGCGCCAATGCATCACAATACTTTTTCTTCAATGGATTCCACCCCACATCCAATGTGCTCCACCTGACAGCCTTACCTACATTAATGGCACCTCCCCTTTTGTTTATCCTATCAATTTACGAACCTTGGCCTCTATCTAAGCTTCTCCTGCTTTATGATATTACTACACAGAATTACCTACCTGCGTTTCTCCTCCCACCACTAGTTTGGCATAGCCACCATAATTATGATCCCGTCGTTGAGCATTATAGTGAAAAAAATTACCCTTTAGCAGTAAAACTTGGTACCATCATGGCAGATTTGGAAACTGCAGATGTCTATTCTTATGTCGAGGATGAAACCGTTGAAGATTCCCTCTTAGCTCAACATTTACCATTCTTCTTCCGCCTCTGGTTGTCCCTATCTGCTCTCACGACCACACAATTTACAGATTACACTGCATTGCCTTCCTCGTTGTTTGTTGCCATCGAACTGTTGTCCTACTGTTCCTTTCCCTATTCTGTCATCTTCCTCCGCGTTCTACATTGTTTCAAACTTTCTGTCTATTGTCTATCCTCTGCGTCCATTGTGACTGTCCATTACACATTTCCTTTTTCCATTCCAACAAACAATTTACACTAAAATGCTATTGTCCGTTGTCAAGAACCATATCGGAGGGTCAACAATGGCGTCCGTTCATAAAAAATTCATGACTCTCCAAATACAGTTTTATGTGTGCCATACGTGAAAATATCGAAGAAGTAGGCTATTATTGTGAAGTGGCATGGTATTAAAAGCATATAAGAAATATCGTATCGAAGGGTTATACCGTATAGAAGGGTTTAAATATAGTCATAATTCAAAGTTATATTTATTAATTTAATTAATTAATTTAATATTAATTAATTAAATTAAAATTTAAAAAAAATATTAATTTAATTAATAATAATAAAAAAATTAGTTTCAAAATCAACATTACAAGAGAGACTTCAACAAAGGTCGGGTACCAGTGCTCAATGACATGCCAAGCAGATAATCCCAAATGACGAAAATTGTCAAAAAATATAGCTTTGAGGACAAAGCTTTTAAGGGTAAAGGGATAAGCTCTAATTCCTAATTACAAGGAGTATGAGGAAGAATTATACATTCAAAATGACAACACAAAGTGAAAAAAGTTAGGAAGCAATTAGGGCAAAGAAAATTAGTATCCATAAAACTTTGAGGACAAAGTTTCTGAAGAGAAGGGCAATGTTATGAATATAATTCATAACCAATAGTATAAATAGAATAAATACAAACAAGTATAATTATTAATAGTCAAATAAGATTATGTTAAGTAGTTATTAGTTAACTGAAAAGGCATGTCTAAAATACATGTCTATTCATGAAACGCCACCTGCGTAGGTATATAAGTAGGGCCTCATTGTAACATTTATAATCATCTCTTATACATTTTTATATAATATATTATTATTACAATACCTCTTGTGTATTTTATAACTTAATTCAACAAGCCTACAGCTTTGTTGCTCCAATGCTATGGATGAAGAAATAAATGCCATAGAGAGGAATAAAACATGGGAATTAGTTGATCTCCCAAAAGGCAAGGAAGTTATTGGAGTGAAATGGGTTTATAAAACCAAGAGAAATGTTGAAGGTAAGATTGAAAAGCACAAGGCCAGACTTGTTGTCAAAGGCTACAAGCAACAACAAGGAAGAGATTATGAGAAAAATTTTGCACTAGTTGCAAGAATGGAAACAGTAAGAGCAGTGATGTCCATAGCAGCACAACATAAGTGGAAATTTTACCAAATGGATGTAAAATCAGCATTCCTGAATGAAGTATTGATGGAAGAGGTTTATGTTGAACAACCTTGGGGCTATGAGAAAGAAGGCCAAGAGCACAAGGTATGAAAATTGAAGAAGGCTCTGTATGGGCTTAAACAAGCACCAAAAGCATGGTAGAGTAAGATAGATTCCTATCTACTGGAAAATGGGTTTGAGAAATGTGAAGGAGAACCCACATTATACATCAAAGAAAAAGATAGTAAAATGCTCATTGTTGTTTTGAATGTTGATGATGTTATCTTTATAGGTAATGATGCTTACCTCATTGAGAATTTTAAAACAGTCATGAAGGATGAATTTCAGATGACTGATATCAGATTGCTGAGATACTTCTTTGGAATAGAAGTAGAGAAAAATGAAAATAAGATTTTTATTTCTCAAGAAAAGTATGTTAAAGAAGTTTTCAAAAGATTTAACATGCAAGATTGCAAAGCAAAAATTACTCTTACAGTGATGGGGTTTAAGTTAAGCAAAGAAGATAACAGCAAGGATTTTGATCCAAGTTTGTATAAGAGCATAGTTGGCAGCCTTATGTATTTGACTGCAACTAGGCTTGATATTATGCATGTTCTGAGTTTAATCTCAATATTTATGGAAAGGCCAAAGGAGGCACATTGGAAAGCAGCAGAAAGAATTTTGAGGTATGTGAAAGGAACAAATAGGTATGGAACTTTATACACCACTTTAGAAAATTTTGAATTAATTGGATATACTTACAGTGATTGGGATGGAAGTATAGATGACAAGAAAAGCACCTCTGGATATGTTTTTCATATGGGATCAGGAGCCATATCGTGGGCTTCTAAGAAACAACCAATTGTGGCTTTATCAACAGTAGAGGCAGAGTATGTAGCAACTACAGCGACAACATGTCAAGTAGTATGGATGAGGAGAATGTTAAGAAGTTTTTATCATGAACAGGGAAAAGGCACAACAATTTATTGTGATAATAGCTCAGCTATAGCTTTATCCAAGAATTCAGTGTTTCATAACAGGACCAAACACATTGATGCAAAGTATCACTACATCAGAGAGTTAATGAACAATGGAGAAATTGTTTTACAGCACTGTAGAACAGAATATCATTTTGTTGATATCTTAACAAAACCATTGGGGCAGAAGAGTTTTAATTATCTCAGAGAATTTCTGGGAGTGCAAGAGAACAATAGTTGTAATTAAAGGGAGAGTGTTGGAAATTAATTCCAAATGCAAACTTGTAGCAGAAGGACAACAAGTTTTAATTTTGATGTGAAACTGAAGGATGGAAGCAGCTGAGATTTCTTGTTTTGGTTTGCACTCAATCGTGCATTAAATTTCTGAGTTTGAATCCCTGCATAAGAAACCTAGCAGTAGCCCTCTTTCGATCCACCAAATCATGGTCTGCACCACGTTAACTCCCGTCTTAACACCATTCACCTAACTGCATTTAAAAGTCATGACAAAGTTTGAATTTTGGTTTTAATGCTTTATGTGAGATAGTTTTATTTAATAATGTTTTTTTTTTTAACTTAGGTTTTACTTTTTATATACACATAGACATAAATTTTATGCAGTGCAGTAGATGCAAAAACAGAGAAGATTATGTATGCAGAGAGAAAAAGGAACGTTGTGCATGTAGCAGCAAGCACTGTGTGTGTAGCAACAACGGAAGACTGTGTGTAACAGAAAATGTATGTTATGTCTGTAACAACAAATGTATGTTGTGTTTGTAACAAAAAATGAAGCTGTGTCTGTAACAGCAAGTGAAGCTGTGTGTGTAACAACAAAGGGAAGTTGTGTGTGTAACATAAAATGAAAAAGACAACAAAGGAGCGTTGTGTGTGTAATAGCAAAGGAGCGATGTGTGTGTAACAGGAAGGAGCGTTGTGTGTGTAATAGCACAGTGAAGAAATTTTTGTAAATTCAGAACAACAGTTCTGATGCTTTGTAACAGCAGGAAATTTTGAATGATAAACAGTGAATTTGCTTCTTATTGTGTGTGTGATTTTGCAAAGTATTTGTTTTGATTGTTCTCTCTGTGTTAGAAGAGGAATTTTTGTTTCCTCTCTGTATTATTCAGGAATTATCAGAAATTCTGACAAGAATATGTATGAATGCACAGTCATCCAATATTGTAGGTGTGGGTGAAGCTCGGGATGGATCTGTAGGTATATGTATATATATTATTGCGAGATCAGAGTAGCATAGTAGGAGCATAGTGATAATAAGCTCATGAGAGATAGTGTTGATTGTTGATCAACATAGGATCAATGATCCATTAATGGATGCTAAGGGAGTTGTCTTAAAGTATCCAGTGTCAACCGAGAGAGAGAGAGACCAAGTTGGAGGAACGAGACTGAACCAGAGGAGTGAGATATCATAAATTAATCTAGAGGTAAAAGTTGAGGCATGCGAAACACACTTAGTTTTTGAAGTTTGGATGGAATATTGTTAGATAATAGCGTCGGGGAATTAAAATTCATGGAGGCAGGAGATCAAACAAAACCGTCTAGTATGAAGGTCAAAATCCTGGAGGGGATTATGAATTATAACTAGTATAACCCACAAGGAAGTACATATTGTTTTTCTAATAGAGTGGTAATTGACATGGATTTTCCCATTTCCCTGTTCTGTTAGAGCCTCAAGGAGTTCATAATTAAGCGTTGAGCATTGAGTTGGGTTGATAGGAAAATCATAAAGTGGTGATAGGCAGAGAATTCAACCAAGTGGAAACAAGTGGAGGTTCCACACAATTGGAGCTCGAGCCAGCGAGACCCACACATGGAAGTTGCAAGCTGGGAAGATTTGGAGATCTGAAACAGAGTATAAGCTTGAAAAGGCCCAACGATTAGCTTATTTCTCTTTCCAAGTGAATTATGTTAGTTGTGAGAGCAAGTTCATCTATTGACGAAACCCCATAACATAAATATGGACTCGATAACCCAGAAGGGCGAAATTTGGTAAGTTATTTTATTTAAGCATCAAGGATCAAGTGACCAGAGACTCTTAAGTGACGGTGATGGAAATAATTTTCATTCCTCGGATATTTTAAGCAGTGAATATTGTGGGGTCCTCAAGGAGAGTGAGCTCAATGGCGAGGTTACAGTAGAAGAAAGATAGTGTGGAGTGAACCATACCCGGAATCCTGGAACACCCGAAATCACAAAAGTTTTTGTAATCAAGAGTTAGGCTTTGGGTAGCGGGATATATGTATAAAGGTTACACCTTATCATTATAGTCGTATGCATCTATCAATAGCCAAGTTTTATGTTAAATAAGGCTTGACTTTGGGGGCTATTCAAATGAAAAAAAAGGTCAGAGGGGAAAAATAATAAAAGCACCAAGAGGGTAAAAGAGGAGATAAAAGGGAGAGATTGTAAATAAAGTCTTTCCACCCAGGGGCTATATATGACGGGACTTGAACTTGGTGGTTTTTTTACAACTCTTTCGGCTCCTCCAACTGTACTTTAAAAGGGATTTATATCCCAATAACGCTGATTTCGTAGGGATGAAGGAAGAAATTTTTGGCCAGAGTAGGACTCGTCACTTTAGGTAAGCAGGCTCACATTTAGGATCACATAAGGTGGTATCAGAGCTTGAATGCTCTGAAAATATCATAGTAGAGAAAGTAGAAAGTGGAGTTGCAACAGAACTAGCTCTCGAGGAATCTGAAGAAGGTAGATTTTTTCGTTCTGCAATTTATATTTGTGCTTAAAGATTGAGGACCACAATGTAAAGCATGAAAGAGGAGCATTGAAATTTTGGAAGAAGAGGGAGCAAAACATTCTGAGTCAAGGATATTGAAGAAATATAATGGTGGAGGCAGAGCTAGCATATATAAAGCTATTAAAAATGGAAACAGAGTAAGATTATATTACAGTTTGTTTTGTATATATTTTACATTAAGTTGAAGTTTGAGAGAAGTTTTGAAGCTTTCTTTTAAGAAAGGAAGGAGATATAGTAGATAGAGTAGGCTTGCATTATGATGCAACAATGTGGAGACATAGTAGGGAGATGAAAACAATGATATACTTTGGAAAGAGAATTGGTTCAAAGGAGTGGATCAACAAGACGATTATTAAGGATCTTGGTAAATATCTTATAATGTTTTGATTTGTCTTACCTCTGGTCATAAAGAAATGTGGTTGAATGTTGGAATAGGAATTAGGAAGAAATTCAGAAAGTTTTGAAGAGAATAGGAAACAATAGACTCTTAGAAGAAATAGGAATCGTGACAGAACCCAGCAAGGATATGAAGTAAGGCTAGGTAACGGAGAAGAGAGAGGTGATCAGGGGAAAGTGCAACAACCTAACAAATTTTGAAGCTAAGGATTAGATGTGCTATGGATAAGGAGAAGAGGTTCTACAACAGAGAAATAGAAGAAGGGAAACTTCCAACAAGTAACAGTTGGCTAGAAGTTTTCACAGAAGTTAATTCCATAATGGGTGTGGGTATAATTTCTTAGAGAAAGAGAGGAAGAAGTTCCAGATAAGTAACTAGAGATATCGAAAGGTTGAGCTCAGAAGGAAGCTTAGGGAGTTATTGATAGCAGGTGCAGGACTTGCTACCAGAAAAAGGCTTGTTGCAACTCACAGGTGAACAATAAGAGTTCACAAAAATAATAAACATAAGGTAAAATGACTATTAGTGATCATATGAGTGGGTTTAGGAAAGAATCACAGTCGAGGATCAAGGAATTCCAAAGCAATTGGCATAGGGAGGATGAGGGACGAAGAGCTCAAGGGAAAGATGAAGGAGTTGAATGCATAATTTGATCATTTGAGGAAACTATTATAAGACTAGGGATATCGATGGATGATGAGACAAAAGAATGTGAGATGGCCTCTATTACAAAAATATTTGAGGCAGAGAATGTATATCAAAGTGAGAAAAGAACTCATAGTAGTTGAGTATAATTTGATTATTTGTGGACGAGGCTTGTACATTGCTGAAGAAGAATCCAAAGATGTGGAGGAAAGTTTTCTTAATAATTTGGTGAACTACTGGATTAGTTCAGACCAACATAAGGATGTGTTGACTGAGGCATCAACCGAGGTTGAGGAACCTTATGATTTTAAACCTAATGATTTTTTTGTGGATGCAAGTAATGAACAACATTCAACTAACATATTTTTGTAGGTTGATGAAGAATTGAAGTTGTTGGAGGAGATGGATGACATTGAGGAATTCCTACTTGAGAAATTTTTTGCAAATGTCAGAGATGGAAAACTATTGAAAACTTATATAGAGGATGATAACGATAATGTTGGAGAAAAATGAACCAATTCCATGACAGAGGAATCAAAGTTGAAAATTAGTGTGGGAAGTAATTTTGCAGCAGGGCTCAGATTTTTAGAGTATTGGTTGGAAAATCCAAGGCCAATTGAAGAAGGAAGTGTAAACAAAACAAGTTCCAATAATTTTAAGGATGATGAGGAGAAAGTATTGTAGCAAAAAATGGGGAATTAAAATAACATAGTTCAACAAGAAGGCAACAAAGAATTGTAGAGTTTGAACTAGCCTGAAGATCAGCTCAACATGAAGATCGAAGAGATGAGAAATCTGATGTTGAAAGAACCTAAGTAGAAGAGGTGTTTAAGGAAAAGGAAATTAAGGGATAGAATATTTCAGATGATGGAGCAAGATTATATCAACAAGGAAGGAGGAGAAATACAACATAAAGTAGGGAAACCTGGGGAGATGAATAAGACAGCATCAGAGCAACAACATGACAGAGAGAAGGATCGATTGCAGAACAAATTTTGGGATCTGGGAAACATAATTTCACAACACGTACTCAGGAGACCATCGATTTTTTTTAACCTTGGGAGTATGATACAAGAGCATCTTACCCTCAAGTCAAAACTCCTTTTGACTAGACCTAGGGTTTTCATTTACCAGGAGATTTGGTTCCATAAATGAGTGGATTTGTTTAATTTAATGTGTTTTCCTATATTTATAGAATAATAGTACATAAATGATTAACATGAGGATTGATGTAATAAAATCTTCGCTAAATGAGAAATCTCAAGATTATTTTGGAGAGTTAGAGAGACGTAGGAGTTAGGTGGATTTTTAGAGGATTTTGTGGATCTATAGAGGCCATATTTAGAGATTATTGAAGGAATTACAGATCTAAACTAACTCTGGTTCAGGGTCCCCTTTTTGTATATAATTTGTAGACAAATTATTAATCATAAGGAGGAATAGGAAGATATCTAACAAAAATCTAGAGAGGCATAGAGGCTAAGAGTGGCTTTAAGGCCTAGAGGACCAAATGATGTAAATTCAGGACAAGGGTATTTTAATTATGTGTGTATAATATGGAATTACTATGTTTCAAGTACAATTGAAGTATGAGTCTCTCCCTATTAATAGATTTTGTGTAATTGCTTATACATCCTGAAAATGTATAATGCACAATCATCTAATATTGCAGGTGTGGATGAAGCTCGGGAGGCATCTTTAGGTATACATATTATTTCCATATCAGAGTAACGCAGTAGGAGCACAATGATAATAAGTCCAAGAGAGATAACTTGGTTGTTGATCAACATAATATCAATGATCCATTAATGGAAGCTACGAGAGTCTTCTGAAAGTATCCATCATTGACACAAAGAGAGAGAGAGAGAGAGAGAGAGAGAGAGAGAGAGACCAAGCTCGAAAAAAGAAACTAAACCAAAGGAGTTGGAGATAATAAATTAAACTAGAAGCGAAAGTTGAGTCATAGAGGTGAAACACACTTAGTTTTTGAAATTTGGATGGAATCACCTTATATAAAAATGTCGGGGAATGAAAATTGACGGCACTGGGAGATGGATCAAGAGTGTGAGGCTAGAAGGTCGGAAGCTAGTAAGATCTTTTTTTTTTTACACATGGTGAATCGGTAATTCTTTAGAGTAATCTAGGGGAGACCCAGGATCAATCCTCATAGTCGTCAATATAACATCAGGATATATCCAACAACCTGCAAGTCAGATATACCAGATCTTATGATTCAGCAAGAGCCGAGACCCCTCGGGAAAGGGGAAGCCTACTCCTTGAGCCAAGATCACAGCAAGCCACATACTCAATGAGATTTGAACTGCGGTCTCTTGGGTTTCACCCAAGAAAACTTTCCATCAAACCACACATCACTGTATCGAAAGCTAGTAAGATCTTATGAATTATAAGTATTAAAACTCGTCAGGCAGGAGGGATCATTATCTAACAGAGTGGCAGTTGATAAGGATTTTTTGTTGCCCTATTTCGTTAGAGCCCATAGGAGTTCCTGATTAAGTGTTAGGAATTAAGTGCATGTGACAAGAGAAATCATAAAGGTGGCAATATGCGGAGAATTTAACCAAGTGATGAAAAGTGGAGGTTCCACAAAATTAGATTTTGAGCCAACGGGACCCACAATCAGAAGCCGTAAGCTGGGAAGATTTGGAGAGCCGAAATCGAGTATAAGCTTAAAAAGGCCCAACACTTAGTCGATTTTGCTTTCCAAATAAATTTTGTCAGTTGTGGGAGTGGGGGTCGTCTATTAATAAAAACCCGAAACAAAAATCTAAACTGGAGAACGCAGAAGGTTAGAATCCAATAAGCTATTTTAATTAAGCAACAACGACCAAGGGACGAGGTAACGTTAAGTGACAGCGACGGACATACTTTCCGTTCCCTAGATCTATTAAGCAACAGAGATTGTGGGATCCTCTAGGAGTGTGAGCGCTTTGGCGAGGTTACCATAGAGGAAAGACACTGCGAAGTGGACCATACTCGGAATCCTGGAACACCCGAAAGTGCGGAAGTTTTTGTAATCAAGAGATGGGATCTGGGTAGTGGGATATATGTTCAAAGGTTGCGCCTTATCATTGCAGTGGTCCACATCTACAAGTGACCAAGGTTTATATTAAAGAAGGCTTGACTCCGGGGTCTATTCAAAATAAAAGGAAAGGTTGGAATGCCAGAATTAATAAAAGCGTCCTAAAAGAGGAGCTAGAAGGGAAAGATTGTAAATAAAGTCTTTCCATTTGGGGGTAAAAGAGGAGCTAGAAGGGAAAGATTGTAAATAAAGTCTTTCATTTCGGGGGCTATATATGACGGTACTTAAACTCGGTGGTTTTGGTACAACTCTTTTGGCTCCTCCCATTGTATTGTTAAAGGGAATTGTATCCCGATAAAGTTGGTTTCCTAGGGCTGAAGGAAACACTTTTTGGCCAGAGTAGGACTGAGCACTGTGGGGTCAAATTTGGGCTTGCATCAACCTGGGACTTCCATGTAAAGTTTTTTAATTTAAAAAAACATAAATCTGAAATACAAAAGTATAAAAAAATAGAATTATAATTAAAAAAAAAACTAAATACAAAACGTTTTAAAATTTAAATTAAATCATTTTTAAAAATTAAATTCAACACATTTAAAAGTTAAATTAAATAATTTTAGATTGGTGATTTTTTTAATTAGACCACTAGCACACTTAACTTGTGGTTTGAGTAGTCCTATCTATTGGTATCTAAGCCATCAAAATCATTTAGACCTATACACGACATGGGTCACACCAACCTTTTAGCATAATTAGATTTTTCCACATAGAATTTCAAACCAATAACCTTTACCATTGTGTGTCTTAACATAACACCTTGTCACCCTCTATTCTACCCTTAGCATAATTAAACCACTAAGTATCTTAACATAACACCTTATTACTCTCTCTCTCTATTGTACCCTTGGCATAATTAATTTTTTCCACAAACTAGTATCCTTTACCACTAATATCTTAACATAACACCCCTCTATTCTACCCAAGTAGACTAATAATTTTAAAGTATTATTTAGAAAATTAAATTGTAATCTCTTTAAAATCTACTATCTTCAAATAATCCTTTATTTTCAGAAGTCCCTTTAGTTGATTTTGCATTTTTCGCAGGCCTAATAGCATTTTATGCCCAAATTTTTTGTTCCATAAAATCTCATGACATGTTGATGTTGACCTCACAAGGAGCATCTGTTATGCCAGACAATACACACCAACCTCTTTTCCCACCTTTATTTTGGACTCATCGATAATACGGGTCATCCTTATAGAGACAACAATCAGAAATTGCCGAAGGGAGATGAAGGAAGTGTGAGGAAAAGTCTTGGATTTACATCAACCCTCTAAAATATTCGTTAGAAGTCAATGTAAAATAAATGAAGGATGACAGATAAAGATCGGGGCAGAGATATGAAGTATGAGATATGTGAAAGACTGCAGAACAAAAGAAAATCGGGACGAAAATGTGGAAAAATGGATTATATGAATTAGTCAGAAAAACCAATGTAAAATAATTAATGACTGCATAAGAGGACAAACAAAAGCAGAGATACGAAGACGATATAGAGAAATGTGTGATATGAATTTAAGAAAAATGATACGGAAGGAGATCGCTGAAGGGCTATCGATTTAAAATTCTTTTAGTTTTTAAAATTTCTTTCCCTGTTTTAAATTTTTTCTTGACTTCATATGAAAACAAAAAATGGAACTATCTAATTCCATAACCAAGTCCTGGTGAATGGTGGCCGTCGTTATCTATAGTGACCTTCCCATGTGAAGAAATTTGAGATGTACTGAAAGACGATGAAAAAGGAAATCTGCAAAAATTCCACAGAGGAGTCCAAACTCGACCCATGACGAAGGGGTGACCAGGTTTACGCCAGTGACAGCTGATGTTGACTGTTGGAATTTTTTTTTGCCAAACTTATGTTCAACCTTGCTGGCGAGCACTTCGTCCTAACTGGAGTTACGACCACAACGTCAAGAAGCTTCCTTTTGGAGGTTACCTGGTAAGTCTGCAGTATTGCTCTGGCTATGCTGCTGTTCTGTCAGAAAATCCTAGTTACGGAGAAACATTAAGTATCTTGCCGTAAGTTAGTAAATGGTTAGTTTACTGTCCATTTGGTTCATTAAATATCATTATATTCTTATCCAACAAACAATAATGGTGTCCTTTATAGAGGCTGAGGAATTCTTTAGATGGTAAAAAGTAGGTAGAATTTTGTCAATTTTCTTTTTAAATTTTTTAGTGGTAGTTGTGTTTGAATGTTTTGTTGGGGTGAAAATAGATTTAGTACTCTCAAAATTTTGAAATTTGATAGCTTTAAATTAGATTTACAAAAAATATTCGCATATTTAAATTTCTTTAATTTTCTATTAATTATCATCTTTTGCTAATTAAACTATTGTAACAATAATTACTTACATAGAATCCCAAACACTAAAATTCATTAGATATTGAGCTCCATAACTTGGATGGAATTGGATTTGCCTAACAAATTGCCACTCACAGGGTGATTTGTTAGAAAAATATAACCAAAAATTTAACATTTTATGATAAAATAATAGATATAGAGGTTGGAATTGTAGAAATCTTCAAATTGTAAAAATTGAGGTTGGAGTTGTAAAAACCTTCAAATTTGAAAATCCCTACACTGGTCATAACTAGATAAAATACTTACTAAAACTGAACATTAGAGTTGCTCCAGATGTCAATGTTTTTACACCGTTGCTCCCCAGTTTGGTCAATGCCCGTAGACAGAGAGCGAGTGATGTTCTGGGTGCAGACCTAGTATCAAATTTACCCAAACATGCTTGCTAAGGACAGATTATGTCAGATAAGATCCCTGGTCGTTCGGAAGGACAAAATATGCGTAAATATTGTTTTATTGCCTTCAAAGATATGAATATTGAGTTGGATATTGTTTTATTTCTTACGTATTAAATAAATTATAGCTTGAAAAATATATATTAATTATGAAAGTTGGCCATTTACCCATTACTAATTAAATTGGAAACTTATGATAACTTATATTTGCATTGCACCGGCAGTCCATGAGTCATTAAATAGCAATTTACAGTCGCAATCAGATTAGGCAGTGTCCTAGCCATTTTCAGAGTAAATATATCAATAAATACATTTTTCATCTAATTATATAAATATTATTTTGTAAATTTATTTTTAATTAAATAGATTACCGTAAAATTAATCCCAACCACAGTCTTAAATAAACTTAAGACAACAAGTAAATCAAGCAAGTAGCTTTTTACTTTGCTAATTTTGTTTGTACACTGAAGTACACTGGTTAAAAGAAATTATCAGCGGGGATAAGAACTTATCATTCCGCTACACATCATATAATTAAGAACCAATGTGGATTTAGGCGTTGGTAGAACTTATGGTCCAGACATTTATTTAGCAACATTTGTAAGTTCAGAAAATTATATGTATTATGCAACATCTCAATTTCAAGTTCAAAAAATTATGTTTTAGTACAAATGTCCATCTAAGGTTTTAAATGTTTTGTCTTCTTATGCATTAAAATATTATAAATTTATGTTTTGAATAAAAATGTATGTATAAATCTTTTACTAAGTGAAGGATGTAAGTTTGAGAAGTAAAGAGAAAAAATAGTAGAGGAATTTGTAGTGGACTCTAAAATAATTTAGTTATACGGTTTTCGAGTGAGTTATTCCCAACTTCTTCGGCCTCCATATTTCATGCTACTGTATTTTCATGTATTCAAAAATATAATCTAAAGTATATTTTTGTGGAAATTTCAAGTCTAGTTTTTAGGGCACTAGGTTTTTACTTTGTTATGTTGTGCGTAAAATTTATGAGCTTTTAACTTTGTCTTAGAACTTTGTCTTAGTTGCGCAAGTGAAATTGTCTTCACTATTGTTGTCTGGAGGGAAACTTTTGGGGTATTTTATTAGTTTAAGTGTAAGTGTTATTTTGAAGGCTTTTTTTTTTTGGAGCATATTTACTAGCAGGGAGAAAGCTTTTTTTAATAATTAAAATGGTAGCATCAATCACAAGCTTGAATAATCCTCAAATATCTGAGTTTAATGGAAAAAATTATGGCTATTGGACTATAACAATGAAGGCTTTGTTTTCTTCTCAATATATTTGGGATTTGGTGGAAAATAGGTTCTAAGAACGAGCAGATGAAACAACATGCAATTTCTTGTCACAAGTAGAAAAGACTTGTTAAGGGATAATAGAAAGAAGTATTCAAAAGCCCTTTTCTACATTTTTCAAGTAATTCTCGAAAGTATTTTCCCAAGTATTGCAACAACAACAAAGTCCAAGCAAGCATGGGATACCCTCTAGACAACCTACCAAGGCATGGAAAAAGTGAAGACAATAAAACTACAAATGCTAAGAAGAGATTTGAGATCGTTTATATGAAAGGGTATGGGAATGTAGACGCATTTTTTACGCAATTAATTGGACTTGTTACTCTAATCAGACCTCACGGTGAGACACTTGAGGAAAGGAGAATAGTTGAGAAAACTTTGAGAAGTCTACAAACAAGATTTGATGTCATTGTTGTGACCATAGAAGAGACAAAGGATCTCCCATAATTTTCAATGGATGAATTTCATGCATCATTGATTTCTGATGAGCATAGAGTAAATAGAGAAATGAACTCCTCATTAGATCATGCCTTCAAAACACAAGTCTCAATTGGTCAAGGTAGAGGTAGAGGAAGATCAAATGCCAAAGGAGGAGGTAAAATCCCACATAAAGGTGGAAGAGGAAAATCTTTAAGCTCAAGTGGAAGGGGAAACAATCAAAATCCAAGTCAAGGCCCAAGCCATAATCAAACACAAGGTGAGAGGTATGATAAATCTCAAGTTCAAAGTCATTATTGTAAGAATTATGGTCATTGTGAAAATGAATATAGAAAGAAGCAACATAATATAAGTAATAAACCAAGTGCAAATTTTACAGAGGAAAATCATAACCAAGATAACATGTTTTTAGCTTGTAATGTAGCACAAGAAAAACAAAGGGATGTATGGTTTATAGATTCAGGGTGAAACAATCACATGACAGGGAACATAGAAATGTTTACCAATCTAAATGAAAGTGTGAAATATGAAATGAAATTAGGGACTGATAACAAATTATTTGTCATGGGAAAATGAAGATTCAACATTCTAACAAAGAATAGGGGAGAAGAAGTACATTTCAGATGTTTATTTTTTTCTTGGTTTGAATCATAACCTCATAAGCATTGAAAAACTTTTGCAAAATGGCTACAATGTATGTTTTCAAAAATGGAGAGTGTGGAATCTTGGATAAATGTCCAAGCAAACAATTCATTGCAAAAGTTCACATGACAAGCAATAAAATATTTCCTCTTAATCTCAAAACATATTTGAAGGAACAAGGTGTGCACTTGCACAACTGCTAAGGAATTCACAAGAGGATGGAAGCAAATTTCTTGATGTCACACAAATAAACCTTCAGGTAGAGGTTAAGAATGAAAATTGGTTATGGCATTTGAGATTTGGTCATCTCAATTTTGGAGGCTTGAATTTGTTGCATACAAAAGACGTGGTGAAGGGATTTCCACTCATAGAAAAACTGGATAGATTACATGAAGGATACACCTTGGGCAAACAACATAAAGAGACATTATGATAAGAAAAGTAAATAAGGGAAAAAAGACCCTTGGAGATTATCCATTCAAATTTATGTGGACCAATGCAGACACCATCAATTGGGGTCAACTATTATTTCTTGACATTCATAGATGACAACACAAGGAAGACATGGGTCTACTTCCTAAAACAAAAAAGTGAAGTGTTTGAGCGCTTCCTCCAATAAAACCCTATTATTGAAAGGCAAAGTGGACACTACATCAAAGTTTTGAGGACTAACAGATGTGGTGAATACATCTCAAATGAATTTCTTTGTTTTTAAAGGGAGCATGGAATTCACGAGCAATTTACAACAAACTATACACCTTAGCAAAATGGTGTCATGGAAATGAAAAATAGGACCATTATGGAAATGGAAAGGAAAATGTTGAAGGAAAAACATTTTTCAAATGACCACTGGGCTAAAGTTGTCGCTTGTGCAACATATATCATTAATAGGTTTCCAACCAAAAGTGCAAGAATATGGTTCCTGAAGAGGCATGGAGTGGAAGAAAGCATAGTGTCACTCACATGAGAGTGCTTGGCTGTACGGGTTATGCACATGTCTCAGATGAATTGAGGAAGACATTGGACAACAAGGGGGGAAATTCATATTTGTTGGCTATAGTGATGAATCCAAGGCATACAAGCTCTACAATACATTAACCAAAAATTTCATAATCAAAAAAGATGTGCATTTCATAGAAGAGGAAGCATGGGATGGAATTTTGGAGAAGACAATAATTGTGAAAACATGTATAGGACAGGAAGACAAAGAGGAATTAACCGCAACAAGTAACTCATCAATAATGACTCCTATTGTAACTTCTATTCAATCTCAACAAAGTAGCCAACAAGTGACACCATCAAGAAGTAATAGGACAATGTCGCGCAGTCAAGAAAATATTAGTCCTAGCACACCGCAAATACCCACAATGTCATCTACTTCAAGAACAACATCAGCTGACATATCAAGCCAATTTTCCACAAGCATAAGAAGACAAAAATTTGGAAATTTAAGTGAAAGTTATGACCAAAATGAAGTTGATAGTAGCACAAGATGAAATTCCTTATTTGCATTATTTTGTCATGTAGAAGACCCAATCCATTTTGAGGGTGTAGTCAAAGAATAAAAATGGGTAATGATAATGGATGAATAAATAAGAGCAATAGAAAAGAGTGATACATGGGAGTTAGTGGACCTTCGGCAAGGAAAATAAGTCATTGGAGTGAAGAGGGTCTATAAGACCAAGAACAATGTTGAAAAGAAGATTGAAAGACATAAATCAAGGCTAGTTTTAAAAGGATACAAGCAACAACATTGAAGAGATTATGTAGAGATATTGGTGCTAGTCGCAAGGATGAAGAAAGTGTGCACAGTGTTGTTAATTTCCATATAACATAAATGGAAAGAGTATCAAATAGACATAAAATAAACCTTCTTGAATGGATTGTTGAAAGAGGAAGTATATGTTGTGCAACCACTTGGATATGAGATAGAAGGCTAAGAATGGAAGGTATATAGGTTGAAGAAATCCCTTTATGGGCTGAATAAAGCACCGCATGCATAGTATAATAGGACAAATGCTTACTTGATGGACAATGTCTTTGACAAATGTGACGATGTACCTACTCTTTACGTTAAAGAGAGTAGCTAAAAAATTCTTATTGTTGTCTTATATGTGGATAATTTTACTTTTATAGGGAGTGATGGTTTCCTTATCACTTATTTCAAAGAAGTCATGAAAAGTGAGTTTGAAATTACAAACTTGGGGTTGTTAAGGTATTTTTTGGGCATAGAAGTGAGGCAAACATAAAATGGTATTTTTATTTCTCAAGCAAAGTATGTAGCAGAGATTTTGGTGAGTTTTAATATGCATAACATCAAGTGTGCACCAACTCCAACTATCGTGGGGTTAAAATTGAATAAAGAATATTGCGGCAACAATGTGAATCCAACACTATACAAAAGTATGGTGGGAAGCTTAATGTATTTGACAACAACTAGGCCTAATATAATGTATGCACTGAGTTTGGTGTCAACGTTCATAGAGACACCCAAGGAGACACATTGGCAAGCAGCCAAAAGGATTTTAAGGTATGTCAATGGGACAAAGGAGTATGGTATTTTATACACTGCAACAAATGATTTTAGGTTGGTTGGTTACACTGACATTGATTGGGGAGGAATCATTTATGATAGAAAGTGCAAGTCAGGATATGTTTTTAATTTGGGTTTGGGAACCATTTGATGGGCCTCCAAGAAGAAACTAATAATGTTATTGTCAACCAAAGAAGCAGAATATGTTGCCGCAACAGCAACAATGTGTCAAGTAGTTTGGATAAGAGGAATGTTGAGGGATTTATGCCATGAACAAGAGGGAACAACAACTATTTTCTACGACAACAAACAATTTTGATATCAAATAATTATGTTTTTCACAAAAGGAGCATGCACATTGACACTAAATATCATTTTATTAGAGAATTGATTAAAAATGGTGAAATTGTGTTGTAGCATTGCAAGTCACAGGAATAGTTTGTAGACATCTTCACAAAGCCATTCACACGTGAAAATTTTTTCCATCTAAGAAACTCTTTGGGAATTGTAAACAACATTGTTGTGATTAAGAGGGAGTGTTGGAGAATTAATCCCAACCACTGCTTTAAATAAACTAACAATAACCATCCTTGTGGTACACAATTTTGTTTAAAGGATGAAGAACATGGATTAAAAGAAATTCTGAATGAGAAACTTAGAAACTAAGCATACAAGCTATATCTCATTAATTAAATCAACTTACATATATACATAAGGAATTGTCTCAAGATAGAGAAACTATCTTAGATGCACAATAATTTGGTTGAGGGAATATCTCAACCTCACACTAAACTAGGAACTAACCTATAGAATAGGAATAGACTCTATACATAGAAAGAATCACAACTGAAGACAAGTAGGATTTACATATTCCAACACTCCCCCTTAATGACTACTTGTCTCAATATCTATCTGCAAAATCCACAATTGGTCTTGTTTGGTAATTACACCGGTTATGTTTGGTAATTACACTTTGTATCTTGTTCATGATGTTGTTGATGTCCATATAAAGGAACAACCATCTACCGAAATGCATGGGTTCCAACTGCTACAACTGCCAGTCTACTAGGAAGTCCTTCACATACATGGTTCATCCAACCTTTTGATTAACTTCCCCTTGATATAAAATTTCACCTTATGGAGTCTCAAACCAATACGGCCTACCCAAGTGTATCCATCCCGCATGACACACTCTTCCAGGGTGTTAAAAATCTCTGACAGAGGGAACATATAACAAAGGGGTATGCATGCCTCTCTGGGTCTTACAACACGTACAAACAATAAATGACATGTAGATTTGCTTATAATTACAAACTGTGAGTCATACTCTACCATGGTCATGATTCTATTGCAAGAGACTCACACAAAAAAAACTCTCACAAACATCATATTGAGGTTGCAAATCTCAATATTTATACAAATTTCCAAGACTTCTCCATATTTACCCATACAAAAAAAAAAAAAATACCAAATGACAATATAAGCACAAGCGATAACCATGACAGTAATACAATATCCATGAAGAAAAAACTGGCATGCAAACGTTCAACACATGGCCATGCCATTCACTGCTGTGGACAGACCGCCCCAAATTTCAGCTCACCAGAACACTACCCACACTGCTGTTGTGAGCCGATCCAAGATCATACATTGCACGTTGTCTTCGATCTCATCGCTATCAAATCACTGACAACTGATCACTCCACGTTGCTTCATGAACAAGCACGAGCAACACCCTTTCACCTGCTTGCTAGTTCACATTTCGACAAGCAGCGATTCACTACCAACTTAGAAACTGAGCATACAAGCTATATCTCATTAATTAAATCAAGTTATATATATACATAAGGAATTGTGTCAAGATAGAGAAGCTATCTTAGACACACAATAATTTGGTTGAGGGAATATCTCAACCTCACACTAAACTAGGGACTAACCTATAGAATAGGAACAAACTCTATACATAGAAAGAATCACAACTGAAGACAAGTAGAAATTACATATTCCAACAAAGAATACAAACTTCCCATTCTGCAAAACATTAGATAATTAAGAACGAATGTGCTGCTGATATCTGTACTCCACACCAAGTTCATAAAATTATGTTTTTGTACAAATGCCTATAGTGGAACAATTTGTGATAGGAGCCTATATAATTTAGTTACAGGTTTTACATTTACTCAACAACTCATGGTGGTGAAGTGAAAATGTTTTTACCACGCAACCACTCTATTTTTACTCTGGGCAATTTAAAATATCTGAATTTCTGTGTCTTAATTACTCAAATCAAATTGTGTCTTAATTGCTCAAATCAAATTGTGAATTAAACTCTTATAATTAAAATTCCATATAATTAAAATAAAGAGAGAATAAACACATTTTTATGTAATTTACTTATAATGATGATGAAAATCCACCATTCCTTCGTAACCAAACCCGATCTACACTTAATTTTATTTCAATAATGAACAATCTCATTACCTCATTTAGGGATAACAGCAATAATACTTATCCCCTTGCCCGTGGACAGACAGAAATTTTAGCACCTAAACGTCGGTTGATTTTCACCTCGGCTCCAGGGTGCCTGACGAAGGATCAGCAGCTGCAGAATGGGTATCCGAATGTGTGTTGGAAGAAATTGGTGTACTGCTAGATGCTTTGTCAGGATCAACCACTCTAGAACGTTGAAGTTGGTAAGATTTCATCACATTCTGCACATCAATGGAAAGAGGCCTTGTCGGTGAGGAAAGATGATCACGCTCACTGGTCAGCGTGGACACTACGAGTGACATTGAAGGCCGCAACGTTGCAGCTCCTTGAGTACACAGAAGACCAATTTTAATCACTTTGATTGCTTCCTCAGTCGAATAACTGCCCTCCAATGTGGGATCCATAACTTCTAATGCTCTCTCTTCCTTATACAGTCTCCATGTCTGCTAATTGACAAATATTAACAAAACATAAAACATTAGTCAGCAGGAATCATATTTAGATCGGCGTTCACGAAATTTCTACTTTAGTTATTAGATCCAGATTAGCCATACTTCTTCCGGGAGAAACACCATGTCTTGAGGCATACTCTGATTCTTTCTTCCGCTGATAATCTCAAGAACAACTACTCCAAAACTGAATACATCTGCTTTTTCTGTCAGCTGTCCGCATAAGGCGTACTCAGGAGCCATGTAGCCACTGCACAATGCCATCTATATTAATGAAATCAACATATCTTAACCCTCTTAAAATGATATGATGCTTTCGCAAATATGTGAATTGTAGTTGGTTCATATCCTACAATTTATTAAATAATGTTGGGGACTGGGGACATAAGACATTGAAATGTAAATAGAATACTTACAAAGTTCCTGCAACTCTAGTGCTAACGTGGCTCTGATCTTCTCCAAAGAGTTTGGCTAAACCAAAGTCTGCAATTTTGGGTCTGTATTTATTATCAAGTAAGATATTGCTTGCTTTAATATCTCTATGGATGATCCGAATCTCAGATTCCTCGTGAAGATAGGCCAGCCCTCTTGCAGTTCCCACTATGATTTCATACCTAGTTCTCCAGTCAAGCAAATGGCGTTTTATTCTATCTGCAATGATTGCATAACAGTTAGTAAAAACGTTGGCGAGCTATATTCAAGGGGTTAAGTAGTTAAAGAGGGAGAAGCTACCGAATAGAATCTTGTCGAGACTGCCGTTCTGGAGGTATTCGTAAACTAGTAGCCTTTGTGAGCCCCTAACGGAGCAACCAAGCAATTTCACTAGATTCTTGTGCTGAACACGACTGATAAGATTTGCTTCATTCAGAAATTCAGTGTCTCCTTGCCTTGAATCTACATTCAGCCTTTTGATTGCAACCTCCCTTTTATCAGGTAGAACCCCCTACAGCAGATCAATGAACATCAAAATTATTTTCATTCTTAATGGAAGCTTCATATTCCAAATATCTAATTCGACACAAAGCAATGAATATGTTAAGCGCTCACTTTAAAGACGGATCCAAAACCTCCCTCACCAAGCTTGTTTTCTTCACTAAAATGGGACGCAGCTTCTCTTAGTATGTCGTATTGGAATATAAGTTCTGGATTAGGTATACTAAGCGATAAGTCAATTTCTCCTCCTTCCCCTGAGATAACATTTAGAGGTCGTTTATTTATTTTGTGGTAAAGAAATAGATGATCAGTTCACAAGACACAAATGAGTCATGTGCACACTCATAATTTAGCAGCAACCTCTGGTTCGAGAAGAGTGTTCCCAAATCTTTCGTCGAGAGAAATAGTTCCACTTCCAAAGGCATATGACTGCAATTAATCCAAGTGTAGCAGCTAGTACGCCCACAGTTATCCCAAGGACGTTAGATCTTTTCGGTCCTGCAAATTCACACTTGAAGGCTTAGTAATTGGCTGTTTTATCTTAGAAAATGAACAGAATCAGCATACCACTTATCATTGTAAACTATATGTGAAAAAAGATACCGGATACTGGAGGACTTTCTCCTGGTGGTTGCGGTTGCCGTGGCGGTGGCGGTGGCGGGATAACGGAAGTATTGAAAAATCTGTAAAGCTCGTAACGCAAAATGCAGTTCATACTTAAGTAGCGTCCTCCAGTAGCTCCAGATTCGCATCCCTTGCTGGATTCGATAGACCGACCGGGACCCGATATAATCGACCGACCAGCAGTTAGGCAAGATTGGCAGTTTGCTGCCGACAGATTCCAACATTGGGCTAGGCTGTAGATTTCCAACATATCTGGATTACCAGTTTCGAATTTATCGGTAGCAAAATGAATGTGACTCTGCACAGTTTTGTTGATAAGCTTTGACAGAGCCACCACGGTAATATTTGCGAAGAGATCTGGCTCATTGCTTGCAATATTATTGTTACAAATTTTCGTAAACTCACTGCTGTTATTATAATCGTTGTAAAAATTATGGTTGTCATAACGTAAGATGCAGTCGTCTACATAAACGAATCCAGAGGTGGTCTCGTGGCAATTCTGAAGAAGTATTTCCATCGCCATAAATGCACACGCTTTGCAATCGGAGGAATTTAAATCTCCTCTGCACTGGACAAACCCATATACAGTACTATTGTTGTCTAGTTTCTCTGCATTGAATCCGCTCGTAGAAGCGTTCCCCAGCAATGATAACAATACCTGCATTTGATTAACCTGGAAATAGTTGTCGTCAATATACTCGGTATTCCTACAGCCGACCCAAGTAACTTTATTAGTTTCCTGAGCTCCTAAGAGATGCAAAGGCGTCCATAGAGTGAGCATAAGTAACATGCAGCCGATTAATGTTTTCATCTGCATCGCCGTCGCAGGACAGGGCATGAGGCCAACACTCTCCTCTCGATATTTTTTTTTATAATTGGATGAGGAGAGCTGCAAGTATGATCATAAGGCTTTCATAATTTATTTCACTGTATTTCACTCTATTGGCTCGTTCACTCTATTCTCTATTTCAGATACTTGGATAAATTCAAACTGAATCCTTTGACTAGCAAAACGAAAATTCAAAGCCGAGAAGCGTGGTAGGGAATGGCCTCCGTTATTGACTTTGACCATTATGTGATTATGAAATATGAAATTCTTAAGAAAGTTGAGCACTTGTGATATTGAAGTGAGAATGCAAGTTTAGATACGGACTTTTTCATTTATCACAATCACATTGTTTCTAGTCGCAAATACCATGTAGGATTATAGTTAGATAAAAACATATGTATGAAAATACCATCTATGATTATAATTAGATAGAAAAAATTATAATTATAATTTCTCAAGGAAGATTGGTTTTATTAAAATTAGTACTGAATACTATTTTATAACAAGGGGCTGCGTGGCAGCTAGTCCTTGCCACAGAAAAGTTTCAAGGAAATTGCAAGTGCGGCCGAGGGACCAGACCCTAGATGAGTTGATCAATGAGCACTGCACCAATGAGGCCAGGTAGGTTAAAGGGTGGGTTCACATCCTGCTTCGTGTCTCTGAAGTTAGGCTTCTCCTGGTGCCCATTGTTTTGATTAATAGGGCTAACTAATCCCTTTTTCTTAGTCAATATAGCTATGATCACCCACTGACAAACGCTTTAATGAACTTTATTGATAATCCTGGTGTAGATATTTATTGTGACGAAAGCATATCATGCCGTAGAAAGTGGCCGTGGACAGATGGTCTTATTATAGAGACCCGAAAGCGAGTGTCTGGCTTAGATGCCCTAGTCAAAGAGTTCACCGACAAAACAAAAACAGAATTGTATTGATTGTATGTGTGAATAGAATTTCTGTTTCAACCCATGACCATTTTTATGTCATTCTATGCTCTTTTAGAGATTTATTTTTAGAGATCCATTTTTGTGATTTGTTCATCATGTTCAAGTTCATTGTATGGTCTTTTAGAGAAAGTTCTTGGGAGCATCTATTGGGGTGGACGATAAGTATCAAGTGTACATTGTTTTACGCTTCAATAATATTATTTGATGTTAAATCATACGTTTCAAAAAATTAACCCATAAACTTTCAAAAATATATTCTATTTTACAAATCCCAAAATAAACTATTTTATAAATCCCATGAAAAAATGGTTATTTAAACACTTTAGAAACAAAGACATTCAAAAATATATTCTAATTTATAAACCCATGAACATATTGTTATTTTTATTGTTATTTAATCACTTAGAAAGAGAAACTTGTGTGGAGAACACTCATGCAGAAGAGGTAGTGAAATAATCCTCCATGCCCATGAAACATGTATAATGTATTGGTACAACGCTATGAATTTGTGGAAGCCACAAAGGTTTAGTATCCCAAAATTTGGACATAATTTCTCCCAAAATGTATAAAAAGCTTAGAGTTATCTTTCAAACACCATTTTGTCATTTTGCAAAAGGAGCAAGAAGAGTTCAGGGGTTTCTGGCTATTATTCAGGCAAGCAAAACTGCACTACGCTCCTCTATAATCGTGTTGCGGACCTGTAAGCGTTCTTTGTGCAAATTACAATGGAGCGTTGTGCAACTGTAGATGAGCGCTACGGGTTGAACCTTCAGTGCAAAAGCCCGACCGACTCGCCTAATCTACTATGTGCAGGAGCCACCCGACAGCGTGCAAGTCTACCCACACTACATGCTGGGTCGTTCAGCGATATACCCGACCCCGCGCAGGAGTTGCCCGGCTGCCTATGCTACATGCCCAACCGTTGAAACCTCACCTGGTAGCGTGTAGGTCTACCGCGCTATGCACTTGGGCATGCAGGAGGACCCGACTACCCGTGAAAGAAGACCCGACTACCTGTGTAGAGGCGCCTGACGCTGCTACTGTGCGTTCAGGGTCTGTCGCGCTATGCACCTAGGCATGCAAGAGGACCTGACTAACCGTGTAAGGGGACCCGACTGCTCATTCAGACCTCGCCCATGCTGTGCTCTTGTTGTCCATTCAGGGCTGCCCGATAGGATGTGCAGAAGCCACCCGACTAGCCCGTGCTGCACTCTTGTGCACTTTGTTTCAACTGTGAAGAATGTTTTAGAGGTATTTAGGTTTTCCCTACCTTTTCATACTGTCTAAAAGTAAAAACATAGAGAAATGTGGAGAGTGAACTTAAAGGGAATGTAAAAAAAAACCCTAAGGAAGGAGGAAAAAGTACCTAATTCCCTGCTAACAACTCTTGTTCAAAGGGCACCCATCCATTTACATACTAAGAACACACTGAGGCCTAAGTTGGTTTCTTCACTCATCCTTCTCCTTTATTTCTAGTCACCACCTCTCTCATTCTCATTAACCTCTCATTTTCCCTCTCCATATCATCTCCCAAGAAGATGAGGGCTTTGTTTTCAAAGGCAATACTAAGGGAAAAAATGCCTAGAGAAGGCAGTGTTGACAGTGGTGAAAGAGGCCAAAGGCCTAGAGAACAGCAGAGGAAGGGTGGGAAAGAAAATAGGTTTGAGCTTATAAACAGTAAAGAATTGACAGCCTCTCCTACTATAGTTTCATATTTCCAAGAGGTAGGATGCTATGAGTTCTGTGAGAAAGTGCAGAGAGTCCAAAGTCACCCTCAGGTGACCAAACTTTTTGTCCTTAACCTCCATGACCACCAAGTACATCTAGCTGGAGTGAATTTTGAGTTGACCACCAATGCAATCTCTATGGCCACTGGAATACCTTGCATGGGAGAAAAATGGTTCAAACAGGGGTATCTGGACCCAAGCCATTATCAGCCCTTCTTAAAACCAAGTTGCCAAGCTGACTGCAAAGCCATTTTCCCCTTTTCTCATTTTTTGGATAGATATGCTTCTTTAACAAAAATCATTATGAAATACTTCACCTGTGAGGGTAGGTTTTCCAGAATCTAGTCCTACCACATAAGACTACTTATGCATTTCACTAGTGATCTGAAAATGAAATTATTTGTACTGTTGTTCAAAGTATTCATTTCCATTAAATTAAGTATGCAAAGTGTTTGAATAGTCTTGCAAGTGAAACAAAGTGATTTTGGTAACTGTTTATGAATTTAAGTGTGAGGGAGTGTTTTTTTAATTTACTGTTTAACAAATTTAATCTGAATAACACAACAGAATAACTTCATCATAAACACACAGCAACGTCATGAGGCAGTTCACCCCTCTTGGGCTACATCTATCGGGTCCAAGGCTCCCAATGGGCATGTCCTTGATATATTATGATGCTAAAATTGGTAATACAATGAAAAGAAGGCCTAAAGAGACCAAATCGGCTATAAAAATGAATTCAAAATGCAGAAATCAGTATAAATTGACTTTTGTTTCACCTCAAATGGTTAAACATAGCCCAAAACAACTCCAACACCCTTTAGGTCATGATGGCTCTCCAAGTTTCCCTGAAGAAAAAAGTACCTGAAGATCAACTCTGTTGGCTTTGTAACCTGTTCCAATGGCTCCAAAATGCTGAGACTAGTCGAAATTGACTAAAATTTCATCCAAAAAGGTTCAGTAATGGAGAAGTTATGACCAAAACAACATTTGTCCAGTTTGGCCTAAAAAACTCCACCAAAGTTAGAAGAGTGGAGTTAACTCCGACTGTTTTGGCAAAGAACGCCGAATTTGGAGGCGCACTCCAGAAAAACCGTGCAGTTTAGTTCGTGTTAACTGTTGTATGAGTGGCTGGTCACATAGACCGCCACCCTAGCCGCCTGCGGAAACGTTAACAAACCACTTTATTGTGACATTTATGTTTGAACGTGGCCACAGGTGTCGGTATTTCCACAGTTAACCGCAGGTTGTATGGGCTTTAGCCCTCAGTCCTGGCACGAGTTCGCATGATAACATGTTATATGGGGGCTGGCCCCCTTTGCCGCCACACATACCTTTGACAAACTTCATATAGAACTTGCGACTGTATAGGTTAAGAAACACAATGTAGAGCGAGCGGTCGAGCGCTTGTGCTGGTGGCCAATCGACCCAGGGTCGAAATGTAGTATGCTTCAGTAAA